>JAZDUA010000412.1:555000-985000 GCA_038098605.1 Gryllus longicercus | reverse complement strand
AGAGATCGTGGAGAGGCAGAGGACGATATCTGCAGATGCTGCCGAGCTCCGCATGTTCTGTAAGGGATCGATGGGCGGGGCTGTAGACATTCAGAAGAATGCCATAAACGAACAGAGGACTGGGTGACTGCAGAGATTGACGACATATGCAGGTCCTACAGAGGAACGATGGACAAGACTGTAAAAAATGAGGATGCCATATAAGAGCAAAGGACCAGGGGTTGGAGCTTCAAACGCCACAAGTATCACGATACGGCGCCCTCACCGGGCACTAAGCGACCACGCCCCCTCTTCTTCCACAATGTTCACCGGTCTGCTGCTACGTGGCCAGCGGTACAGAGGGACGGGACACGAGTCCGCTGGACACGGAGAAGACAGGTTCGAGCGAATGCGGAATATGAGTGGCCTATACGCGCTGATGGCCACAAGAAAGAACAAAAATCGGGCCGTCGCAGCGAGTGCTAGATTGTGAATAGAGGTTGCGAATGATTGACGCGGGCGTTGCAGAGAGAGAGAGAGAGAGAGAGAGAGAGAGAGAGCGGTGGATGGGGACTGCTGTGGTTGAAAAGGGGCGTCGTGGGATTTACAGAATGATCAGTAGCTAGAGATTGAGGAGGAGAAGGGATGCCGCTAATTTTGGAGAGACGGTGGGAGGGAAGCTATGTATGTAGCTGCAGAAATGTAGAGTTTAGTTTCCAAAGTCTTATGAGGAGGCGAAAGATCTTAAGAGTACGGGACCAGAAGGGCGCCAGCTTCAAACGCCTCAAATCGCACCGCACTCTTAAGTGACCACGCCCCCTCTTCCTCTACTATCCACGCCGGTCTCCTGCTTGCTACGTGGGTAGTTAATCAGTGACATAGGATCCGATGGAGCTGTGGATTCTAGACGCAGAGAGGTTGAAATGGATTGGTGCGGCCCTGCTGGATATGTGCATGAGGACTGCTGTAGTTGCATTTCGTACTAACACAGCGAGCGGTAGATGGAAGCTACAGGTTGAGGAGCGACGCTGGTCTGGTGAGAAAGCAGTGGATGGGGACTACTGTGGTAGAGAAGGGGCAACGTAGGACTTACAGAGCAACCTAAGATCAAAGTTGGTCAACAGATGTTGAGGAGTGTCGCGGGAGCTGTAATGAATCTGTGAACGAGGCTATAGAAGTCGAAAGAAATCGGCGCCAGAGGATTGGTGGATGCGGACTGCTGCGGTTATGTAGAAATCCACACGGAAGTTCAGATTGAGAGCGGAGGACGAGGAAGTTCAATGATGGAACTCAACCATCCGTAATACAGATTCCTCTTCTCTCTCGATGCGCGTTTTGTAGTCGAAGTCAACACTGTGTATGAAAGACGTCTCGTGTACTCCGTCTTCAGAAAAAGCGCTGTGTTCAGTCAAAAAAATAAAACTAATTTCTACTAATTTAGTCATTTTAACTGGTAATAATTCTTCCCTTTTGTTTAAAAAATATCTTCGGCGGAATATAAGTGGCACGCCGATTTTAGGGAGAATGAAAGTATAATCTCTAGCTTTTGTAAAAAGAAACTTAATACTGTAAGTTAGAGGCATAATATTGGAGGACAGTGTGATAACGTGTAGAGTATGCGAAGTACAGGAATCAATGACAATCTTTTCGTTGTGATTTATTTAGAATCGTTAACCATAAAACTTGGATATATAGCTTAAACTAAAGTTTTCCTTAACTAAATTACACTCGAAATGTCACTTAGGTTGTTTCAATTTTTCAATAACTCAATCGTTCACCTTTAAATTAAATTTAAGAAATCATCATTTTGTAAATAAATGCTGAACGAATGCTTAATGGTTTGCCGCGTTAACACGAAAGACTTATGGTAGTGGTAAAATAGCATTATTTCTGTAGGCGGAGTGCAGTAGGGACCTCTGCCGGATTCTGCTCTGTTCGTCAAATATAATACAAAGGAATTAGAAGAGTGTTTTCAGTTGTAGCAGGAACCTAGCGGTATATTGCATAAAGTTTAAAGAAACGTCGAGTTACTCTCTTAGTGTCAGCAACGACTTACTTTTAACATCTAGATTTTTTACTCTCTCAGTGTGGAGGAAATCCAAGGAAGGAAGGAAGGGATATTTTTCAAGATGAGGTACAGTGAAATTACGTATTTGTGAGGCCATAAGCCCAACAAAATTGCAGCATATATTATTTATCATCCTGGAATAAATTAAAACATTAATTTTGCAAACATTATTCTGTACCATTAAGTTTGTTTTGTTAGAAATCTTTACTTATGCTTAAATGTTACTACAGTTTATACATGTTAGCAATTAAAGTATCACTCAGGAATAGTACATAAAGAGAATTATGATGCGTATAAATTCTGTGACAAAATGTGTAAAATATAGGCAACATATTCAAAGCAATGTGTAAAATATAGTGGAAAACAAATGTCAAGCTAAAGTAAGTGTGTTAACTTAATACCGCTAGGTTCAGTTTCAGAAAATGCATTGCAGAGTGAGGTAGTATTTATCAAAAGTATTGGAAAAATGGACACATTCACATTTCAAAAGTAAATATAATTTAAATTCTCACATGTGACGCCTTAAAAGTCAGTTTTAATCAACGTATTTATCCTGAAATAAAAACAACAATAATTTAAGATAATCAAAAGCACAAGGATGCATTTGGGATAAGTAAACGAACACATTGAAAAGGAGTGAAATTACTTAAAAAGTTAAGAGTGCTTCGTTACTACGGTTCCTTAATATGCAGTTTTGGTCGCGTCTAATTTTGTTTGCATTATGGTCGATTATTTACAATATATCCTTCAAGTGATCCTGCAGAACTAATTATCTACACCATTAAACAGTTTAAAATATCTATGAATACAATTATTGGATACTCTAAAAATGTATTATTTTGAACAAAACTATCCTATTACTATAACGGATGTATAATAGAGAACTAATATACGAAATTCACGTACTATATTAAACGATCTTTTCAGAAAACAAGCAGATAAAATACAAGTACTATTAAAATTTGTAGTTTTATATAAACAAATCTTTAACAGTGGTGATTATTTTTATCTAAAAGGAGAAATGTCTCTGAAAAGATTTTAAAATAGAACAAAACGAAAAAAAAGATAACGAAACAATAAAATAACTTTTCAAAGATTTAACGCAAAAATCAATAATTTTGAAGAACGTATGAAAATATACACAACGTCTCTTCGTGGATCACGAGAAAAATTGTGAGAATTTGGAGGTGATGTGAAAGTAACCCCAAGAAAAACAACGTACAGAATCAAGGAAAAGAACAATAAGTGTGTTTAGTAACGTATGTCACGAGAATGAAAGAAGTAGGTTTGTGGTATAAGTTTGTTCATTTATTTGTGAAACCTGAACACAGATTTTAGCTTTCTAAAACAGCTCAAAAATATTTCTATAATTCCTTTGTTAAGAATCTTTATTATTTGATTTTGTGAATTGCTTATTGAATGCAGAATAATGACTAATAACATAAACAAAATAACAACCATCATTGAAGCGGATACAAGTAAGAAGTTCAGAAACTGTGCTGAATACCTAGTGTTGTTTCATATCCAGATCTATCACATATGTGCTTCCTTCCTAGACATTGACAAGTATTGACCCTTTATTAGTGCATCAGTAACCGCATTCGTTTACCATCATCGCCACAAACAAATCTTGTGATCCCACACGCGTATATTCATGTACTCAGCATTTCCCTAAGCTCTTATAGCTGGGATAACTTCGAGAAAAACATATGTGTAGAAACAGTGGTGCTAGACACATGCATTCTTAGTGCAGTGTATCTATTTCCCTGTGAAAAAATATTAGTGTTGTAAGGACCTAGGAATGGTGACAGTGAAATGCAGCTTTACCCATTAATAAGTATGTTCGTAACTCATATGCAATACAAAGGTGTGAGAAAAAACAATACTATCTTAAAACGAGTACAATTCCTTCAGAAAATTATTTTCTCATAACATGATATTACTCGCGCAACTTTTCTTGAACGATGGATTGAAGAAATGCGGGTAGAGGGGGATATTAGTTAAGCAATCAGCTACTAGATGTTATGAAGCAATGCCAATCTCTTGAGAATCAGTCATGCCTTCACAACTTTCTCAATTATTTGGGTTCTAACTTTCTCAGGAGTTCGAGATATCTTCACCAGGATCTTCATCTGCATCGGTTATTTCTTTAGATCCTTTGGAGAAAATCACGGACAGAAGTTCAACAGAAAATTGTTTCTATTTCGCGCCAGTGAAGATGTCTTTGGAATGTTGTCATCAGTGTACGCTGCTAGCTTTTGTCTTCAACTGTTTATTGTGTCAGAGAGGTGGAAACAGGTTCAAGAAAAGTTGCGCGAGTAATATACCCCTAAACATTTTCGAAAAACGAATTTATTTAATTTAAAATCGGATGCTTTCGCTAGACACATTTGCCTATGAATTACTAACATATCGTGAATCAATGTAACAGATTCTTTCCCCATGTAATCAGTGTGAGTGTGAGAATGTATGTGGACTTGTGAGTCATCCAGAAATGAGCGCTGACATTGAGCAATTCCGAGCGACATTTTGGGAAAAATTCCGTTCATTTAACACAACGCGCGAAAATCACTGAATTCCTTGTACCTGCAACTTCCATAGTAGTGCCAATTCTATTAGGATTTCGAATGTCTATCGCTGGATCGACAGGCTCGGTTTAAAAACATTTCAACGGAAAGTGCGCAATAGGTTGTAAACATATATTGTTATAATGCGATTTTCAAATTCCGACTCTCATGTGTAAATCCCATCCTAATTGGTATTGAATTTACTTAATTTTGTTAATATAATTTAACAAGTTAGATGTTCATTTACTACTTTTTCGGAATATGTACGTCCCCGTTTTTGGAATAAACACGTCCCCAAAAACGTCCTTTCTACGCTCTATGTTCCAAATGATATTTCTAGGTATGTGTACTGGCTTACCGTGGTTTTAGAATTTCTCAGTAAATGTATCTGTTTATTTAGAAAAGATGTATAGGTGAGGACACTCAATTTATTCCAGCTCTGACTCTTCCAGAGGAAACATTTTCTAGGGGTATGTCTTAACATTTGCCTTTAACTTGCTCCGGCATTGACTAACCTTACAAAAGAAAATCAAAACTGAATTAAATATTCACAAACATATCAACTACTCACTTATTTTCCGATCTCGTTCACCAACATCAGTATTCCTTTACGAACAACACACTTCAAACGCTCACTTTGTGCACATTTTCGCTAAGGAGCGGCGAACATTAAATGAGGCTGTAAGCAGGAAATTCCGAAAAGTGCCACTAGGAACGCTCGATGACAGCCTCAACGCTGATTGGCTCGAGCGGACATGACGTCGTCCAATGAGCGCACGGCGTCGTAGACAGTCCAGTGCCTTCCGCAGGGATGTAGCGACCGTGCGGGAACGCAGTGTTTTTACTCAAGAGAATCACGTACAGAGAATATATGTATAAAGTATTGTAAAAATATCGAATGGTAATAAACAGAACTGTTTTTATTTTATTCCTTGTTTTTTTTCCTGTCCGCTATCCAGTTTCCAATTTTGTCAGACTGACTTAAAACTCTGTAGGTGTCGAGACAGTGTGAAAAATATTCTGATGTGCCAAAATACCAAATAGCAAGAAAGTAATTACTCACAGTGTTGTGTATAGTGAATATGTCCCTTTCCAAAGCCATAATTTTTCCCTCAATTTATTCAAGATAATTACCGATTGTACTGATTGAAAATTATCCAAATTGGTAGTCCCATTATAAAATTTAAGGTAACACATTTTTATTAAATATGTTTATGGAGAGTTCACAGTAATATTGTTGATCTCCCATAAATGCATTCTGAATCCCTTCTTGCTCAGATAAAATGATGTGATTATCTGAACAAATAATTTATTTTGTGGCACATTTCAATATGTTTCCCTTTCTTTAGAATTGAGTATTTAGAGGTTCTAACCAGAAACAGATTTTATCGTCTACTACAAATATTTGGCTGAAGCGGATGTGAATTATTTAGGCGATTGTAATTGTACCGCAGAATACTGTAATTGCAGAGTCGTATTTTGTTAAATTAAAAACTACATTACTTTAAAACTACTTTATTACCTTATTAAAAACTACTTTAAAATCAAATGACTCGTCCTGAATTTTATTTCAAAATTACTCTCGTGTATTCTCGTAAATTAAAATATTTATCATCGTATTACAAGCATAATTTCTTGATATTTTAAAAAGAAATAAATGATATCTAACAAACTTCAACAACAGGTTCAAGAATGAAAAAAGTAAAATAAAACGCTTAGCACAAACCCTTATGCTTTATTGGCACAATAAAAATTTCACAGCAAATCATAGGGCACGACAAAGAAAGTTGTATCGTTTCTTCTAAATAGATGGAACCGGGTTTTCTTTACCTTTTCGAATCTGGTCTACTATGACAAATGAGACCAGCTGCAATAAATTTCATTTCATAGGAGAATGATCTTGATTCGGCCGTCTATTCCTGTTTGCAGTTCATCACCTGGGGCTCTCCTAACAGTCCTAATATCGGTGGTCATCGTAATCATCTGTATCACCCCCAGAAGGGGATGGCGACAGAGAGGGGGACATATGGACCCCCCTGCACAGAGGTCATGCACTTTTTTGAAATTTTATTCAATTTATTCAAAACAGTTACATTTTAATTGCATCACATTCAAAAGAATATTTTAATTATCACTACAATTTTACGAGCTAACAATTTGTTTTGTTAAAAAACTTTTATGTGGTGGTGAAAAGAAAAAAAAAGTTCCCTTCTGAGAGAAGTTCTGAATCCGCTCCTGTCCTCAACGTGCGATTTTCAATGTTGGTTCGCAATTCTTATTTCCCATTAATGTCTTCATTGAAGAATGAACAGCATGATTCAGAATAAATGTTACATATTTCTAGGTTATGTAAGGATTTCGTAAAATATTTTTCAGCATATGTTGAGAAACAACGTTTTACATGTGACATTTGCCCTTGATTTTTTAAAATTATTTTACGTCAAAAACAGTTAAAACTGTATTACATTCTACGGAGAGAAGTGTATTCTGTGCACGTTTTCGTAATTCTGTGATCCTACCATAAGTCATATTGAAGTTGAATTATGAATACGGAAATAAATGAGCGTTTTTGGAAAGAATTGTTAACAAAATATTCGCTTCAATGTAATGATATCTATTTTCAATGATAAATCAGCTATAGATTTGGGCTCTAATATTTCATCATGTCCTTCATGAAGGAATAATACTTCCTTCCGCGACAAATGGAAAGCAATCCTTTGAGTAACTATATTTCTCACTGAATTCTAGAAGACGTGCACAGATAATGAAGTTCTATTTATGTTCAGGTGCGATACCAAGAGCCATCTCAGCTTTTGCTCAACGAATCAGGGAAACTGGACAAAAAAAAGATCGAAATGGAGGTCATTGATCCAGAAGTTGATGTACAGTAGTTGTTACAGGTTGTTTAGTCAAAATAGTAAATAATACATTAAATATCATTGTTAAAGTTAATATCACTTTTCTTTTTGATGCTCGGTGAGTCTCTTGAAGAGGTGATCGTTTGAGTCTCTAATTGTATAGAGAAAATTACGCAGTAGAAACGATTGGTAGGTAATTCACATTGCTCTGTCGCGTTATCGGAATCGCTATGACTGTGTCAGAATGTCATTCGCAAAACATCATTGTTTGTTTAATTGGCTGCCAACCAGGGCCAAATGTCACATGATAACTTTTCTAATTGAAATTTACCATCACAAGTTCATTGGCAAAATCTGATCAACTTCTCTAGATGCCCTAGAAGTATAAAAAACATTTATTCTGGGATATTTGTATTTTATTTTTGCTGCATGTTTTCAGTATTTTTCACTTCACTCTAAATCGTTTTGGTACAATTATATTATGTTTTTTCCTTCTGGTCCATGATAGGTACGAACGTTTCCCAATGTTTAAGAGATGAGATGTGGTCAGTACTAGAGCTGTGAGTTCTCCCTGAATTGAAAAGCGATCTCTACTGTAGCGGGTTATACTTTCTTTTTTATCTGGAAACATCTCTATTGTGAACCGAAAGAATATCAATGAAGGATTCCGTAGAATGTACATGTGTATGAGAGCAAATAATGTCGAAAAAATGGTGGGAGAAATCAATTCTATGTAGCGTATCAACTAAACCAAACTAATAAAACTCCTTCGAGAACCATTAATATCAAAACAATGTGTTACTGGCAAACCGAACATAAAAGGAGGTAAACAGCTAAACTCAAAGGCGATACTTAAACTTCACGAAACTTAAACAAAGCCAACGTGATGCACAAACATTCTGCACATGCAATGAAAATAAATGAAAATGCAGCAAACAATTCCTCAACCATCATTTCTTCAAAAATATACAGTGAAATATTTCGTCAGAAAACGAGGGGTCACGGAAAAATGACAGGAAAAAGAAACAGGTGCAGATATAACAGAGGAAGACGGAAAAAGGTTGAGTAACTCAATGTGATAGATGACACATGGGTGCCACAGTGAGTTTGGAATTCACAGACTGATTCCATTGAAGTCGGCATGTCCGTCCAATACCCCAAGAGTAGGCGTGACATTGCAGGCATCTTAGGAGCCAAGTACGATGTGTGTGCCAACCTGTTTCAAGTTTTCTAAGGTCCAGTTCACATAAGCGACATTTTGACGCACTGACACGATGCAATTAAATACCTTATTTCATGTCTCAAAAAAAAAACAACAACAATTTTTCAGTGTGAGAAATATATTTTAATTAACCCTTATTGTTCAAAATTGAATCCCACTGTTTTCGGAAACCATTTATTATACGAGAAAAGTTTGTCGTAAATTTTGTAAAGCAGCCATCACCATCGCAGGTGTAGTGGCCAAAAGTGTGATACGACGCGAGGGAGCAGTAGACGTCAACAGACACACTTCACAGAGGCACAATGATCATCTCTGTGGGTATTTGTGTGCAGGGGTCGTGGGCGTTTTATGCGTCGCAAACGTCTTTCGAATTAAGAACGTCCTTCAAAGTCGCCTTCA
Source organism: Gryllus longicercus (assembly GCA_038098605.1). Taxonomy (NCBI): domain Eukaryota; kingdom Metazoa; phylum Arthropoda; class Insecta; order Orthoptera; family Gryllidae; genus Gryllus; species Gryllus longicercus. The sequence goes on along the minus strand of JAZDUA010000412.1, from coordinate 975,907 downwards.
CGTCTTTCAGAGTCACCTTCACGTCCTTCTATTCATTCGTTGTTGTTATTAAAATTCGAGTCGTTTCAGATACGTCACAGAATGCCTTTGTCGTAAGCGTTTAAGGCATGGCGGGCGACTAATGGCATCTTGGACACCATTTGCAGGCTCAATGATCGTTACTTCTTGGCTGACCGGGTGACGCCGCGTCGTTGGCTGAGAGGTCCTCCGTCGCGGCGTCACGACGACGGCGCAACACGTTCGGCGCAACGACGCGGCGTCACCCTGTCAGCCAAGAAGTCATGAATTCGAACCGCGGAAGTTTACGTGTACAATGATTGTTGTCGTCATGGGTATGTGTGTCGTGTTGGGTGTCAGGTATGTGCTTTTTGAATGTAGGCGGCAAGGGTCTCCTGGACGATGGGGTTGCTCCAGCTCTACGTGGATTGCCAGCCGGCCCGGTGCCTCAGTCGCTGGACAACCTGTGTCTCATGCGTGGGAGATGACAAACGGCACCCGCAGTACCATCAGCAGCGGGGTCGACTTCTGGGGTGATCTCTTGCGACACCGCAAGCGCCCTGTGTAAACTGTCATCACAGAGGGAGAAAACGACTACATTCAATACCGTCTCAAAAACATCGACTTCATAGCTTTGCGACAGGAGGCCAGAAAAAAAAACTCATATTTCGTTTACGAAAACACACAAGAAAACCAATGTAACAAGTTAGTAACACAGCCAAACCCAATTTCTGAACTATCACGCTTTAGGCTGCCCGATGTTTTCCGAACAGCTATAATATGTGCAGATGGCTCCACTCCGCGTGCGCAGTGTCTCCCTTCTCGTGTAGCTTCTCGGAAGTCCGGGAGACGCTGCGTCCTAGTTGCCAAGGTTTCAGCCGCCATTACGAGTCCGTCCTCAGGGCGAAATGACACATTTTGCAAGGGAGAACGAAGAATGGCGGTCGAAATGTTGCCACCTAGAACGCTGCGTCTCCCGGAAAGTCAAGAAGTTACTGTCGCCGGCCTTGGAAGCTTACCCTCTTCCATCTCGAGTTTTAACAAGCTAGCGTTTTAACGGTCAAGTGCACATATCTCGCGCGAATTCTACCCGATGTTTTCTGAACAGCATCAGTGTGCATAGATGGCTACCACGCACGCACAGTGTCTTCCTTCGCGTGTGCCTCGCTCGCGCTTTACGAGTGCACAGATGTCTCACGCGAGCACTACTCAGATGTCTCGAGCGTCACGGGCATCTCGAGCGCCACAAACATCGGCCACATCACCACCACCACCACCACCTTCTCGAGCGCGGTCCGCGACGGCGTCACCGCCCAGGATGCTGCGCAGCGCTTGGGAGGCGGCGAGTTGCGCCGGGGTGCGGCCGTCGCGGTCGCGCGCCGAGGCGCAGGCGCCCGCCGCCAGGAGCGCTCGCGTCGCGCCCGCCGCCCCGCGCACCGCCGCTAGGTGCAGCGCAGTCCAGCCGTCGCGGTCCGCGCCCTCCACCTCCGCCCCCGCCGCCACCAGCAGCTCCACGCACCTGAGCACGCAGACCACGCGTTCGAGCAGAAAGAAAACGCAAAACGAAAAGGAGAAGAAAGGAAAGAAAGATGAAGGAATTAAAGTGGGAACAATTAAAACAAGGAAGGAAATTAAAAGAAACAAAGAAAGAAGAGAAAATAGCAAAGAAAGTAGAAACAAAGAAAGAGAAAAATAAACAAGAAGAATGAAGAGGAAAAAGACGACAAGGAAGGATAAAAAGAAAGAAAGAAAATCTAAAAAAATTAAAAATATTTATAATTTTTCCAAAATATGAGTTTTTAGAACTCTTCCATTTTTCTGTGCTAGGAATCGATTTTTTTACTCGTGGAAATTCTAGCAATGTTCTCTAACATGACTTAGCTCATCAGTCACACTTTTTTAACAACGTTAGAAAAACCAATTTAGAGATACGTTCAGAGTACGTATTTGACGTACTGACGAACTATTTTTTTCTTTCTAATTTGTAGCCCCATACGACAAAACTACGATCGATTGCAATGCGAGAAACAAAATAATGAACAAATAACGGCAGGTTAGTGTTCATTCCATTATTTTAAGGATTTTCACAATATTTAGTGTTTGTACCAGAAAACCGGTTAATAAGAGCAAGTGGTAAGACATTTAAAACCTTACATTTAAAGAACATACCCTCAAAATTTGGTTAAATAGAAAGCTCATATCTTTCTAAACGAAAACTGACAGTGATTTTTTTTAATTGTTCACCTGTTCGGCATTGCTGCCTTCCAGGGATATTTATAAATACATTTGATTCACGTTTAGGTTTGACCATTCATAACGATTGTTGTCATGCGGCTACTTCATTTTCATTATTCAAGGTACCTCATTGCTTGGTAATTGTTTCTTTCCTTTCTTTTTTATTTAACCACAGTTTGGGAATGATTTCGATTTACTTGATGCTATATGCTATATTTATGCTATATATATGCTATATTTACTTGATGTAATATGAACGCCAACGCACCGTGCGCTGCGTCCGAAGGCGGCGGCGTGCAGCGGCGTCCAGCGGGCGGCGTCGCGGCGTCGGACGTCGGCGCCGCGGCGCAGCAGCAGCCGCAGGAGGTCGGCGCGGCCGCGCAGCGCCGCCCAGTGCGCCACTGTGCCCCCAGACACGCCGCACGGGGCGTTCACCTGCCATGCAAATAGATTGAATTGGTTGATTGATAGATTCGGCGATTGATTGATAGATTCAGCGATTGATTGATAGATTCAACAATTGATTGATAGACTCATCGATTGATTAATAGATTCATCGATTGATTGATAGATTCATTGATTGATTGATTGATCGATCGATTGATCGATTGATTGATTGATGTTTCCAGGCGCGTCACTTGTGGTCGTTAGATTCGTAAGTTCGTGCTTTTTCTTAACATGGCAAGTACCGAGGTAGCTAACCCAGCTGGATGGAGAGATGCGGCCCTGACCTGCACGTCGATTAATTGGTTGATCGATCGATTGATTGATTGATCGATCGATTGATTGATTGATCTATGTTTCCAGGCCCGTCACTTGTGGTCGTTAGATTCGTAAGTTAACGCTTGTTCTTAACATGGCTAGTACCGGGGTACTTAACCCCGCTGGATGGAGAGATACGGCCTCGTCCTGCATGTCGACTTTAAGGATTACTCCATCCAGATATATCTCACTATCCGAGAACTGCCCCAGCTGGAACAAGCTCAAAGCTCCCGATTGGACATGTATGGTAGTGTAGTGCATGGTAGTGTCTGTGTACGTAAGGGATGAAGGTAAGACAAGGAAGAGCAATAAAATATCGTGCGTGGCCCGTTTGTTAGTGTACTGCTCCGTCATTCGCGTGGTGTTGTTCGGAGAAAAAACGGAAACCTACAGATCAGAGCAGCCTGCCTATGTGGGTACAATTTAACCATTTAGATTAACAGGTTGCTCTTATTCTCTTTGATTCGTGAAAGATGGTAGTTTTACTGCTCAGTAATCTCTCAACATTTCCGAATTCGCTATTCGGGTTCGATTTAGGCACCAATTATTAAACCTCTCACAGACTAACAAATTTCATTCTGGCCGTTTTTGATTTGATGCACACATCTCGAAAGATTACGTTGTCTCAAGATAAGAAACTAGCCTGCATGAGTTGCAAAATGAATGATTAAACTTAGACTAACCTCGCAACGTCCTTCGTCTAGAAGCGCCTCCAGCCTTGTGATGTCGCCATCCCTCGCCGCCTGGAGCAGCACCTCCGCCGCATTCTCGACCTCTGGAGGCTCCACTCTTCCCTCCGCCACGGCATCTGACGCATCCGCTCCCACCCCCGCTCCAGCCGTCGTCGAATCGTCCACAGCTCGGGACGCCCGCCCTTCCATCGCAGCCTCCACCGCCCTCGTCGCCCCCGACAAATCCTCGACGTCTACCGCCGCCGGAATCTCCGCCGCCTCCGCCGCCCTCGCCGCCTCCGACAACTCCGCAGCCATTGCAGTTGTTGCTGCTACCGCCCCTGGCTTTGTTACGTTCACCATTCCCGTCGCCTCCTCCGCCACCCTCGTCGCCTCCGACAACTCCACTATTGCTCCCCGTGACATCACCGCCTCCGTCGCTTCCATTGTCTCCGCCACCGCCGCCTCCGATAACTCCACATCTGCTCCCATTGCCATCACCGAATCTGCCTCTACCGCCTTCGTCACCTCCGATTTCTCAGTCGACCGAGCCACTCTCGAATCATCCGAGGCGCCCGGCGAATTTTTTGCAAAGGGAACCATCTCCCACGACGATGAGTTGGAATTCCCAGATGACAAATTCGGAGAGGAATCTGACCCAATCCCAGCGTCACTTGTAGACGCAGTGGAAGACGGCGAAGTTGTCACTCCACACGAGGATGGGTTTGGTGTTGGTGAGACGGTGTCGGTGGAAATCGCGGTACGAACAAGCGAGGAATTGGTTGGTAAAGTTCCATTATCAATCGACGCAACGGAGGTAGAGGAAATTTGAGTCGAGAAGGCTGTTGATGAGCTATATTTGTCGAAACTGGACGATGTCGGACGAGTAAGGATTTTCCTGCGACGTTCACCACTAGAATCTGGCGGATGTGCTTTTTTGTTTCGGGGAACTGAAGATAAATTGTGAGAATCTAAAGAGATCATTGGCGAACTTGAGGATTCACCTGAAGTGGTCGGCGTGGAGATTGCTGGCGATATCAACGGAACCCCGGTGGAAGTGATCGAGTTTGAGTTCATCGGTTGAGAAATTGATGGGATCGGCGCTACCGAGGAAGTGAGTGGAAAAGAAGAAAGAAGAGTCGACGATGTACTGGTTGTAGATGACTCAGAAAATGGCGTAGATATGGTCGAGGAGGATGGGTCACAGGAAGGGTTGAGGATTGTTGAAAATGGTCGACTACATTTTTTCTTTCGTCCTTCAATAGACGTTTTAGACATGGAGCCAGTTTTCATAGCAGATCTTACAGATTTGGAAGACGTTGAGCAGTCTGGTTGCGTAGAAGTTTCTTCTGAGGTATTAGTGGTCCTCCTTATACAAAAGGAACTACTAGGCATATTTTCTTCAGGAGAATTTTGCAAAACATTTGCGGGAACTTGCGTTTCGCTACGGGACGGCTCACCTGTTAATGAATTAGCTCTGGAACGACTCGGATTGGCATGGAGATTTCCAGAACTCGATCTAAAACTTGAAGATTTGGACCTACAAATTAAGACAATTTTCGACGTGGACGGTGTGGATTTGGGGTTGGGCGACGCAGGTTTCGAATTAGATGCTGTTTTACTGCTCGAGAGAGTGGCCTTGCTTCCTGAAGAAGTGGTTCTGTGGTTCGATCCGCTGGGTTTGTGCGGTGAAGGGTGCTTTTTGGTGGCGGGCGCAGTGGTCTTGGGGGTGGTGCTACGGGAAGAGGAATCAGCCGTCGACGATCCCGGAAGAGGAGAAGCGCTCGTGGTCGCAGGCGTGGGCGTGGCACTGACAAATGACTTCGCAGGCGACGCTCTCGAAGTAGTTGCGCTTGCTGAAGACAAAATCACACAGGTCGCGTAATTAGAGTTTGTTTAATGTGACATTATTATTTTTTATTGTAAAGATTTTTCAGGTCTGTTACATCTAACAACATTATTGCTCAATGGGCACAAATTTTCGAAATTTTTACTCAACCACCTATACTACCCCGTGACTGACATGGCTTTTACAAAAAATTACACTGTTTATCTACTTTATTTTAAGTCAACAATTGAATTACATTACAACATATTATATAAGTTAATATAATATGTTGTATTTCTTAAAACACAAAAGTTATGATAATGTAACGTATACCGGCATGTAATATTTTGTACCGATTGTGCAACCTGCCACGCACCTACAAGTGGGCTAATGGTGGTTAAGGCTCTATAAAGTACAAAAAAGGGGCAACTGGAAAACCACGCTCCAGCCTCGGACTTAATTGAAGACCGATTTTTTTAAATTCAAAATTTATTAAAAAAAACATATTTACTTCTTCTCTAACAGCTAATGAATACTCGGAATATTTAAGCATCAATGTCTAAATAAAAAGTAACGTTGGCTGTGTATTTTATCACAATTTATAATAAATAGTAGTAAGTTAACTGTTTACAATATAATTTTAATTAGGTGCTTAAAAGAAAAGTTGTTTTAATAAAAATTGTAAAGACATCAAATAGAATGTATGAAAGATAGTAAGACGCAAGTAATGGGAACACTAAACCAGAAGAAGATTGAAAGGATTTGATCAACAACTTGCCAACCGCATCGCCACTGCAGTCACGTACATTGAGAGGGCAGGCCCGGAGCGGCGGTGGAGGGGGTGCGAACGGCAACGCCGCCCAGCGGCAACGCCAGGAACTCGAGATGCGCCAGCAGGGTCTCCACGCGCGGGAACATGGCGGCGAGCGCACGCTCCACGGCCGCCTCCAGCGCCGCCACGCGGGTGTCCAGGCGCTTCAAAGCCTGCGGCAATGGAGGATAAGGCAATCCCCTCTCGAAATATGAGGGCACCTCGCGCCACTGTGGCATCACATGACCTTTTCAAAACAAATATAAGCGTGGCTTTGGTGCTATAACGATTAGCGCATCGGGCTGCTACACCTAATTTTTAAGGGGGTTAAAGCTGATAGTACCCGTGCATCTTTAAAGGAGGAAAAAGCCTTCTTAAGCCTTCCTACGCGGGGGAAGTAAAACCGACTGTCCCATGTTGTAGATTTACTGCATGTAAAATATTCTCAAGCTTAGGAGAAGCTTCTGAGCAAAATCTAAATCGCATCTTTTGTCACCAGAGTGATACTTTCTTTCTCCGCTAGATGGAGAAAGGAGCGTAGCGAAATTTACGTGGTGAGACGGAAGATCAGGCCTCATGGTGTGGGTCTAGCCACTTAAAATTAAGCATCATTGATTTGAATTGACCTTAATAGGCGTAGGAAATCTAACTCAAAGAGGGGAACAACCACATTTGATTTTTTTTATTTCGTATAATTTGAATGGTAGGCATTTTCTCGAATACGAATCTCAATGAATCGAATCAATCGAAACCATACAATGTCGCGCTTCGATTACCAACTGACGTAATTTCGTATTCGGAAAGCAGCATCGGAAACTCCAAAATTGACCGCCAAGTCAGACCAGCACGCACCTGGTCGGCGTCGGCGCCGAACACCGCCATGGCGGCCACGGTGGCCTCGAGGTGGTCGAGTCGCCGCTGCGCGCGCTGCACGCGCTCCGCCAACGGCCGCGCCCACTCGCCCAGCGCGCGCGCGCCCTCGCTCAGCTGCCGCGCAGCAGCCTCCGCCGCCGCCGCCTCCGCCGCCACCTCCGCCGCGCTCGCCTCGGACGCCGCCACTCCGCTGCTCTGTTCGTTGCCCATTCCTGCGCTGAAACAGTAGTGGTCATACGTCACCGACGATGTTTTGTGGTCAATATCACGGCTCCAGTCACGGTCTCCGGTCACTGATCCAGTCCACCTGTCTGCTCGTTGCCCATTATCGCCCTGAAACAGGTGCGGTTCAAAGGGAAGGACTGATGCGTCCCATTCTCGGGCTGAAACGGGGTGGGTGTGACGTCAGTCCATCGTCAAGGTGATACTACTGACGTGATTATAGTCATACGTCTCCGGTCACGGCTCCATCTGCTTGTTGCCCATTAACGCCCTGAAACAGGTGCGGTTCAAAGGGAAGGACTGATGCGTCTCATTCTCGGACTGAAACGGGTCGAGTGTGTCGTCAGTCACACTGCGCGGTTCAAGGGTCAAAGGTGTATTATCATGCTATAACACGGTCGTTTCCAAGGGGAGGGTTGTGACGTCATGTGATTACAGTCATGCGTCTCCGGTCACGTCTTCAGTCCACTACTCTGCTTGTTGCCCATTAACGCCCTGAAACAGGTGCGGTTCAAAGGGAAGAACTGGTGCGTCCCATTCTCGGGCTGAAACGGGGCGGGTGTGACGTCAGTCCATCCTCAAGATGAGACTGCGGCGGTTCAAAGGTGAGAGGTGTATTATCATGCTATAACACGGTCGGTTCCAAGGGGAGGATTGTGACGTCATGTGATTATAGTCATAAGTCTCCGGTGACGGCTCCAGTCCACTATTCTGCTTGTTGCGTTCTCGACCTGACACATGGGGCAGTTCAAAGGTAAGGACTGATATGTCCCATTCTCGGACTGAAATGGGGCGATTCAAATGTCAGGGATGTAATGTCAGTCAATCCTCCTGCTAGAACAGATTCGGTTCGAATGGGACGAATGTGACGTCGTCGGATCAGGAACACAAGTCCCTAATAAGGGCTCTAGTATGCTGCTCTTCTCGTTAATCACTCTCGCCCTGAAGCAAAGGTGGTTCAAATGGGAGACATGTGAAGTTAGCTCATCCTCACGTTAAGATAGGTTCCAACGGGAGAGATGTGACGTTATGGAATTCTGATCAGGCGTCCCCGATGACAGCTCCGGCCTGCAGCGCTGCTCGCTATTGTCGCGCTGAATCGGTGCGGTTCAAAGGGAAGGATTTGACGTCAGTCAAACCTTGTGACAAAACAGGGACGGTTTCAAGGGATGTGACGGAATAGGATTAGGATCAGACGTCTCCGATAACAGCTCCAGTACGTTAGTATTCTCGTTACCTATTCGCGCGCTGCCACAGAGGCGGTTCAAAGAGGAGGGATGTGACGTCAGTCCATTCTCATACTAGAATAGTTTAGGTTCCAAGGAGAGGGAAGTGACGCCATAGGATTAGGATCATACGCTTCCGATGTCGGCTCCAGACCACTTCTCTCCTCGCTGCCTATTCTATGTCCATCCTCAGGGCAAAGTGCATTCAGTATCAGGGCATTTCGCTCTGAGGAAAGTTCCAGCAGGGAGGCCGAAACGTTGGCATTAGTGCCTAGGAGGTGGCGTCTTCCGGTCAGGCAAGTAGATAAACTTAAAATTTCTCTCTTTTTGTGTTTTATTTATTTAGTACTTAAGTATGTCGAATGTAAGTAAAAAAGTATGAAGCAAAAGGGGACCGAGAAATGAATCGGAGCAAGCCAAATTTCGATGTCCCTTTTTGCCGGTATTGAGTTGACAGTGAAAAACTGTTCTTACAATATAAAATATATAACCATGCATAAAAGTTTGTTTTCTGTGAGTATCCTTAAACTGTTAATGTTAAGAAAATATCTATGTCCTGAACTTGGAACTTTTTAGCTTGCTCTTCAAAATTTGAATCTCCTGGATATCGAAGGTTTTCGTTTTCTCCGATTGAAACGTAATTGGTCCCCTCTTGTTTTCGGCTGCGCAGGCCTATGCGCTCATGTCAAGGTAGACAAAGGTAGTGCGTGTGGCCTGCCGCCATTTCATGAACTTAACACGCAACGGACACACGCATAGTGCAGTGGGCAAATGCGAGCAGATGGGAGAGAGCAAGCAGGAACATGAAGAGTGAGCTCAGAGGAGTGGGATAAGGATAGCGGGGAAGGTAATAAAATTACTACCAATTTACATTATTGATAGACATCATTGCTTTTCAACCACTGTCGAATTCAAACAATGTCTGGAGGAAAATTCTAATGACCGGCTGCTCTGACTTGTAGTTTTCCATGGTTTCTCCGATCAACACCAGACGAATGCCGGAGCAGTACCTAACAAACCGGCCACGAACCACACCCCATCTTTTCTTCCTCTTCCATGCCCTATCCTCACACAAACACACACGTACTATTTTACCACACATGGCGGAAGACGTGTTACGAGCTGAAAGCTCGCCCCGAATGAGGTAGCTCCCCGCCAGGGGAGATACCTGGACGAATAACTTAAGTAGTAGACACTGCGTTTCATAGCGCTAGAATATTAAATATTTATGTTTACAATGGAAAATTGGAAATGCTTTTTTATAAAAAAAAACACTGAAGTTCTAAATGTTCCCTTTCCTTTGATATGTTCAAAAGTCATCGTCCTGATTTGAACTCGCATACGGGAGCCGTGTATCCGCTATTCTCTCCACGGAGCTCTCATCCCGTGCGCCATTATGCTGAAACAAATAAGGATGGCAGCTCTTCACACGATAACCTCGAGAGAGTAGGCATGCCCACGAGAATGCTGTCATAACGAAATGCATTCATCCCCTTTATTATCCCGATAACATAACTTAACAACATTAAAAATTTTCTTGTTTTTGATATGCTGAGCTTTACGAAATGGTGTAGAAATTTGCAATGGGGGCGGGGGCTCAGAAACTCTAGGGGTGTGGTAAATATAACTCCAATAACAAGAAGAAAATTGCTTTCATAAAAATGTTTTACAGCAAAGAGGATGTAAATAGATATTATATTTACGATATTGATGTAAAATTGCTAAAGAAACTAATTTTTCCATTACGTTTTTGTAAATATGGTAACAATATCGTTCAATAAATGCCATGATATTAGTAAAAATATTAAAAAAATAAAAATTCAAGAAAAAACTTACATCGAAATTGTATGAGGTGTTTGAGTGAAATTGTATCTCGTTCTTTGAAAGGGACTGTTCAATTTAAGACGCTAGCAAATGTACAATTTTTTCTAACCATTCTACTCCCCCTTGTAACAACTTTTAACATTTACATCCTCACCCTTGTCTTCTGAATAATTATTGCTACAGTTATAATTATATTTCAAATGTAAGAAAAAAAACACAATGTGTAATGGTGTTGCGCAAAAAAGACTATGAACAACTATAAATTAACATATGGTTTACACTGTCTCTCCTTTGGTATTTCCAGATTTGCTTCTTTTTTGACCTCACCTAAAGAAGTCTGGTTGTCGTCATCCTATGAGGAGTAATTTTTTTTTAAACTTTTGTAGGGTGCAGTAATTAAAAAAATTATAATGAGTTACCACGATTTAATGTATTGTAACGTAGGACGTGAATGGATAAATCACTGCGTATTGAATTTTTGAAGCTTTAGTGAATATCCTTTGTTAGAAATGTTTCATCCTAGAAAATATTGCCCGGCATTAATTTCAGGCGATTAAAAATGCACTAAAAAATGTATCGTTTAAAAAGGAATCCGTATCAGAGTTAAATCCAAAAATCTGGACAAGCTACAAAACAATGTTCAATATTTAACAATGTGTAACCAACCTTAATCTTGTAGCACCATTTAATATATTAAATAGGTTCCGCGCGTACAAAAAATATCTAAGACTAATGAAATCCCTATTCAGACAATGACGGAAACATCAAATGCAATACCCAGCGATACCCGCTGAAATTAAAGAATCCTCAATGAAGTACAGTAGACACTTGAAATAGGATGAAAATTTAACACATAGCAAAATCAATTGAAAAAAATACTTACAAAAGAAAACACTAGCAGGGCCAAAAAACAAAATATGGAGAAGTTTAGGAAATTTGAATTTTGGACAAGACTCGGTTTCGTAATATTTAAGTTTCGGGCAATTTAAATGCAGTTTCGACTCATCAGCATTATTTATAAGAGAATTATGTGTGAAAAAATGGTTTTATGGAAGGTAATGCATTTCCTACATTGGTATTTTGGCATTGAAATTTCGATCTGCATGAGTATCTGAGATGAAATAATGACGCAGGCGGCTGTGAAGGCAGAGTTAATTGCTGTTACAAAAATCAGCTTATAAGGACTTGTAGTTGAAGGAACGCCCAAATGGTTTGGCTATATTTTCTGAGAATTTCATAAATGAAGGGAAATATTTTAGAATAAGCGCCATCAAACGTCTGAAATGAGGTAATTTTTATGTAGATACGTAGATTAATTTTTCTTTCGCGCTGATTCTCATTGTTTTCGAAATGTGATGAGTTATCGAACTTCGGATACTACGACAGTACTGATATTGGATTTGTGAAGGCTCACGTAAATCAATTGCACTTGTTCATAGTAGTCTGAATGTATAAAATACAATTTTTACAAGTATTCTGTCCGCCTCTATTTCGGAGACGTCTAGCGCGCTATTACTCAATGACTAGTGTCCCCGATTCGAAGACTGTTGTTACCTTTAAAAGTTTATTCGCGACAAAGGTCAAAACTAAATATTTATTAACGCCATGAAAAGAAAAACGTCTGAGAAAATGTTTTAAAATGATAAGATGTAACATAATTTTCATATAAAATGTCATTAACATTCATATTAAATGTCATTAACATTAATTGTAAATAGAAATAAAGCACAATAACGAACGTTTTATAGGAACTCAATTATTTAAAGAATTCCAATTAACACTTCCTCATTCCATTTATCTAAAAGTAGCTATTTTTATCCCACTTCCTGGTTACACGATCTTCAGCACCTCAACAACGTTTGGTTTGGCCACAACTCCAAATCTTATAATTTAACATTGTTCACACAAACACATCATACTGTTCCTCTGACTTACCAACTCTACGTTCACGCACGTTCACTTCGAGCAGCTATCTAAATGCACAGGATTAATTTTGCACAATATTCGCTCTCGTCACAATTCAGTTTATCCAAGCCTCTATTGGCAGACATGCTCTGCAAGTGGCAACCCACGCACTCTGTTGGTCTTAAACCTAACTACAGCTAGTCGAACATACTTGTATTGCTCTTTATTACAGATGCTGCTACTATCTAGGTTGGAAAGTCTAAGTCATGAGAGAGCTCAAATGAAGAGTTCGTATGTTGACGGAAAGAGAGTGCTTGATGGCTGTACTCGTCGGTCGTGCTGCTCTGCTCATCTTGCCCCAGCTGTTCCGTCTGCTGGGTTTTTGTTTAACGTAAAGTGCTCGCTTGACTTTAATATTCAGTGAAATGGCTAAACTCCTGGCTTTGGACAAAGTTGCACGATTGTTTGAAATACTAAAAACTAATGGCGGTATTACAGGCACATTATATAAGCTTTATAGGTGAATATTTTGTAGTTATTCAACTATTAGGTTAGGTGTTATAAAAGATGCAAATTCTGCTGTTGAAAATGTTAAAAAAATCTTGCAGTAATTTGTTATGTAAGTTTGCAGGCAAAATTGTAATACTCAATATATCTAGTACTTGTTTGATTGTGTGTTACAATCCATAACTATATAATAAATTTTTCATGTGTATTATTAAAAAATAATTTGAACCTCAGAAAGTGAACTTCATTTTAATTCTAATCTTAATTCTTTTTTCCCCATAGAATATATATATATAATTTAACAATATTCAAATGCAATGTTTCAGAATGGATGATGCTAAAGTAGGTACTCTTATTGGAGAGGACAAATATGGAAATAAGTACTTTGAAAATAAGATGTACTTTTATGGTAAGTAAAGTCATAAACAAAAAGTTTTATTGTTGCAAAAGGTCTTGGTTATTTCATCTTGTTCTTTTAATTAGATTTTAAATCATTAATGTGACCGGATGTAATGTGTCAATTCTTTATGACTGGTATACATGACGTGGCCACTTCGTTGTTACTGTGACACTACTGTACGTCACTGTTCATTACATGTAGAATTAATTTTTAATGTAGTGTTTGAGAAAAGTTCTAAACACAGTGATGAATAATTTTTGTTTGATCCAAAGATCGTAATTAGAAACAATAATAAAATGTTTGTGCTTTCCTTAGATTTGACATTTAAATTCAAATTAGACTGCAAACTTGTGGGTATTTTTTCTATATAGTGGTACACCAGGGAATTAATATAGTAGTGTATTTTGTTGAGTTGGTCTTTTAAAATTGAATCACAAATTTGGTGAACAGCACATGTGTATGAAAATACATAGTAAATTTGTAGAAGAATAAGAAACTTTGTTTTAATTTCTGGAGTAGTTAGTGTACTTATTTCCTTCCAAGAATTGATTTGTTAAATTTGATTCCTCTGCAACTATTACTAGTCAACAAGACATTGAATTGCTAAATTAGTTTAATGCACTCTTAACAATCATTGAATAATTTGATATTTGTTACTGTATTAGATAAATTATGTTCAAGTGCAATTTGTATAGTTAATAATCTGTTAGTTGTAGAGCTTACTTATTCTAATAATGTAATCTATCATTACATGTGAAACCATGTTTTGTAATCCTGTTAATAATATTTCATGTTGATGAAAGGACAAAGGCTAAAGAAGGAGAAAATCTTTAGTTACCATATTTTGTAGTTTCTTGGTCTTTATTTCATTTCTTTCTTACATTTTTTAAGGAATCATGAAGTTGTTTTAATACATAGAAAAAATCAAGACATCCAGTTTGTGAGAATACTTAACACATTGAGTGTCACTGTTTCAAGGTGCATTGATTTCATCCAGAAGCCAAACTGTGATTCAGTATCCTGTGAGGAATACATGTTATTTGAGATACAGTTATGACATTCTCAGACAAACTACATGTCACACTTCAGATATTTTTTGTTTCACCCAGAGGAATTATGAGACACTATAGTGTCTTGGTGTCATGAAATATATTTGCTAGAATTTGTATGTGCGGTAAATTTGTCGGCAGCCCCATGGGTTCTCAAATGGCTCTCATTTGAGTCTGCCACTAGCCTCATGGCTCTCAATATGTTAATTGACTTCGATTTGTTCTTTTTTCATTTTCTGTATTACTATCTACCAGGGTTTCAATGATTTAAATCAAGTGATGTATATCATTGCTTTAAATCACAATTTAATTCATAATGATTCACCAAAAAAATAATTGATTTAGATTAAAGATATAATTTATTGTAAATTTTACAAAGCATTAATAAAATTTTGAAGGTCAAATAAAAGGAAAATATATCTAGAAAAATAAAAAAAAGTATTAGAAGTGCAGGAATAAAGGAGAAGAGTATATATAAAAAGAAACAAAGTTTGTGCCAGCCAAAGTGCGTGTTGACATTAACCCTTGCAAAAGAGAATGATGTGCGTAATTTTTGAATGATGAAAAAGTTGATGTCTATGAACTGGATAATGAAAATATTCAAAAGGCATATTTATTTGGACTTATTAAGTCTTTTTCTTGCAAAAGAAAGGGTACTTAAAGGACAGAACCAATGTTTGTGAAACAAGAACAATTGTTGTAAACTGCAAAATGTGTAATAAGATATTAATATTTTTTGTCATTATTTGCAGAAAGTTGCCTTGATATAAAAAAGTATCCCAGGAAGATTTTACTAATCTGTGGTTTCTGAGTTATTTTATGAAAGTTTTGTGAAACACTTAATTTCTCAGAACTAGGTCAATGTTGGGTAGCCCATTGTTCTAATGAGCTCTTAATTTTTGACCTAATGTGAATATTTAAATTAAAAGAAAATGATCCGATTTAAATTATAAAATCCCAATTTTAATCATGATTTTTATTAACCTATCTATGTTAGTACGAGTCGTACAATTAAAAACATGTGTCCTAATAATATTCTGAAGACTAGGGTGTAATACAATAAAAATTTTATTTTTTATTGAATACTAATTTTTGAATTTGATTGTTTTAGGCCGCAATAGGTGGGTTGAATATGCTGACCAAGTGGGCCTTAGTTATGATGGCAGTCAAGTACCAGCTGAGTGGTATGGTTGGTTGCATTATAAAACTGATCTTCCTCCCTCAAAGGTATGAGTAAAAAAGTAATGTAGTAGCTTTTAGTAGTCTTCAAAGCATTTTCATTAATTGAAGTCCTTACAATCCCACAATCATACATAGAAATACACAATCTTGTATTTCTGAGCCTCCACCTTGGTATATAATGAGAGTTGTTAATATTTACTTGAGACATCTATTATATAATTAAAAATGTATCATGCTTCTATCTTCTAGAATATTCATGAACTTCTTCGACCAGAAGAAAGGTCTAGTTGAATACTTGTTTATATACAAAAAGTGAAAAAGCTCATTTTGTGAATTATCATTATTTATGCCAAAGGTATTCAATTATTATTAATTAACATTGAAAAATAGAGAATGTAAAATCTTTAATCAGGATTAGAAAATTGAAAAGAAATGAGTATTGGCTAAACAAATGATGCCTAGTAGCAGCAAATTATGTACAGTCCTTTTCTTTTTCTGATATTTTGTAAAAGGTTGTTCCTTTTCTTCTTCCCATTTTCAATGAGCTCTGTGAATATCTATCTTACGTAATAGTATAATATTGCCGTAAATTCTTATGTTACAACATTTATGATCTTCCATTTAGCATGGTGTTCACTTTAGGAAAAGCATGCAATATTTTCAGAATCAAACCCCTGTGTAACTTGTGAGAGAGTGTTTTGATGGATTATTAGTGAAAATTTAAAATGAATGGTTTTGTTTTTAGGACCCTTCCCGTGTGAAATACCCATGGATGGCAGATCATACAGAGAATAAATCTGGAACTGAAGGTGCCTACGTACCATACAGTACTACAAGGCCAAAAATTGAAGCCTGGGTACCCCCAAAACAACAAAGCAAACAATGAGTCAAATGCATTATTGTATATTTGTTGTTTCCTCATTGTAGTAAATAATTTATCTTGCACTCTGTATTGTATATAATGAAGAGAAGGGACGTTGTGTGAAATATGGCATTTGAATGTAGAAAATTTTACCCAAGATGAAAATGTTGATAGTGCACGTTTGAATTTTTAATTTTCTTCAGCCTTCCTGGTTTGTATTCTTAGGTATTATTAAAACTCATTGGAGTACTAAAACTCCGTGAATTTAACTTGGATTCATTTTTTTTTTACACAAAGTGCTGTTTGCAATACAATTTCCAGCAGTCTATTAGATGATTCCATGTTTGTTTTGGTCGAGAGAGCAGAGTTATGGATGCTTTCAAATTTCTCTTAGGTCTCCAGACCAAGGTTGAAGTAGTGTGAGCGTGGAGTCATTTCATAGTAGGGAAACTACTTCAAAACCATGGTTTGTCCTGTGAGATACAACTGTCACTTTTTTTCGTAAAAACATTTTTTGTAAAGAAAACCTGTCCATTGAATATTAATTTAGAAGTTGCTTCTTTCCCAAATGGTATTTCTTTCTCTATTTTTCTCTTTTTTCTTACTTTGAAGCAAGCTTGTACACGCACTTCGGATTGTGATCGTCCAGTCGTGCCTTTGTCTGTATTAGAATAATTTCCTTTCATCTATTATGTATTTACCAGAGACCCAAACTCTGTGTCACAAATTTTAAAATAATAATCTTTCGACACGAGCGGAGTTGCCACTTGAAAATTTATATTGGGTCGTGGTTCTGTAGTTCCCTCCTGTACAGGTTGGGGGAAAATGATATTTCTCGTTATCTTATTGGTAATGGGAGGGGAAATTATCTTTCTTAATCTACAACCAAAAGAGACTTAGACATTTTGAACTGTATATTCAGTACCGTGTTTGGTGATACTGTTGTTTATTTGGTGGCGTTATTCTTCACCGTCGCTACGTTCCTCTATGACGCTACTGATAAAATCATTACACATAAACAACAAAAAAACATCCTTCTATACAATAACTAAAAAATCTAAATTTAACATTCACGCTTAATAACAAAATATTTGCACTATTCTCATTCATACCATGCACATTATAATTTTGATGGCCATATACATTGTTTAAGTTATTAAGTGTTACTAAATCTACTACAATACTTGGCCTTCTTATAATTTTATTCCATAGGCACTGGTAATTTTTGCAGGATTTTCACTTCCCCGACTGAAATCGTCATCAGCTCGCAGATCCATTCCATCCACCATTTCACCATAAAGTTCCATCAGCTGGGCTCACCGTTCCATAATTCCACATATCCTATGCGTTTCTACGCAACCTACTCAATGCTGTATTTCTGGCTCCCAATACACCTCTCTGATAACATTTCTTTCCCAAAAAACACAATAACTTGCCAGCACATACTAGCACATGTCATCAGCTTGGAATCTATCATCCCTCCGTGTCCTTTTTCACACAGTTCAGTCTTTCGATTGTTTTTCAACAATAAAAAATAAAATGCTCCCTTTCCTCTGCCACCGAGATCTTTTTGGAAGATCTTATATTTTCTTTACCTCTATTCTGGTTTGGCACTTTTCAGAGGTTCTGAAAATGTTGTCTCTTAATTCACCGCGTTCCCCAAAGTTCATTGCCCTCTGGTTCACCTGCTTTGCCAAAATTATAACTTACTCCGAAAGCTACTTACATCAGTTGCATGTATTCAATTGTCTTTCCGTGTAAGTATCTTTCAGCCTCTTTAAGTTCTTCTTCGAAATTTTTGCCCCCCCTTTTTGAATTGCTTTCAGATGATTCTTAAAATGGTTTATTTTTTAACACTGGTTTTTTAGTTTGAATGTTCCCCTGTTATTTAAGGAGAATATAAAATTCGGTTGTACATGCACTTTGTCACTTGTTTCTTCTTCTACTGACATATTTACTTGAATATTATTTTCCAAAACAATAATATTTACTTTTGGCAGTTGATTGAACTAGGGTTCTGCGTACGGTTGCAAGATTTCATTCATTTGCTAACAGTTTGCCAAGTTCTTAGTTTGGCAGTTTTTTTTATACAATGGATTTTACAATTTTAAATAAAATTTATTGATGTAAAATTATATTTTAGAAGGAAGTGTAATCCTTAGCTCCAATCTACCAATCGTTAGTTTTGAAAGATCGAGGAAGTTACCAAAGATCTGTGTAATTTTGAGTGTTTTTAAAAAATTGAGTCCACTTCAGTAGTGAATTTGATCATGAACTGATAAGACAATAAAAACTGTTTTAGGGTGGCATTGTAAATTCTTGAAACATTCACTAACAAAAAACATGAAAAGGAAACAAAATGCAAAAAAAGTCAAAAATGGTGACAAAAGTTCAAAAAAATGACCTAAAAATTGGAAAAATTGCAAATAATTACCCAATAACTATACATTTCCGTCACCTATATGTTGTGATAAATATTCATTTACAAGTTAGCTACATGTAGAGTGCACCAATGAAAAGATAACGTCATTAGAATCTCAGCTCGGGTAATAAGTATTGACTGACTATCATCAAAGGAAGCAGTGGGATTACATTTCAGTGTCATTTTCACTGTGTAATCTTCAGTGAGTTGTCGTAGGATCATCAAAGGTACTATGTGGAAAAGCTCTTCTCTCGCCAGGAGGATTCTGTATTCACAAGGACCCCTACACCTCTTTAGCCACCCATCCAGTTGGAACTGAAATTGAAGACTTTGGTTTCTGTGGCCAGACTACCGAGACTTGCTGCTCAGAAGTGCCTCATCCCAGGCGCAGTTGCTAACTCCATACTGAGACCTTATGAAGGATGAATGAATTTTGCAGCATTAACCCTAAAGGTGGTAGAAGTACAGTGAGTGTAAAAAGTATGCGAACACCAGTGCATTTTAACAATTGTTGTAACTGTTATGCAATAATTAACGTATAATCAATAAATATTTTCATCATAGTATTAACTGAAGTGAATGGAAAATTTAATACCAAAAACACCAGAAAAATACATCTAGAAAGCAGATCAAACCCTTGAAACTTCCTAAAATGTGAAATCTCTGGCCACAAAATGTATTCGAACAGCAAAGACAACTGTAATGGTTTTAGCTATCCCACACCTGACCCGTGGAAAATTTGTGCTGTTAGGAAGTGCGTTTTATAGTGTTTGATGGATACTTGACTAAGATCTAATTAGCATTGTTAGAAAATGCTTATACAGAAGAATTTTTAAACTATACAATGAATTTTTATTTTACATATTTTCTACATTTTCATTCATATTTTGGAAAAAAATAAGTACATTTTCAGTAGGGCCTCCCTATTTCTAACCTGTATGTATTGAAATTTTCTATAAATCAAATTATTTTTGTGCCTTGAAAATTCCATTTCGAAATATTTCTATACTACGAAAATTATTTCTATGTATTGAATTCATTTTCTGACTGACTACCTTTTTTTATAAATAAAAATGTACGGTACATACTTTAAATTATGTTTCTAAAAAGTAGTATTTAATTTGGAAGGAGAGTATTACTAAAGCGGAAAATATAACTTCATTCTGGACATTTGTATAATTGAATTAATATTCATAAAATACTGTCTATGTCCAGATCCCATCTTTCTCATGAAGGTAACTTTCTCCTGCTTTTCTCCCTATAGGAACATGTCAATTGTGGGAATTTGTATGCCAAAGCTAACTGAAGGTAAATCGAATGCCCATTTGTCTAATGGCCCTGCCCTATGATGTTAGTTCATCAGCCCAGAGCAGTTTGCTGTTACATGCTTAAGGAGGGTGTTCGAATTGTCAAAACAAAAATCCCTCATTTGCAGAAAAAGCAAACTTGATCAAAGGTGTGGTATGCATGTGTGAACAATATTTTGAACAGAGTGCATCATATGTACAACAAGACATTAAATTTTTGTTTCTTTATTGAAATTTCAATTCAGTGTTTTGGGCAGGTTCCAACCTGCTCAACATTCCAACATTTCCAACCTGCTCAAATCCCTCCCTTGTAAGCTATTAATAGTTTATGATAAAATACTAATATCTAGTTTTTGCCTCCCATGGCTTGCTCAGTACTTATGTCTATTGATTAATTTATTTTGCTTGTTTTAGTTTCAGAAATGAACTCATTCACAGGTCATAGAAACATTTATATTCATTGATAAACAGATTTGCCCATTAGGGATTTCATAAAAAAAGTTTACTTAAGAAATTTCGATTATTTAATTTCACAAATTGGTGTTCACTGCTGAATATATGCACTTTAACTTTTCGCTGTAAGTTACAGCGGAACAATTAAAATAATGCGAGAATGTGTGTGCTGTTTAACACCACTAGATTCATTGTCAGACAAATTAACTCTTGTAGGAAGAGCATTAATTTTCACGTTTGACCGCCGAATTGATTCAAATTTGGCGCCACGTTTCAATCAGCGCAGTTTCACTGATATTTGAAGGCATTTAAGAAGGAAAGATCATACATGCCAAACTTGCCGTCTTCAAGATTCTAATTTTACTAAAACAAAACGCGCTAATTCCTTCCCAGTTGACCAAATACTAATTTCTTTCGTAAAAAGTTCTTTGACGTCGATTGTCAACTGTTTCCCGTTAGTTCGAAGCGTCACTAAGAGATCGCAGCAGCTCCTGGGCGGCCGCGACAAATTGTGCCATACGTGCACTCGCATTGTCATCAGAGGTGCCGCGAGCCGCCTCACAAGCCGTGCCGTGCACACAGGCTACGTAAAATGTGTTGGGCGCATTCAAAGTTCGAATAGAGGTGCTGCCACGCAATTTCCAGAACCTTTCTGCAGTCTAACGTGCAGTAAAAACGACGAAATTCGTAACGAAATATTTAATTTCGTCTGGTCAGAGGTAACCATGACAATCTCTTCAATACTCGTTGATTCTTTCTCCAATGTAACAATCTTTCAATTTGTGTCGTTTCTTTTCCAGAACATTTTTGTCTGTTGAAAATTATCGATAGAAAAGGCGATGTTAGTTGCAGTTTCTGCTAATTCTCTTCTAACGTATCTAACAAATACTTCGCAGTCTCAACACATATTGACAATCTGTTCCGCCTTGATCCTTGGTTTAAGCACTAGTTTTGGAATACACTATGTCAGTGAAACTTTGTTTGATTTTAACTACAACTATTGCCGACTTTTCAACCAGTAAGCAAGTCTCACTAGAGATGTGCAGTTAATATGTTAAATGACAGGGATTCTGCTTCTTCTTTGACTAGAAATTTACGTCCCATTTTCAAGATCTTGAATCATCGGATTAGTTTTCTTGAATGGCAGCATTGACCCTTTTGTGCATTAAAAGCTTTACAACTTTACATTTCCTGATTAAATTGCAATTGTCACCTCATCCATATCTCACACTAAAAATCAGTAAAAGAAGGAATTTACATCCTCCACAACACAATCAGGCCACATAACCACAATAACGAATGGAGGTCATTGCAAAGCACACAGCTCTTTTAGAAAAGCAAATTAGTCTTGACATACAGCCAGAGCCATATGTAGATACGTCAATGTTACAACTACCTGTGACGATGTTTAGAAAACGGCTCTTGTAACTGTTTATTAGCGCCGATTCATGCAATATTTAGATGTCAAAACCTTCGTTTCGAAAATTTTGATATTTAGCTCATTTGGCTTTGAAATGCCTCAATCTCCGTCTCTTGGTGATTAACGAACTATTAAGATATATTAAAGAATGACATGCAGAGTAGTGCTAATGCTGCCTAAAATAAGCCTATTTGCGGAAAGGCAGTAAAATGATATACAGACCACGTCTGCATGTAATAGAAAATGTTTCGATTATAAATCTAACTGAATTTTGGTATGGCGCAAATGCACGAGGCAAGTTAAGAAGTGGGCACAGATTGTCCAATCGAATGAACGAATTCGACAGATTCCAGAACATTCAATCTAGTAGCCTTAGTTGATTGGCTGGAGTTCGTTGTGGGCGCTCGCGGCGGCTGGTAAAATTTCTGACAAACGCTCTGACTAAAGCTGTGACCAGTTTGCAAAGATAAACAGAGAAATTTGTGATTCCAGCTACGACGGATAACACAGCTAATGGCTAAGAATTTAAAAAAATGTATGAAGCAATAGTAAGAGATCCTGGGGTACAAGATGACATGTCGATATGGATGCCTGGCACAGGAAAACATCCACCGCATTACATCTGGATGCACACATTTCTCGGGAACTGATTACAAAGAACGCCATGATGCGGTTGAAAAGATCTTACATCAAGAGATTGCTTACCAACACCCGCTTATAGAATGCAAGGTACTCTACTATAAATACGCACCTAACAATGTTCTCGAAAAAATTATGAATGCGGGCTTTATCGGGACTGAACAAATCTCACAGATCAGACAGCCCCTCACAACTGGGCTAGTTTGGTTCTAGTAGACAAGACTAAAAGGCAAGCGTACTTGATCGACGTAGCCATACCAAACACGAATAATCTTGAAGATAAGTTTGTCGAGATCACAAAATTTGCTCCGCTGGTTGAAAGTGTAAAGAGAGAGTGGCATATGCACCACAGTAATTCCGAAGACACTGTTTAAAAGTTTAAAGTTTAAAAGATCTGAATATTAATGTGAATGTTTATAAGGCTATGAAAAAGGCTGTGGACATCTCAATAACTGGAATAGCTTGAAAATCTATGGGGTAGGGTAGATGTGAATTCCTAACAAAGAGACGTTGATAAATAGGCTTTGGTCATGTATAAACTGCGTATTTGCCCTTATGATAAAATAAAATAAAGGTTAATAAAAAGAATAATAATTATAATACAAACAACAATAATAGTGCCAACTTACATATAATGATTGCATTTTCGTTTTGCCCCCCAAACATACATTCCAAGTTATTCCAATGCTGTTTACAATTCTTACCTAAATCAGATACCGCGTACTTGCTACATCTTAAATCTAGCACAATCTATAGTTGCGCAAACCGTACCATTATTCTTTCATATTTAAGTTCTGCCCTTATTTGTACATACTCTTATTCTCCTAGAATTCTGTTGGAGATTCCAGGAGGATAATGAGAAAGATATTCAAATAAAGTAGAGTCCGTCTGAAATGACAGAAGCGTAGTTAACGTCTTACCTCTGGATGAAAATGCCTAAAACCGGACTCTCTGCCGGACCCCTGATGCGGACCCTCTGTCTCCTGGCTCTGCATTCGCCTGAACTACCGCGAAACCAAATGTAAATTAGATTAAGCTTCTGGGAAACACAGACATTGTCCGCTTCACTTGTTTCTTATCAGCCCGTCAATAACTGTTTTGAGTGTGGAAAAAGTTTTTACATCGTGATAAGTTTTTCGTTTCTTCTTGTAGATAGGGTCACTTTTTATTTTTTCAATATAAATGAGTAAGAATTGTTTCTATGAATAGGTATGTGCTTTTATATTACAGATTATTTAAGCTTGTGCTTTCACTATAAAAATCACTAAAACCCTCTTCAATATCGAATTTTCAAAGATTTGCGTTTGACCCCCTCACATGCGGGTAATTGGAGTCACTAAAGAAATATGAAGCAAATGAACCTATTAGTACAAATAGTATTTATTTTGTTTACAATAATTTTAGGCGTCTAAAGTAATGCGATTCCCAAGATAATTCAAGATCAGTAGCATCGAGTCCTCCGCTGTTGGTCAAGTAAGGCTTTTAAAGTGTTTGAACCATTCGATGAATTCATCATCCGTCCTGCCATTCTTGCTACATGTCTAAAAAGCATCAGGGGTTAATTAAACCCATTCAGATCAATGAATTATTTTGTTTAGGCCAATGGTAGTCATGCTGTGAAAATGAGAAGCTGTCTACCATTTCGCCACTAGCACATATTTTTTATCATAACTACTCATAATTTTTTATAGAATGATAAATTACTAAAGATATTGTCTGGTATCAATACTTTTTAATCAGCTTATGATCATTTCGATCGCGTGGCGATCATCCTCAGAGCTGGCAGCTTCTGGGCCGAAAACAAAGTTCTGCCTTTGTTTTCGGCCCAGAAGTTGCAAGCTCTGAGGATGATCGCAACGCGATCGAAATGATCATAAGCTGATTAAAAAGTATTGATACCAGACAATATCTTTAGTAATTTATCATAATAAAAAGGTATCTACATCACCAGCAATCCAATTAAAATTTTTTATAGAATGTTTAAAACTACTCGCAGTAGGTATCAATGATTTGCTGAAGTACTTCCCTTCCCACAAATTTGCTTTCTTCCAGAAATCTCCAAGTGCACGTGAGTAAGACCTTATTTTCTGATAGTACTTTCTTACATCACTTACTTTCCTGGTATGAACGCATTAATCGTCGATTTAAGCTTCCTTTGTCTTTCAATGTTTTTGCCTTTCAATAAAGTTTGTTTACAACTATTATTCAAATCGCTCTTTTAGAATAATGTTTAATTATATTTTCTAAAATTTAAATGTAAATGGTTCACCGAGTTACAAAATAAACATTACATCCTATAAAATCAGAATGTTTTATTATTTTAATTTTTATTAATCAAAACCAAATTGAGGGGCTGGTTTTGGGCTTTTTCCCCAAAAATTTCGTTGATAGAATGTACTCTTATATGATCATAGTTTAAACTATTTTAATAAATGCTTTTTGAAGTCCATCAAGGTCTAAAAGAAGAACCATACCCCTAATTTTAAAGAATATACAAGGTCTGTCCCAAAAGTAAGTTGAATAAGTCCAAGAAAAAAGATTTATATGCAGATAAATATACAAGTAACTAAAATTCTTCAAAGTAGCTTCCTTCCGCTTCGGAACACCTGCGCCAGCATTTTTCCCAGTCGCTGAACGCTCCCTGGAAGGCGTCGACGGAGACCTCCTTCGAGCACCTCGTCGTTGCTTCTTTGCCGGCTTCCAAAGTCGCGAAATGGTGGCCCTTGAGTTCCTTCTTGATCCTCGGGAACAAAAAGAAGTCCAGTGGTGCCAAGTGGGGCTGTACGGCGGCTGGGGCAATGTTGCTACACCGCGTTTGGCTAAGTACTCTCAAATAATGAAGGAGGTGTGCGACGGCGCGTTGTCATGGTGAAGACGCCAAGTGCTGGCGATCTCCTTCCTGACGCGTTTGACTCTGCTTTGGAGCCTTTTCAGGACTTGCAAGTAAAAATGACTGATCACTGCTTGTCCTTGTGGCACAACCACTGAGTGGACAATGCCTCTTTTGTCGAAAAACACGATGAGCATGGCCTTTACACGGGACTTGCTCATTCTCGCCTTTTTCGGGCGCGGGGAAATCTGGCGTGTGCCACTCAGCACTTTGTCTTTTGGTCTCCGGGTCATACTCGAAAACTCATGTTTCTTCACCCGTAATCACATTAT
This sequence comes from Gryllus longicercus, assembly GCA_038098605.1. Classification (NCBI taxonomy): domain Eukaryota; kingdom Metazoa; phylum Arthropoda; class Insecta; order Orthoptera; family Gryllidae; genus Gryllus; species Gryllus longicercus. The sequence goes on along the minus strand of JAZDUA010000412.1, from coordinate 950,150 downwards.
ACAAAAAATTCGGATCATTTTCACACTGCTCCAGGAGGTCACGCGAAATCCTTGCACGAGCAGCCTTCTGTTCATCGGAAAGCACCTTGGGGACCATCTTCGCACAGATCTTCCGCATGCCCAAATCTGCGGTAACAATGCGATGTACAGTACTTTTAGGGATATTACACTCATCTGACAGCATTCTAATACTCAGGCGTCGATTTGAGTTCAGCATGTCCCTCACTTTCTTCACATTTTGATCGGAATGTGACGTTGACGGGCGTCCAGAGCGGTCTTCATCCTCGGCGTCCTCTCTGCCTTCTCGAAACACCTTCTGCCAGCAGTAAATCATATTGTTGGACATGGTGCTATCGCCATAAGCTTCCCTTAGCATGGCAACATTCTCAGCGCCCGTCTTCTTGAGCACAACACAAAATTTTATTGCGTAACGCTGGTCCTTGAAACGTGGCATCTTAAAATTCCGACGCGTCACTAATACAAGGGTTCAAACTAGCAGTGATGCGCACTGTGAAAGAGCCTGCAGACAACTGACGTGCTTGTCCTTAGCTTCCCTAAACCCCACACAACCATTCACGTCACTTGGCGCGCCTTGCTAGTGGCTTGCTTCGGGGGCGTAAGGTCATTCAACTTACTTTTGGGACAGACCTTGTATTCATGTCTGCTTGTTTAATTGTAATAGTTTTCTAACCTTATTAAAACAGACACTAACATATTTATTAAATTAATTGTAAAATTAATTTGATTAAATTAACTTTAAAATTAAATTAATTTTAAAATTAAATTTAATTAAAAAATTAATTTAGTTTTTAGCAATAAATATGCTTATAATTAAATAATTTAAAAATTAATATAATTTTTTTAAATATTAAAAGTAATTTTGTATCTGTTTGAATGTCAGTCAACTATTACATTTACAACTACTATACACGTAAATTTTCTGACAACACTAGTTGAAAATTCTTCAATAAAACGCTTCCCCAAACTTTGATACACCCTTAGAGTCCTGCCTATGGGAATTCCCATGCAGGTCGTTCTCAATCGTGTGGGGGATCGCGGCGCCCTCGCAGCCACTGTTGTGTGCGGTCGATGTCGCGTCCTCGGCGGCCGCTTCGCGGTTCGATAACTCGCTCGCTCGCACTGAAGGCCAATCGAAAAGCACAGGGAACCCCCGGACTGGTGCAACTCCGGGTCGCATGTGAGTGCATGCAGTGACGAGTGCCCGGCCGGGTCGATTCTGGTGAAGGCTCTACTGCGCGCCGTTTACCAACTCCGGGAATATATATCTGTTGAAGTTGGTGCACAAAGGTGAGTTTCTGTCACCTTAAATTCATAACTTTTACCGTTATGAATCGATGTTGTTTCGTAGTGGTTGGTTTTTGGTGATGTTTAAAGGACATTTACTCAGATATTGCTTAACTTAGGGAGATCAATTTTTTACTAGAGGATGATGTGAATATTTTGTTAACCCTGAATAAACAATGTTATAAATAATATATTATTTTACGAGATACAATATCTTTTGTATATGGTATATTTTTTCTCCATATTTGAACAACAAAGCGTTTTGTTGAATAAAATGTCCAAATATTAACTCAATTTAAAACTTCTCATTCAGCGTATGTATACAATTTGTGCCTATAAATAAATCATGAAAATTTTCCTATCACAATTAGGAGCCGAGAAAATGTTCCTTATTAAAATATATTATATTAAAAAACAAATTTACGGGAAACTGGCTTCAAACTTCACACATCAAGACACCTGCACCATAGCTTGTAATTAGTTTAATAAATTTTACAATTTTGAAGCCGGTTGTTGCAGAATTTTTGCATAACACATCTGACACAATTCCAGATAAGACAGATATATCAAAGAATTCCAAGTGTTCACGGACCTTAGCAAATTTACTGTATTTATCATCTCTAAAAATCATTTTTTTCTCATGAACCGAAAAAAGAAATAAAAATACTTATAGTTACCATGTTGTCGTGATTCAAAAACGTTTGCAAACAGAAAAGTCTAAAGATTCCGAAACCCAAATTTTAAAAAATCGAAATTTTGATCCCAAAACTCATTTCATGTTTGCTTAAAACTCAATCCCTAATCAGATTTGTTTGTTAAGTTCATTACGTGATGTATTCGCAAGAAGTAGTCAGTTCTAGAAATGTTGCAATATAGGGATGTCCAGAAATGGCTGCAATAATATTAGTATATTTTTCAATTGATTAATATTTACTTGTTCGAATTATTCTAAAGTGCGGTAATTAAACTTATTCTCTTTGTGGAATTCTTCAAGTATTTCTAGAAAGTTTCTCTTTAAGACTCCTAAGAACTTAAGAACATTATCTACTATTTCCATATATCTATGTAATGGTTTCTGTTTCTTTGGGTGAATTATAGAAACTTGAAAGTGTGTTTGTTTTATGTTTAACGAGAAGTTGCTAAAGCAAAACGATAGGTTGGTGAAAAATATGGATTCGTTTGAAAAATGCAAAAATAGAATCATCGTGGTGAAGGACCGCTGGCGGCATGCGCTATTGCTGAAATAAACGAGAGATATTATTTGAAGTTTCAATGGTTCAAAATAATCACGTGTTAGAAATAGAAAGAAGTCAACCTCAAAAATTACGTTGCATTCACATATCATAAACATTTGTTCGTTTTCTGAGGTTCAATAAAACGCATTTTCTTCGTTGTGTTAAAATTTAAGAATTCAATAATCTTTTTGCGCGGTGATCTTCAAAATTCATTTATAAATTAATTCTAAAATAATTTATTTTGGATAAATCCGAAGCATAATGAAGTAGCATGAATGAGATCGGTTATCTTCGCGAACTATAAAGAAGTTCAATTTATGTCAAATTACAAAGTTGTCTCATCAACATCGGGAAAACTAAGAAAGTTTTGAATGCAATTGAGAGATTTAGTTCTTTTTACAATGTTTCATATCAGTAAGTCATAGAAATAATCATTAATAACTATCTAGTTTGCTTACTTGTACGCTGAAGAATACTAAGTAATAAAAGCTAAGTAAGTAATAAAAAACGCTAAGAAATAAAAGCAATATAAACCGTACTTTTAGTGTAAAAATCACTTCGTTTCGTTTAGTTTCAGACATTTCCTTTCGTTTCACACATTTTCGTTTCTGAGTTATAGAAAACTTATTTGCATCAGTACACGGATTGCAAGTGTGATTTTTCTGCATTGCTAACAAAATATCAACTCGCCCTTACCTCTACTCTTATCATTACAAGCAAAAGGAAAGTTCAAAAACGTGCGCGTAGTGAAGCTACATTTACGTCCAGAAGCAAAACAAGGGGCCATCTCAGCATTTGCTCAATGGACCAGGGAAACAGGACAAAAACCTGATCGAGATGAGGGTCATTGACCCGGAAGCTGAAGTACATTATTTGTTACAAACATATTAAGTCTTTTAAAAAAAATATACAATACGAATGTAAACTGATTCATTATATATCACTGTTATGGTAAAATAAACATATTTTTCTTTTTGATAATCAGTATAGTCTCTAATTGTATAGAAACAGTTATGCAGTTTGGTTAACTATAACAGAGGTTCACTATATTAAAGTGATTTTTATTAATAGTGTTGTGAGAATCGATCCAATTATTGTTGTTATTATTATGATTGTCTGGAGGCTTTAAACGATTTGGTTGGTTGTTCATGTTTCTAAAACTTTAAGGGGTGGCACACTCCCCAAGATCTGTTGGACTGCAAAATATTTGAATGTTATTGGATTAATTTTATTGTTTCTTGATATTGTGATTGGGGTGATTTTTATTGATAGGATTGAGTGAATTGATCCAAGGGTTGATTTTGAGTTTTATTCTTGCTTTCTTATTTGTGTAAGGTATGATTTACATATATTAATTATCTAGAAGGTAATTTTGCAGTGATTAATATTATTCAACTAATTTTTTTGGATATGTTTTTTCTTATAGTATTAGTGAAATGTGTGCCATCTGCCATGGTTAGATGTGAAATAAAAGTAAATATTGTTGATTGTTTCTAGTTTTAATTCTGGTTTTCATAAATTTTATAATTAGTTTTGGTAAAATAAATATGTTATATTTATTTGATTATTGAAGTAATGAAGCTTTGAAATATTGAATGTAGACTAGAATTAGATACCATATTATAAATTATGTAAATTAATATCAGGGTAGTAATAGTTTTGATCTTGAAACCCTAAGAATTTGGCAGTGTTTTAGTCCTTTCAGAGGAATCTATTCTGTTATTGATACACGATTTATATGACTTGATTTTGTTATCAGTTTATATACTGCCATCAGTAAGATTATCTTGTTGAGAGTATAAAATTTCATTATATTTTATTTTATGTTATGACAGGTCAAGATGTAGCTAATAATTAAGGGGAAATGGATTACAGTAAAAATATTTATATGGATAATAATTTGAATAATGTATTTGAAGGTGGATTTGATAATAAATTAATATAAATTGATTAATTGATTAGGGCTCTAGGAATTGTGCATATTGCCTGTCACTTTCATTTTAAGATAATATATGTCGTAACGTAGTAGATGACTGGATGGTGGAAGGTGTATATGGAATGGCAAAGTAAGAGCTTGGTAGTGAACAATCAATTTAAGTGGGGGGGGGGTGCAAATAAGATATTTTGATAATATTATTATTATTATTAATATTAAAGTGTATTACTATGTTATTTTAGTATTAGTTAAAAATTTATGAAAGTTATTATAGTTGAATTTAATTATTTTGAATGGATTAAAATGAAAGAATTGAACTATTTATTTAGGGGGAGAATAATATTTGTACCTTTTGTATCAGGGTTTATTAAAAATAATTAATTGATTTTTTGTTCTCGAATTGGAAAGATATTTATATGTGATTTATATTCTTGCATAAATATATTAAATTAATAAATGGTAGTGAAATGTTATTCATTTTCTAAGATATCTAGTTTCTCAAGATGGAATTTTAATTTTGGTATTTTTTATAATATTTATGTATTATTTTTTATACTTATTATTCTACGAATAATCGTGGATGTGCAATTTAAATATAATATAATTTGGATTGAAAATAAGCTTTTAATTGACTGTTATTTTTGAGTTTGTTAATAATAATTTGGAATTCAAGTATTTTTAATTATTATATAGTAAAAGTGTTTTGAGATATTAAAGTTAATTTTTGTTTTGTGTAATAATGATGTAATTAGTAACTGATTTGTTTATTTTATTGTATTGATTAATTATTTTACGGAATTAAGCAATAGTAATTGTTCGACTGCTTATCAGAAACATGTCTTCTTGATTTAATATGAAGCCTGCCCACTGAAAATTTAAATGGCTGTGTTTTATCGTCCGTGCAAAGATAGCATAAACATTAGTCTAATTTGGAGGCTGGAGTGAATGGTCTGACAAAGCAAAACTGTCTCAAATTGGTGTATTGAATTTTACTTTTGAGTAAAAAGGCTGAAATGAAGATAGGGAAAGAGAAGACCCTATAGATCTGGATAATAGTTTATTAAAATTTATGGTTGGTAGTGTTTTATGAATATTAATATATTATAATTGGTTAGGTTGACAAGAGAATAATTTAACTTCCTTTTATCCAACTATGATGGTTGATTGGTTGTACCTACATTATGTAACGAAGATATAGAGACCTTAAGGATAACACCGTAATGTCACTGGAGAGTTCATATAGATAATAAAGATTGTAACCTCGATGTTGGATTAAGAAAATTGTTAAATGCAGAAGCTTAATTTATTGGGTCTGTTGGACCATTTAATTCTTACATGATCTTAGTTCAGACCGATGTGAGCCAGATTGGATTCTATTTCTATTTATTGTATGTATTTTAGTATGAACAAATTAAATGCACTAAATAATTTATTTTTTGGAATTATATTAATTACTATTTTGGCAGCTAAAGTGCAATGGATTTAGAATTCATGAATGTAATTATATAACATATAGTATTGTTCAATTATATAATGAATTTGGTTTGTTATGATGTTTTAATTATTTTTGTATTAATTGGTGTAGCGTTTTTAACTTTATTGGAATGTAAGATTTTGGGTTTTGTGCAAATTTGTAAAGGTCCTAATAAGGTTAAGATAATGGGTATTCCTCAACCTTTTGCCGATGCTATTAAATTATGTTGTAGGGAGCAAACGTATCCTGTGATATCTAATTATTTAATATATTTTTTTGTCTGGTGATTAGATTGTTTTTATCTCTTTTGGTTTGATTAATTTATCCTGTGGGATATCAATTACTTTCATTTGATTTGCCATCATTTTTTTGTTGTACGGGGATAGAGGTATATTCTATAATTTTGGCTGGTTGATCATCTATTTCTAATTATGCTTTATTAGGTGGGTTGCAGGCTGAAGCAATTTCTTATCAGATGAATGTGGCGTTGGTTTTTTAAAGATATATTCTATTAGTGAGTGGTCTTGAAATTGATTTATTTTATATTTGTGAGTTATATATTTGATTTTTTCTTTGTATTCCGTTGTTACATAACATTCTGTTCTTGATTAGGCTAATTTACAAACACGCCTTCTGAACAGCAGTTCGTGTTGACCATGTCCAGTTCACAAAATAATGAACCCAGGTAAGTGTTTAAGAAAGAAAAAAATTCTTAATGACAACATTCAGTATTCCACACTCGCAATACAGCAAAGAATAGTTGTTTTATTATTCGATATTTGTAACAATTATTCATTATAATATTTTTTGGTAATTTAACTTTGAGAGTGTAAATTACTATTTATTGTTGAAACACGCACTATAAATCGCATTGAAAATCTACGAAATTCGTCGCAGTGGAATTTAACGTTTATCGTTAAGAATTGCAGTCACAAGTTATGTGAAAGATAAAGACAAGTTATGTGCTGATAAAGAAAGTATATTTGTTATTTAGCTTTGTATTATATAACTAGCTGAAGAAATCTGGCATTGCCCGGAAATGTATCAGGGTCATTTTTTTTAGAAAGGAACAGAAATTAATTGTTTTTATAGTGTAAAATGAAAGTAACATTTCCAAACCCACTCCATGACGCTCGCTTGTCCCTCTTCACCTCGCCATTTCTCCATTCCTCCCACTTCCCTACCCATGGTGCCCCCGATTCCGCCAATTCCCCACGCTCAGCACTCATACCACCGCAACAAACCGGCTCAAATATTACTTGTTCATCACTAGAGCTCGGGCATGTAGACACTAAAAATAGTCGACAACAGGCAGACAAATAGGCACTTAAAAACTTAAAAATAGACACGAAAATAGGCATTATAGTTAAAAATAAGGAGGTTGAGAGGGACTAAAACTTTTAAAAACGGCAGGAAAATAGACATTATAGTTGATAATAGGCTCTGAACTCCTCAATAATTTCAAATAATAGTTAATAAAATCATATGTCAGCATTCGCTCAATGTAAGACGTCCGTTGCATTTTAGCGCACAGAAACGAACATGTAGACTTTATACTCGAACAGAATTTGAAACATTTCAAAAGGAAAATTTAAATAATTACACTCAAAAGGTACTATTATTTTGAAATTTTCGTAAAATCAATATTTTTGTAAAAAAATGTAAACTCGTTCAAAAACCCAAAACATATTGTTTTATTATTGCATAATAACTAGACGTCGAGTTAATTAATTCAGCACACACGTTGACTTTTACAATTATGTAAAATATTAAATTTCAACATTTGTTACCTCTAGACAATAAAGCAATAAAATACTGACCTAAATGTAGTTAAGGTAACAATATACAATTAGACTTACATATCCATTAACTTCTGATCATTGTAATTTTTAAAATGTATCCACACTTTCCATTTTTATCAGGGAATTGACACATTTACGGAAATAAAATGTTAGAGAAGCTTCCTCTTTCAAAATTTTCAGGAGGGCTACGGTTCCTTGCCCCCCTTTGCGCCCCCTGCTGTGTATGTGGCAGCCGTATATGTATGTGCTAGCTGTACATGTAAAGACTTTTAATGTTAAGTATAAGTTCATTTTCATTGTACAAAGTCTTTACAGTTATAAAAATGTCTGTGCAATAAATGGTCGATAACAAAGTTCTTAGTTTATCTCACCCAACCGCACCCTATCTAGTCTTTCAGATGCTTTGCATGCGGAATGCATTAAACCAATTTTTGTAAATCATAATATAAGATAAAGTTTTGATACACGAACTCCTATAGATTTTCAAGGCAGCTCAAAAGTATTCATGTTTGTTTGAAATTTGGTTCAGGCGTTTCAGAACATTAAAGATGCGCATGATTTGCAAAGTTCTTGTGGGCGTAGGAAGATATTAATTCCTAATAGTTATTATTCTTGCCTCAAAGTTATACAGAAAAATCACTTTTCTTTAAAATGTAATATATTATTTACGCATCTCAATTAAATTTTAATGCAATAATTCTTTCAGATTTCAGAAATGTTAAAATGATCTAAGGACTGAGATGATACTCTGATTTATTATTCCACTTAAAAAAGGTCTAACGTTTTAAATTTAGAAATTAAGAACTACATAACAGTTATTACACAGACCAGACACATTAGTGTGACCACCCGTCAAAGTCTTTAATAATCCTAATTTGAAGCGGTAACACTGCCAGAATTTTAATGCAATAATTCTTTCAGATTTCAGAAATGTTAAAATGATCTAAGGACTGAGATGATACTCTGATTTATTATTCCACTTAAAAAAGGTCTAACGTTTTAAATTTAGAAATTAAGAACTACATAACAGTTATTACACAGACCAGACACATTAGTGTGACCACCCGTCAAAGTCTTTAATAATCCTAATTTGAAGCGGTAACACTGCCAGACGTACAGGAAGAGAGTCGATTTGGTTCTGAATAGTACCGACAGGTATGCAGAGCCGTGCCGACTCCAGTGCCACCTGAGCTAGATTGCTAGGTTGCGGATCCATGGCGCGAACGGCCTGATAGAGATGGTCCCACAGATTCTCGATTAGGTTTAAATCTGGGGAGTTTGGTGGCCATGGGAGAACTGTAAACTCATCGTGATGCTCTTCGAACCACACACGTACACTGCGAGCTGTAACACATCTTGCATTGCCCTGCCGGTAGATGCTGTCACGCCCAGGAAACACGATCTGCTTATAGGGGTGAACATGGTCTCCAAAGATGGATGCATACTTCTGTTGATCCATTGTGTTTTCCAGAATTTTGAGATCACTGAGACACCAAAACATTCCCCACACCACCATGCTCCCTCCTCCGGCCTGGACCCGTTCGGTGATTGTGGCAGTGTTTTTTCGTTCCCATGATTCACATCATAAGCGCCAACGGCTATCTGTCTGATGGAGCAGAAAAAGTGATTCATTTGAAAAGGCCACCTGTTGCCAGTTGCGGTATTGATGTGAACATGTCAGCCTTAGTCGCCGATGCACAGCATTCAACGAGGGTGCAGGAACCAGGCGCCTGGTGCGGAGGCCCAGACGCAGCAACGTTCGCTAAACGTTTCTTGAGACCATATTGATAACCCTTTGGTTCATCTGGGCGGTCACTGGCTCTGCAGTTGCATGTCTATCCGCTCGTACACATCTCCGCAGCCGACGTTCTCTCTTGTCATCTACGACCCGTGGTGCGCCTCAATTGTCTCGGCGCCTGTTTTTAATATCGCCATCTTGCCATGAACCGTATCGTTTAATCATGGCGGCACGCGAACACTCTATCAACTTTGCCGTTTCGGAAATGCCTCCGCCCGAAAGCCAATGTTCGTGCCCGTTTGTGCGTCCGATAAATCGCTCCGTTTTGGTATTGCGACAACTACTGCAGTTTTCCGCTTCCACCCGACACGCTTTATATACCCTCCACTATCAGTGCTGCCACCTGGCGTCTGTGAGGAATATGAGGACAGTTTACGTCGAACATAGGCGGTGGTCACATTAAAGTGACCAGACTCTATAAGAGGATAACAAATTTTAAATTAAGAACAATTTAAATTCTTTGAATGTTATCTAATTTGGACGCTTTTAAAATAAGTGCCATCTTTCAATAATTTTCTCTTTTAACTCTCACTTTTCCACTTATGTAATCCTGCAGTCATATCTTTTTTCATTTTTTTATTCTAAAAAACGTATTTATTTTGTGATAACGTATTTTATCTTTACATAAACATGATCGGGGGTCGTTCATAAATTACGTACCGCTAAAAAGGAAGGAGAAGGAATGACAACGCGTTAGGCTGCGCTACATAGGAGAGGAGGGAAAAGTTTAACACTAATTTTTTTTTTAAGAAATGCTGAAATTATTCCCTTTATTCAGTTTATACGAGTATGAACATTAAAATATTATATAATTACATTAAAAATGTAAATTTAAAAAAAGTATGTATGATGTATAAATTATTAAAATAAAAATAAACATTTTCAATAATTGTATATTGATTGAATCGGTTAGATTACAAAGAAAATATTCAAAACTGATATAAAATGTATTTTATAATCCAATTAAATGAGTGCAGTTGAGTCTCGCTATGCGTCATTCACGACGGGATACGTGCAGCTTATCTGAAATTTTTTCGGATATGAGTCCTTCCTTGACTCAAAATTTGTCCCAATTGTTAGGTGCAGTGAGCATCGCCAACTAATTCTGATCATATTTTTTTATAAATTTGTGTATGTAATACATATAAAATTAATGCAAATTATTTTACTATTATATAATAAAAGCTCACTTCTTGTAAGTGTGAGGGGGTTTCGTAAGCATTACGTAATTGTTTAGTGAGGTTCAAGCCCGAGTTACACGTGCTTTAGGGGAAGAGGGGACATTCACAATACTCTAAATTTGCGTTACGTAATTCGTGGAAGGCCCCTCAAAATACTTGAAATTAAAATGACCTTTTTTAAGTGTCATATAATTACAATTTATTTATTTATTTATTTATTTATTTATTTATTTATTTATTTATTTATTTATTTATTTATTTATTTATTTATTTATTTATTTATTTATTTATTTATTTATTTATTTATTTATTTATTTATTTATTTATTTATTTATTTATTTATTTATTTATTTATTTATTTATTTATTTAAAGTTTTGCGGACTTAAAATGTGCATCAGCCATTATTCTGTTCGGAAAATTGAACTAAAAGGATAAACACTGAGAGATTATTATATGTCAACTTCAATACCTAATACAAAGTGATTTTGTTTTCTTTTCAGAAAATTTGGCTCCAAGAGAAAACAGAGAAAGTCAAGAAATGTTCATAATGAAGCAGCTGGATCTAATAAGAATGTAATGTCACTACCTGCGGCTAACAGCCGGAGCTTGGAGACTGCCAGGGAAGGACTTACCAACAAGGAAGAATGCAATTGGAAAAATAAACTTGAAACACTCCATGGAAGATTGGACGCACTCGAAGGAGAACAGAATCTCAATAAAATCAACATAGGGGTGATGACCAGTTCTTTGCAAACTGTTTGCGATCGAGTGTCTTCTCTTGAAAGTTCCGAAAAGAAATTACAAGAAATAGAAACAAGACTAGCTTCACTTGATTCTCGAAATGAGAATATGCTGCAAGAAACTCGAATGTGTAGGGATGAGAGTGCTGAGCAGAAAAAAAGCGTAGAAAACTTGAAAGACCGACTCGAGCAACTGGAAATAGGTACATTAAAAGAATTTTCGACACGCTTATCTCAAGTCGAATCTTCCAATGAAAGCAACGCTGTGAATGTTAGTAACGTTTTACCGAATCTACAAGAACTGAAACAAATGTCTTCAGAAAGTTTATCTCGCATTAATGACACCGAGATAACGGAAATTTCAAGTGAGCATTTGAAAGAAACAGTGCCCAACATTTTAGAAGAGAATATGCATCAGGATAATCAAGCGCTATGTGGCGCGGCAGTTTCACTGAGCCATCAGAAAGAGATAAATCTCTCGCCTGTAAAGGATGATATTCAAAATGTTGAAACTATTTTAGAAAGTCAATCACTTGCTCAGTTAGAAGAGAAAGAAGAAAGTAACTCAAAGTGCATTGATTCCGTTGAAAGTGACTGCTTACAAAACGGAAAAGGAAAAAATATTGGAGAAGATGAAGAAGAAAGAGAAGAAAATCGAGTCTGTGAAAGTGTCCAAGTAAACGTAGAAGAAACAGAACAAGTAATAAATGGCAAAGAAGACAGGGAAGAAAATGAAGACAAAACAGAAGTATATGTTAGTGATGATGGACACATAGGGGAAAATATAGGAGAATCTGAAAACAATGAAGAGGCAGAAAAATTAGAAGCTGAAGTTCACAGAGAAGTGAAACTAAGACAAGAAATAGAAGTAGATGGTATCGAACATGGCCAAAAAATATACGAAACCAGAGAAGACAATATAAATGAAATAGCAATGCAGGATGAAAATATAAGAGAAATATGTGGAAGAGAGGAAGAAGAACAAAAAATACGAGAAAAAATAGAGAGTGAAGGAGAATTGGAAAATTATGCAGAGAAAAGTGATGAAAATTGGACGAGAGAAATAGAAAATGGAGAAATAAGAGAAATGAAAAATGAAAAAAGATTAGAAGAATATAAACAAGAAGAATTTATGGACTATGAAGAAGAAGGAAAGTGTGAAATAAAGGGAATTGAAGGTGAAGTGATAGGAGTAATAGAAAGTACAAGAGATGAGAAAAGGGACCATAACATCAGAAAAAGAGGAGTAAAAGCAGGAGACAAGGTGAAATGCGATGACGTTGAAGAGCAAGAAGTAGATATTGAGAAACAAACAAAAATAGAAAACGAAATAGGTGAAGACGAAGAGGGAGAGGATGTAAGCCAACAGAAGGAAATGAGAAGCGAAGAGAAAGAAAATTATGAAAGAAATGTTTCATCAGAAGAAATTTCTTTAAGTGTAACATTAAACGGCATGCAAGCGCTCTTAGATAATTTGAAACTATACACACAAATCAATGTACAGGACCTTTATGATTCTTTAAATCGTCAAGATGATTCTCTTAAGAAGGTGGTGTTACGCTTAACTCGCATAGAAGAAAAGTGTGGAAGTAACAAACTTGAAGAAGCAGACAAGGGTAAAAATACTACAGAAAACGATAGTGTTACAGGACACCTAGGGGAAAACATGGAAGGAGAAGTGAAAGAAGAAGAAGTATTAGGAACTGGAGCGAGTTCAAGGAGGGGAAACGAAGGAGAGGAAGGCGAATGTGTGAAGGCTCGCGAGGCATGTGTCGAACCGTCCTCATGCTCTTCCACCTCTTCAGCCTCTTCTTCAGCGGATAGGATCCGGCTTGGAGAGCGTGGACTCGAGGGGATTCCACGAGCGACTTGCATCCCAACTGGGCCTCCACCCGAGCTCTGTACCAAAGTGTATCACCTTCCGGAAGGCTACCGGAGGGAGAGGCCTTCCATCCCGGATTCTGACGGTACGTATTAATCGCATGCGGGTCGGTCGACGACTTTGGTTACTTGTTTTGTAAGTGCTTGATATATCTCTGGAAGTGGCTGACTGGCGGACGTGGCTCAATCCATCAGTTAATGTCCCTGCAGTGTCTCTCATCGGGGAGGACGTAGAGGCGGAGTCCCGAATGTGGAAGGATTTTCGATACTAGTTGCAGAGCCAGGTCGTGTTTAGCCGCTGTCTGGAGAATAATTCTAACCGACGGCTACCCTAAATGGCCACTTTCAATGGTCCCCGATCGACGCCAAGCGAATGCCCGAGCAATACCCTAACAAACGGGCTACGGACCGCGCGCGATCTTTTCTTTCTCTTCTTTGACCTATCCTCACCCCCATTCTTACACACCTTACGCTTACATGCTCTCCACTACAACACACGCCGAGAGGCCAGTCGTAAGCTTTGAGCTTGTTTCGACTGGGACGGTGCCCGCTGGTTGGAGACACCTGCTTAGGGAAAACGACATGTAGGTCGACGCCGGATCTCTCCATCCAGCGGGGGAAGATCACCGCCACGTCCCGCGATAAAACATACACTACACTTACGGGACTAACGACATTAGCTTTTGACGCGCCCGGAATAGCTAATTAATCAATTTGAAGGCAGATGTGTTCGTTTTCCGCTGGAACGTGATATCCAGCGCTGACCTATATGGCTCCCATCTCCCACCAGCGGGGCATCACCCCAGCCAGAGCAAGCTCTACATTCTCAACTGGACTTCTGACAAAAATTGAAGTTTGGTGCTCAGAAGTGTGTGAGTGTAAAGGGAGAGGAGGTGTCAAGGTTGAAGAAGGAAAGATTGCGCGTGGTCCATGGCCCGTGTGTGAGTGTATTGATCCGGCATATGCCTGATATTGATCGCAGAAGCCATGGAACCCAAAAGATTAGAACAGACGGTCGCTAGAATTATCCACTCGATAGTTGTTGAATTCGAACCAGGTGTGTAGTTGGCGGAGAAAGTCCTCCACCGTCGGGTCTCGAACCTACAATTTTCCGGTTAACGATGTTGGTGAGGCAACGGTACTTACATGTACTCTATTGATTGTTCCCCCAAAGCACTGTCAGGCGTAGGACCGAATTCATAGTCATTAATAAGGAATAAGGTAATCCTTAACAATAATTATGTTTATACAGGTGGCACAAAAAACGGGGCAATTTGAATTATTTAGAAAAAAATTAAGGAAACGTACAAAACTTTATTTGATGCCGAAAATGTGTTCTACTAAAGTGGAAATTGAATTAGATTTCACTTTAAAAAAAGTCAGTTAATATGTGTCCATTTTGGCGTAATCATTCAGTAAGTCGATTCGGAAGATTTTGCACAACCCGGTGCAACGTATTCTCCGGAATGTTGGCGATTTTTTTTTTTTGCGGCATTCTGTCTAGAACTGGGTCAAGGTTCAGTGGTCTAATCTGGCACACAACGCTCTTCATATGTCACCATAACAAGCGGTCACAAAGTGAGAGGTCTGCACACCGCGGTGATCAAGCGATGTTAGCAACGCGTGTCTCAAAACTCAGTGGGACCCGCGGGTCTTTCATTACGGATTCTGACGCTCGCGCTCTAGGGGTCATCACAATATGTAGTTCCGTTTAAAAATATAAAAAAATATTAAATTTCTCGGAAACGAAAAGTATTACGAACACAATCTCTACAGCATGGAGGAGAAGATTCAAAGACAGGATAGGGTACAAAAACAGGATAGTTTCTATCGTGAAGCCCGGAGGTGTCGCAATCTATCGGAAATGGCGTGAAACTAGTCCCCTTGGTCCTGTTTAAGAGCGACGAGCAGTTGGTACCCATCAGTCAATGCGTTTAAAAGCTGTGAGTAAACAATTATCGATTGTCGTTTTTTTTTCCATCGTCAAACCTTCAGCAGGTATGAACAACAGTGTGTTTCACCATTAGTCAGTTGTCTGTAAATGATATTTGGGAGCCGGGCTGTGTTAATGTTGAGCTGGTGAATGGTTTCAATGCCTCATTCAACCTTCTACTTTATACCAGCAATGACCGCCGTGATGGTTTTGTAAAAGAGGGTTCGATCTATATACCAGCTAGAGAGGCTAGTCACCCCTGGATGACTCCGATTCGGAATTTGAGGGACCACAACACACCAAAAACCCACAACAAGGTGGTGTTTCCTGCCTGTTTTGTCAACGGGTGGTTTCCGAAGACCGAAATTGTTGAAGATTGGGTACAGTGTGTTACATGTCATGGGTAGGCACACAAATAATGTGCTGGTTGGGAGAGAGATGTGTATACATGTGATTTTAGTAAGTGAATTGTGTGCTTATATTGTACTATTTTTAAGTGAATGTCACTGTCATTACTTTTTTCATTACATTTTTCTAAAAAAGTAGGGGTAGCCCATATTTGAACCCAATTTTAAAAAGGCGACATTTTGCAATATTTTCAGAACAATTTGGTTTCCACCCATGATTCATCTCGGGTTATGATCTTTGACAAGAAGTTTTATCTTCTTCTGAACGATCAAGCAGTTCCTGACAAATCTGGACACGATGCGCTTTTTGTTCCTCCGTCACCAGACATGGCTCGAATTTACAGAAACGAGCTGCATCTTCAATTTCTCAGTCAAAACCTCGTGATAAGATCCAGCAGATATCCCACACTCTTCAGAAAGCTCTCTGAGAGTCAGACGTCGATTTTGCAACTGTGTTGATTTTGTCGACGTGTGGGTCGTCGTGTTTTGTCGACTGTAATCGTGGAAGGACGTCCATCATCTTCGATGGACTGTCGACCATCTTCAAGACGTTTATACCACTTGAAACATGCCGTACGTTCATAGCAGCAACTCCGTAAGCCGTGTGAAGCTTAGTGAAAGTTTCTGTCGCCGATTTTCTTAGTTTAACTCAAAATTCGACAGCAATTCGTTGCTCTTTCAGGTCATTCATTTTGAAATCCGCCAAATCGCACATCACTTCAAATCACGTAACAAATAAACAAATGAAGATAAAAACAATCGGGAAATGGCAATCAGCAGACCTGAGCAAACAGCGACATGAAGCGAATTTCACTGGAACCAACTGGAGACGCGTAATTCAAAGAATCGGCGTATTTTTTGAACACAATATGTATATTCCATTCACTCCTAATTACAAATATTATTCTGTTTCTTAAGTGAAATGTCGCAAGAAAAAATACTTACCATGACTTATGAATTATTGCATGTACAAAATAACTAATTAAATACGGGGTTTAATAACAAAAGTACACTGCTAGAAATGTCATTAAATTTAATGTCGATTAATATTTGTACATGAAAATTAATGTAACCTCATACATTAAAAAAGCTTAATACCCATTAATTTTAATGCATAAGTTAATATCAGGTATATTTAATGTAGAGATTTTGTCGTTTTACCTGTCTTTATTCATACCATATATTCATAATCATGTCATTAAATCAAAAGCAGATGAATATATTGTACATGAAGCTTAATGTAACCTTGTACATTAAAAAGAGCTTCAAATATTACTACATTAAATTTAATGCATAAGTTAAAATCGGTGTAGATTTAATGAAGAGGTTATCCCGTTTCCCCTGCCTCTCGTCGTTCATATCATATACTCATGTTCACCAGTCCATCAAGATCATTCATTCATTCCTTCGATATAAGACCATTAAGTTTTGACTATTGCATCCTAATGTACATGTGTACATTACATTTATGAAATAATTACTGTAATGAATATTTCATTGAAGTAATGCGAAAATTTCTGATGGAAGTATCATGTAGCTGCAACTCAGAAAGTTGCAATAATGAACCTATTTTTTACGACTTCCACATAGACGCTCCATGCGTTTTCACGTTGGTATACCTTTGTTAATCTAATGTCTGTCCTCCTGTGAAGTAGGAAGTCGTGAGGCGTCGTTAAGAGAGATGTCCGGAGATGGCGCAGGGGGAGCCATACCTTTCAGAGAAGCTGGTAAGTTCTCCCGCAACATTAACGGCCTCAAACACCACAACTCTTGCAGTGTACATTTTCGCACGGGTTCAGCTAGTAAGTAAATAAATACGGAGGTCAACCCAAAAGTATTTTTCTCGTAGTTGCAACTCAAAAAGTTGCGATAATGTACCTATTTTTATTCAGCGAGGTTCGTCTAATAACTAAAAAAATGTGTCGAACGATCAAAAAATTAAGTTTCACGAAGTTGTCAATCAGAAGTTTACAATTATGTGCCTATTTTTATTGACTTCCGAATAAACTATATTCGAAGATAATCGCCCCATGATTTTCCACACTGTTATGCCTTAGTTAACGTAATGTTTCTCCTCTTGTGAAAAGGGAGACCCGAGGAGTCGTTAAGGCGGATGTCGGGAGATGCCGCAGGCGGAACCAGACCTTTCAGAGAAGCTGGTAAGTCCTCCAGCATCATTGACGCCCTCAAACTGTTTTTTTCTTCTAGTGTACCGCACGGGTTCAGCTAGTAACTAAATAAATACGGGGTTAAATCAAAAAGTATGTTTCACGTAGTTGCAATTCAGAAATTTGAAATATTGTGCCTATTTTTATTTCTACATAAACTATATACGAACATAATGGCTCTATGAGTTTTCACATTGTTATACCTTTGTTAATGTAATGTTTCTCCTCCTGTGAGGCAGGTAGTCGTGAGGAGTCGTTAAGAGCAATGTCTGGATATGGCACAACTGGAGCCAGACCTTTCATAGCAGTTGGTAAGTCCTCCCACGACATTGACGGTCTCAAACAGCTCTATTTTTCTAAAAGGGAAGAGTTGAAGAACGCAAAGTCAGGTGGGATTATTGTGCTTTACTTCTCTCTTCCCCGAAAGGCTATGACTAAATTTTTAAAATTAATCTTTACTAAGTTTCTATACAAACAAAAGGCATTTAATATTTCAATTGAATCCGTTACGTACGTTGTAACGTACCCTTAACAACTTGGATTTTTTTTTAATTTTTAGCTTAAAATTAATGATATATGAGTATTCAAAATTGGAATAATGTTTTGGATGTGATAATTTCTATATATTGTAATAACTTTAAATAAATAGAGTAAAATTAAAAAGTTGGCTTTGGGGGAGCCTGTCCCTCACGCCCCGTGAATATGCTTCAGTGTAGTCACATGACTTCTCCGCATTTGGAAGTGCAGTAGACACCCAGGTAGGGCCGAATTCGTCGGTACGGCACATGTTTTTCAGCTGAGACCTTATGAGTGAACAACAGTAGTCCAAAATCGACCACAGATTTTTGATCAATGTGAATACCATAATCGATGTAAATGTTTTTGCGGGTTCTCGAATTTAATTTTAATCTTTTCATTTTTGTGGGTATTTTACCCGAAGCTCTGATACAATGATTGGTGAGATACGTCGCCGAACAACACGCTGACTTGCGGGGTTTTCCCTAACTCGGTACGAGTGTCTCCCTCTAATGAGGCACCGCCCCAACCGGGACAAGCACTAAGCACTCGACTGGTCTCTCAACGTTTGTGGTAGTATAGTCCGTTTATACTACCATAGTATTTTATCAACTTACTATTTTACTAATTCATACCATTTTTTCAATTACTGAAAAATCTTCCTATTTATACAGACAAAATATCGCCTCCCAGGTATCACGACTACAACAAATTTAATGTACGCGTGAATCTTCTTGATCAAAGAAGGAATATCCCATACTGCTCGCCATCGTTTCTGGGCGATGGCCGAGCAGCGAAAGACAGAACAAAGGCTTCAGACAGAAGTCAGGAATTAACCTAATTTTCAGCGAGTGGTCACGTGGTATCCCATGCTTCTGCGGTCGTTGCGTTTGGCGAGCAATTTGGGTTTAACCGACTACATTCAATAGTTTCAAGCACAGTCTATTGAGTGTAGAATGTGCTTCTCTCTTAATAGTTTCGTGATTCATTCATTGGTATGTTCTTAAAATTAAATTTGAATTGAATTCTTTCAAACCTGAACCACTTGCTTGTTCCCCCAACTCCAAAGAGTCCAGCTCTTTGCAGTCAGCAACTGGTACCAGTTAGCTCCCATCGTGTAATTTACTTTAAACGCTCACCCCAAAGTCATTACTCTCGCGACCCATTCACACAACTGCATAACAGTTGTAAATATGGCGTAAATAAAATAAAACGAATTACATTTTCAGGTGATGGAGATGTCGACGTCTTCGATTGGCTTCAGACACTATCCAGTCATGCTGACTGGCTGAGACATCGACAAAGAAGAGAGCATTTGGAGCACGAAAGAAATAACTGTGAGTGAGACATGCTCTTTAAACGGTTTTCATGTGACGTGGCTTTCCTCATGGCTGAAATGCATACCAAATCGAGTCCTTTTATTGGAGTTGAAGTGTATGCCTTCCTTCAAACTTTCTTATTTGTATTTAGCCATTACTCGTAGTCTCATAAAAGGCAGTTAACCTTGGCGCCTTTGCCTGTTGCGTATGCTTTCTTTCTTGGCCTTCCTCAGGGCAGAAGCGCTAGTCGTATCATGACTTTCCTCAGGATTCAAGAGCGAAGCACCTTTCATATCGTAGCCTTCGTCGGGGCTGAAGTATATTTCATAGTTTCCTCAGATCTGATGTGCATTTCATAGTGTGGTTTTTATAAGGGCTGAAATGCACGGCGAAATGTAGTCTTTCTAAGGGATGAAATACACGTCGTAGAGCGGTCTTTCAAGGGTGAAATTCACGTCATAGCATGGTGTTTCTAAGAGCTGAAATTCACGTCATAGCATGGTGTTTCTAAGAGCTGAAATGCACGTCATAGCGTGGTCTTTCTAAGGGCTGGAATGCCTGGCAGAGCTTGGTCTCTCTAAAGACTGAAATACACTGCATAACGTGATCTTCCAAGGGCCGAAAAGCGGGTCGTACCGTGACTTTTCTCGAGTCTGAAATTTACTGTGACTTTCCGCAGGGCAAGACTCTTTTTAAAGCACATATGCATCTCCGCTCCAGTGAAGGCGAAATGATTGCTGAATCGCCGGCAAAAATTCCTACTAAGCTACCACATCCAAAATTTTGAGAGTATTAGAACCGCTGTGGCCACATATCTACATTTATTACATTGAAATTATTTTAGTACATGTTTTCATGTGGATGTTTTACAAGCATCCATTTGCATCAAACCGTTCAGGTTTTGGCAAGAACTTCTTTTTTGTAGTGAATGAAAACGTCATCACCACTACTGCTCCCGCTACAGCCACTCAAGGTGGTGTTCCGGCCGCCACAGCAACAGTTGGCATCGCCGTCGCTCCTGTGTCCGCCCCCGTCTCCACCTCCCTCACTCCCGTTGCCGCCTCCACCAGCATTCCCTCCGCCGCTCCAACCTGCGTCTCCACCGGCACTGACCCCATCACCTTAGACACACCCTGCGATGCCTCCGTTCCCACCACGGCCGTGACCTCCCTCCGTCACCACGTGAACGCGAGCTCCCAGACCTTCCCAGCCCCTGCCACTGCCCACACACGGGTTCCTGCCACCGAATCGACCTTCTCCAGTGTTGCTCCCTGCTCCGTCAGCGCTGGTTACTTGAATCGCGCTCCTGCGGTCGTCTCGGCTGGCAATGACCCCTTGAACTCTCACTCAAACCGCGGAGCAGTCCTGCCCGTCACGGTCATCTCACCGCGTCCAGTCGTGGACGCTTCTTCCCAGACTTCCCCATCCCTTGCAAACTCCCTCGCACTCCCCCCCAACATCTCTTCGTGTCCCACTGTGGCACCCTCCCCCGTTTCCACCATCACTGATGGTTCCTCGGATCGTGCTCCGGCGGTCGTCTCGACTGGCACTGACCCGTTTAACTCGGACTCAGACCACACTGCCGTCCGGCCCTGCACGATTATTTCCCCACGTCCAATGGCGGACGCCTGCTCTCAGACGTTCACATCCACCTCCCTCGCAGCAGACTCCAGAACCGTCTCCGCCAGTTCCACTGTGGTTCCCTCCTCTGTTTCCACCGTCACTGGTGGTTTCTTGAATCACACCCTAAAATTCGCCTCGACGGGCACTGACTCCTTCGACGTCAACTCAGACCAAGCTACCGTGAAATCTGCCACGATCATTTCCCCGCGTTCCGTCGCGGACGCCTGCTCGCAAACCAACTCTACGTATTCCTGTTCCATTGAGGCGCCCTGCCCCATCTCCTCCATCAAAGGTGATTCCTCGAATCCTGCTCCGGCGTGCGTTTCCGTAGGCACTGGCACCGAACCGGTGCCCTCAGTGTCTCACGCATCCGTCTCCACCTCAATCTCCATTCCTTTTCGGGCCAAGGATGCCGGTTTCCAGACGCCAGGACGCGAGGAGGTAAGAAAACTGAAACAAGGGGACTCGGGGAGCGGTCATTCAACACATTTGTATTCAATTTAATAAAGTGACCTGTAGCAGCAATAATGTTGCAGCAGGTCATGCTGAGCTAACTGGTAACGAACCTCAAACAAAACAATATGGTATAACATTTCAACAAATTAAATATTTTAACAAAACCAATCTTCACGAACACTGTAACTACGTAGTATGGTATAAATACTGTTTTACCGTGAATACACTGTTTATATACCATGAATGTCAATAAAGTTGCTGTTTCATAACGCAACAAGTAAATAGAAAATATTTAATAGAGGGCAGCCTCGGCAGAGACTTGCTATTGTATTACATCAGCTATGTCTTTTTCAGCGTAATGAGTATGAGAATTTATTCGGTGCGCGCAGTAGGATAATAGTCGCAGAAAAACAAACATTTGCATTGCTCACAAACATTCAGACAAAACAGAATCTATTTCTTTGCTTTTGCATTCCCCGAGTAGTGAGACTTGTCGAAAAGCTAGTCGAGACTATAAACATTGGAAAACAAGTGGCACGAGAAAGTCTGTGCCATCCTGTAGCCCCACTAATTGAATGTGCATTGATCATCCCCAGGAGGAAGTGGCGGTCTCTGTGCTCGCAGTCAACACTCCGAGCACCGGCGACGGAAAAACGGTGTTTTTCTTTGGATGCGAGGAAGATCGAGAGGGTGGTGGTGTCTCTACAGGTCTGTTCACGACACTCTGTATTTCAAGTAATTAAAATTATTCATGGTCCATGACGTTATGTAACGTGATGTGACGATCAATGCAGTTATACTCCACTCGTGAAATTAAAACCAATAGTGTTTAACTATAGACATGGAAATGCCTCAATCGGGTCGGTGTATCTCCAAAAAATATCGCTTTTTCTGTCCGATTTTTCTTACCGCCCCTCCCTACTGGCCAATAATAAGCCGCAACTCTTCAATCTTAGGAGGCGGTATGTATGGATTGCTGTGATGTGCAATAAACCGCTTATGTACTGTAACATACCCCTTTTTGATTTTAACTTGCTTTCAATTATTTTCAATATTCGGCGCATTTTGAACTCTGTTGGGCGTAATTTGATTCCTGAAACCGTCCTATTAAATATCACTCCTGCTTTGAAAATTCTCAAATAAATCCTCTTCTCGCTTCGCGAGTCTGGGATGTATCGACAATTTCCAAAGTACTCGTGGTATTACCTGTAATAATCATCAGCTGTCAGTTTTTTCGATGTGGCAGTACCCCAATACAGATGCTGAAAGTTTCTTGTACAGCGTCAGACTGACTTGGTGAACACTAGTGCATGGACATTTGCCTAAAAATTAAGAGCAAATGTCACATGTGTAACTTCGTTGCATTAAATTTCTTATCCCATGTTCATTGGTAATAAATGATTATCTTAGGTCCCTCTACATGCCCAATACTTCCATTTAAACATAGGGTCGGTAGACGTAAATCAGCTATCATGATGTCATCCAATCGGGAGCTTTGTTGACACCTACCGTACGACGTTGAAGATCCCGATTGAATGACACTGTAACAGCAGCAACGGTAACAGACACTGTAAATAAATCGAAGTGTAGAAGATTGTTACATTTGTTCTGAAAATCTCTGTATTGGATGAATCCCCAGTATGTTAGTGACAGTAGTGCTATGATGTGCTGCAGCTGCGAACTGCGCCCGGCCTGGACGTGAAAGGGCACTGGACGACACGCCCCACCTCACACACCTGTCGCAGATTTTGCAGGTGTCTGGAAGCAGGTAGGTATGGGCTAGCAGCCATCCCACTTCTATTATACAGGTGTCCAGACTTATCCGTGCCTAATTGAAACAGTGAGTTGTGAGGACCACCAAAATTTCCTCCCTCTTGCCTAACTGCGCATCAAAATTTTAAAGCGTTTTATAATTATTAGCATGTTTTTTTATCGGCTGCCTGGCGAGGAAATTTTTGTCTTAACTTTTTATGCTATCTGTACCACCGGTTGTGGACTCTGGCAGTTGTCGCTGAAGCGATAAGTCGTTACCTTCTGGATTATCGCAAAACCCGTGCGTATAAACTGCCCCAATCGGGGCGGTGTATCTCAAAAAAATTATATCTTTTTCTATCCGGTTTTTCTTACCTCCTCTCCCTAATGGCCAAGAATAAGCTATAACTCTTCAGTCTTATGAGGCAGTATGTATCGATTGCTGCGTTGATGTGCAATAAACGGCTTGTGTTCTCTAACATACCCATTTTGATTTTAACTTTCTTTCAGTTATTTTCAATATTTGGCTCATTTGGGAACTCTGTTGTTTGCAATTTAGTTCGTGGAATCGTCGTATTAAATACCACTTCTATTTTGGAAATTCCCAGATTTATCTCTGGGCGATTGCTCAATGGTTTGCAACGTAAATACCCTGCATGGTCTACCACTCCTCACAATTTCTTGTTCTACCAGGAGGATCGCTCCCGGAATTGGTCACCCTAAGCTTATGCCTTTAACTCCACCCCCCGCCGACGCGCAAGTGCACAGTCAGGCTGATAACTTGACAGAACGCAGTAACCCTTGTCGGGAATTTCCCCAATGAAGTCTGGGTGAGGCCACTCTGCCATCTTAGAGCTACCAGCTTTCTAGGCTAGCACCGGAGACAAATAATGCGCCCAGACAAGTCCCTCCTTTTGCATCAGAGGCCACTGCCGCGACGATGCCAAGTGCCCAGTTGGGAGCCACCCGGACTAAGGCCCGGGTGGCGCGGGGCTGCCAACCATCTCCGCACTGCCTCCATCTTCAGCTATCGACGTGAGTGCCACCGCAACCTAAGCAACCAGCCAAAGGGTTCATGCACCCCGTCGGACGCATATATGTGAGATCGGAAGCAAGTCCCTCAACCCAATCCGGCCCAAAGGTCTGTGGTGAACCACCTCCCAACTGCCTACACCTTGAAGCTAACGACATGAGTACCGCTGGGATATATGAGACCACGTGAACGACTTCGACTCCACCTAGAGTCTCAGGTCTTGCGCGCGTCTGCTCCATCCCTGCAGGCACTGGTTTGCTACGACCTCAGCGATAAGAGCGCTGGCCACGCACCTGCCTGATATAGCAGGCGGCAATTTGTATGAGTCACACCGGCGAGTGGAATTGTTCGTAGTCTGCGACCGACTACGGTTAAGTTCTGATTAAGGAATGTGTACACGAATTTTGAAGATAACGTACTATTTTCAGTAAGATGATTAAACTTTTCCAGAAATATTTTATATACTATTTTTGTACGTGGTTAGATAGGTGCATGCATGATGATGAATGTCTTTTGGCGCGGGAAGTCTGGACACCTGTACGCACTTATGTATGGATGTGTGTATGTGACACAAAAATACTTGAACCAATGGATAAATTACTCTCAAATTTCGCTCGAATGTCTAGGGAGATTGAGAAACAACGTAGGGAGAGGGGTTCGAAATGTTATCCCCAGTAATGGATATGTAATTTTACAAATTACCATTTTTTTACAAAATATGTTTACAAAATACTTAATTCGCAGGAGCCGAGGGGAAGTCCTGAAACGGGCGGTCTCTCCATTGTCTCCGGATAGCGTTCCTGTGGATGCCTCTTTCACCGCCCCCGGCCCCACCTCGGCCACCGCCCCCGCTTCGCCGTCTGGTCCTCGCGAGGCGTCGGTCCAAAGAGAAATGTTTGTGAAAAGCACTCCCCGTGGTCAAGCGACCCAATCCAAGGTGCACCGAGAAACAAATGGAGGTGACGTGCCTATTTTTCTTTTCTGTTTATTGCGCTTTTTTCTTTCTTCTCTTAATACTCTCTGTATTTTCCTCCTCCGTTTTTAGCTTATTGCCCCTGTTTTCTACGTCTCCTCACCTTTCTTGTCCTTCTTCTCATTTTATGCTTCTCGTCTTCCTTCATCTACGCCCCTTTCTACTGCTTCTCCCCATCTTTCTCCTTCTCCTCCTCCTTTTTCTCCTCATATTCTACTTTCCTGACAGGCAGAGGGACTTGTGACTATCAATGTGTCACACGATAGAATAGTCACATGCTCTTCAATAAGATTTGACAGCCATTCCCTCTCCTGGAACAGTATCTGTCAATCACTTAGAAATGTTAATCGGACCATAAAGTTATGGCTTGTGGCTTCTGTAAGCTTTCCCCCCCATAATTTGCAATACATGTTGCAGCACAGTCGAAAGAAACTTACCTGTTGACAATTATTAAGTTACTCAAGTGCGTGTGATTCCATGGCAGCTGCCTGTGGTGTCTACGACGAAAACGCAGCGCTTCTCGTGGCGGCAGAGAGGGGGCGAGTTGGATGTGTATTGGGAGTGGTGGACGAAGGACCATCTCGAAACGAGGTAAGTCTAAAAGAACGCAAATGTTGTAAACATATGTGCCGCCGCGAGTTTT
Source organism: Gryllus longicercus (assembly GCA_038098605.1). Classification (NCBI taxonomy): domain Eukaryota; kingdom Metazoa; phylum Arthropoda; class Insecta; order Orthoptera; family Gryllidae; genus Gryllus; species Gryllus longicercus. Next base: position 923,974 of record JAZDUA010000412.1, on the reverse strand, counting down.
CGGAAAGAGAAAAAATCCTATACCAAGTCGTAGCAGGAGAAAAAGGCAGAGATAGAATTGACTAGACACATTTATTGCACTCACACTCCAAAGGAGCGTGAACCTTGGCGAGAGTGTGGGCGTGGCGATCGGGAGGTGCAACACTAGAGAGTGCGGACGCTTCAGGCGCCTGATTATTTAGGGTACGATCGCCACACGACGTATCTATTTTGGAGGAGATCATCTAAACTGTCTACACGCTGGAGTTAACCACAGACAGACGGAGGGACTGGCGGATGCATGGACGGAATGGCGGACGGCGAGTGGGACGGGCAGACAGAAGGGGGGGGAGGGAAGTCGGCCTCGCATGGCGAAGCATCGTCGAGGGTCGACGGGAAGTGCGAGACTAGAGAGAGCGGACTAGAGAGCGGATGATTGACCAGAGGGGTCGCCCGCGTGCTCTCTGCGTGTCGCCACGCGGCAGTGCACGAATGAAATGAAAATTCGCTGGATTCGCCCTTTTCTGCGACTTGAGGATTGGATAGATATCCGATTTCTTGTAAACTTCGCGAGAAATTTGCAAAAAATTACTTCAAAAGCACTTTTGCACGAAAAATCGGAAAAAAATAATTTAATTCTTCAAGATAATACGAGTTCCAAAAATTAAGTTCAAGTTAATCTGAAGTCGCTCGTTTCTTGCGTTTGTCGTTAACGCGAAACCCAAGCATTTACTGATACCTAAGTCTTTGGAAACTACCTTTCAATTACGTAAAATGGACTTCAATCATGGCCACAGAATATCCGACATTTTTAATGAAAACAGTACGTTTAAGTTTAATAATTATCAAACCTTAAATATAAAAAGTTTTCTCATGAGACTTTTAGAAAACTTTCTCTGAAGGAAATGTCTTAATTGCGTTTTCATGTTTTTATTACACAGCCCAAACTTTCTAAAATAGTCTCCTGTAAAATGTGCTCTCACTTCGACAGAGCAGTAATTTTACGCGGTTTCTTCGATCAACACCACGCGATTGCCGGAGCAGTACCACAGCGAAAGGCCAGTTACCGCGCGCGATCATTTCTTCCTCTTTCTTGTCCTATTCTCACCTCTTACTTACAGACACATTTAAATGTGCTGCTCAACCACACTTTTCGGGAGACCAATCGGGAGCTTCGTGCCTCGCTGGCTGGATATATGTTTGGGGGAAGAAAACACAGGCTGACGTATAGGTCGGCGCCGAATCTCGCCATACTGCAGAAAAAGAACACCGAAACCTGCCACGATAAAAAACCATGCGCAATATTACGGGATTAATGGCCTTTTTTCGTGTTGTTTTTGTCGATCCTACAATATAAAACACTTTCCAAATCCAATTTATAGAAACTTTTCTCTGAACGGAATGAGTTATTTCCGTTTGGATATTTAATTATGTTTATTAGAAAGAATGTAAATACATTTTTCCGATATTGCTACTCGAATTGGTAAATTGTGCTTCGTGACACCACGGAGGTTCAAGGTTCAAGGCACAAGGCAAGTTCAAGGCACCGCGGTTGCTGAATGGGTGACAGTCTGGGAATCTCGGGCCATTTCATGGCCACGAACCGATGATTGGGACTGACTACGAATAGCATCGACTGAGTTAATGGAGCATTACCCCACATGCGACGCCAGTACATCCTTGTAGAACGTTGTTAGACAAAAACTTAATAAAATTATCTCCCGAAAAATGTGCTCTCAGGTAACAGAACGGAATCATTATGGGTCCGGACATTATTTATTCCCAGCGTCTTTGTGCAATATCCTTGCGCAGTCCAGCGGGACGACGGTGTCGGCGCTGACGGTGGCGGCGCAGCGCGGCCACGTGGGGTACGTGCGGGCCCTGCTGACGGCGGCAGCGGCTGTCGGCGCGGCGGGGGCGGCGGCGGCGGAGGAGGACGAGGACGGGTGGACGGCGCTGCACTGGGCGGCGCATTGGGGCCACGCGGCGTGCGCGCGCGCGCTGCTGGACGCCGGCGCCGACCCGCGCGCCGCACGGGCACGCGACGGCTGGACGCCCCTGCACGTGGCCAGGTGGGTGCTGCGTTGGGTCGCGATTGACCCTTAGAGCCCCTTCATACGTTGCCACCGCGGGGCGCTTCCGGACGCCGCGCTTGTAGCAGAGCATTGGCTTAAACGGAGGTCTTTGCACATGCGGCGGGTTTACGCCGCCGCGGCGTTCGGCGTCGGTCCTTCGCCACGAGAAGCGCAGGTGGGCGTACGTGCAACCGCTGGCATAACACAGCTTTAAGGGCGCCTTCACACGTCGCCACCGCTGCGCGCTTCCCAACGCCGAGGCTCGTAGCAGAGCATTGGTTTAAATGGAGTTGTTGTCACGTGCGGCGGGCTCGCGCTGTTGCGGCGTTTAACGCAGGGCCCTCGATACGAGAAGCGCAGGCGGGCGTACGTGCCACCGTTAGCAGAACATTAAATGGCGGTATTCCCACTGCGCCGCCGGTAGTGGCGTTTTAGTTGTTGTGCTCCCTTCGTTCGTAATCGACGGAGAGTCAGCGAAACCTACCCCTGCAGAACCCACCCTGTCCGCGGCTGTGCGGCGGTGACAGCGTGTGAAGAGACTTCCGATATCACGTCGTCTCAGCGGCGCACTTCCGATAAGCGGCAGGGCTCTGCTTGGGGAATACCCCACAAACCAATATAGTATCTTGCCATGCAGCGGGGGAAGATCACCGCCACCTCCCGCGAAAAATCATGCACAACACTTACGGAACTAACGACCTTCAGCAATTGACGCGACAGGAATCATCATTCAGTCTAAAATATTTTGTATTATTCAACGTCAAAATCAGTTCAAAACTGTGTGTGACGTGATATGGGAAGAAGTGTATACTGTGCAGGTTTTCTTATTCTGGAATCCCTACTCTTACCAATATACGAGTTGGATTCTGAATACAGAAAGAAGTGAGCTTGTGTGATAAGAATTGTTAACAAAATATTCGCTCCGATGTATTATAATATGTTTTCAAGGGCAAATCAGCTAAAGATTGTGGTCCTTTTCTTGTATTGGGCTGTTTGTCAAAAAAGGTACTAAAATAAATTATTCCTTCATGTAGGTATATCTGAAATTGTTGTTCAGCTGGAGGGGCCAACTCTCGACCGTGCCGGTGTTATCGGTAGTTTTTCGTGGTTTCTGCGATCAACACTAGGAGCATGATCTAGGGCCGTCCGGAAGACGCCGCGTCGAAGGCTGTGTTGCCGACGTTTCGACCATCTTGTCGTGGTCCTCTTCAGGGCTGGTATGCCTGAGGAGGACCACGACAAGATGGTCGAAACGTCAGCAACACAGCCTTCGACCCGGCGTCACGCGGACAGCCCAGATCACACACGTGACCTTGGCCGCGGAAGCCTACGACTTCATTTAACACTAGGAGCAGTTCCCTAACAAACGGGCGACGGATTGCGCGCTATCTTTCCTTCCACTTCTTTCTCTTACCCTCGCCACTTACTCACACACACACACACACACACACTTGCGTGCACTGCACTAACCACTAATTCAGCGGGGAAGATCAACGACACCTCCCGCGATAAAAACATGCAATATACACACGGATCTAACGACCTTAGCAGTTGACGCGCCCGGAAACAGCATACAATCTAAAATGTAAACGGGACTAATAACCTTAGCAGTTAATGCGCCCGAAGTCGCCATTCAATCTAAAAACGAAACGGGACTAACGACTTAAGCAGTTGAAGCTCCCGAAATCATCATTCAATCTTAACTGTAAACGGGACTGCTGACCTTAGCAGTTGGCGCGCGGAATAATAATTCAATCTAAAATCCAAACGGGACTGATGACCTTAGCAGTTGGACGGACGGAATCATTATTGTCTAAAATCTAAACTGGGCTACTGCCATTAACAGTTGACACTCTCGGAAACATCATTCAATCTAAAATGTAAACGGGACTAATGACCGTAGCAGTTGACGCACCCGGAATAATCATTCAATCTAAAACCCAAACGGGACTAATGGCCTTAGCAGTTGGTACGCCCGGAATCATTATTGTCCAATATCTAAACTGGTCTACTGACATTAACAGTTGACACTCCCGAAATTATTATTCAGTCTATTATCTCAAAAGGAGTAAAGACCTTAGCAGCTGACGCGCCCGGGATAATCATCCAATCTAAAATCTAAAATTGTCGGGCAGCTGGAGGGGCCACCTGCCGACCGTGCGGGTGCTGCTGGCGGCGGGCGCGGACGCCGAGGCGACGGCGCGTGGCGGCGGCGGCAGCGGGGGCGCGGTCGATGCCGGAAGCGGGTGGCGGCCGCTGCACTGCGCGGCGCGCGGCGGCCACTGCGCATGCGCGGGCGAACTGCTGCGCGCAGGCGCGGACCCCAGGCGGCGCGCGGCGGACGGCGCGCGCCCCGTCGACGTGGCCGCCGGCGACGACGTACGTCGCGTGCTGCTCGAAGCGGAGGACGCCGCGGCGGCGGCGGCGGCGGCCGGAACGGCCGGCCGGAAAGAGCGCACGAAACAATGAGAAAGGAAGAGGATATGTTGTAGTTACAGGATGGGCAATGCAGGTTGACATGGAATAAATGTTACAAACTTCTAGGTTCTGTACAGTGATCGGTACAGTAGATGATCACTTTTTGCAAGTGGACATGTGAGAAATTTCATATAACGAGTGTCACATTTATCGGTGATTCGTAGGCAACGTCGCATGCCCTGCTGAGGTGGCTCAGGGAATCAACTGCAGTGACTTTGACCCTAAGGTCCGAGGGGTCGTGTCGCGACGTCGGTAGGATTTTCCACATAACCCAGATTGGCTGAGCAATCTCAGCTGCTGGCTGCTCTGATCGGGTGTTTTCTGAGCTTTTTGTCCCGATGAACACCTGGCGAATGTCGGAGCAGTACCCAAACGGACTATGGACGGCGTGAAATCGCTCCTACCACTTCTTTGTCCTCTGCTCATCCTTTACTTACATACAGCTACACTTACATGCACTACATCACACTTTTCGGGAGTTTACGGCTAGTCCCAGCTGGAGCGATGCCCCGCTGGTTGAAAACAGCTGCTTGGGGTAAACCCCGCAAGCCGACGGGCATTTCGATGTCGGAGCGCTCTATCCGCCTCCTGCATTAAAAAACATTCACTACACTTACGGGTATAATGAGTTTAGCGTTTAAATTAGCACGGAATCATCAACCAATTAATCAGGCTCTAGTGTTGTTATGTCCTGATCTGATGCAATCAAAGGACGGTCAACACATACGTATATCTGCTGAACATCAGTACATTCGTGTTTATCTATTACGTCCTAAGGAAGGTCGCAGAATGGTGACCGAAACGTCGGCACCTTCGCCATGGACGCGGCGTCACCCGGACAGCCTAGTAAATACTGACTCCGGCCGCAGAAGCCTACGCTCTCACATGTCGTGTTGCCTATCCATCAGGGGTAGACGTTACACGTGTGACTTCGTTATATGAAGGTACCCACTGCATGTTCACTGGCCAAAAGTGATCGTTTTTTATCCCTCTACATAACTTCGATGTTTGAAACGTCTGAACACACTGAAAAAAATGCATGAAAGAAAATATCTTAAATATTTTTTCCAATCCAATTAACTGTTTACAAGGCATTACAGGATGTTTATAAGAACAAGATCAAGAAAACATAATTTCACTTATATTTCCTCTTTAATACATGCCGTGGGACCATTGCTGCAGATGAGGGCGAACTGTGAAGAATAAAAGAATAAGCAAATAAGAATGAAGAGGAAAGTAAAGAGGGAATAAAAAGAAAAAAGAAAATATGTATATTAAAGAGAGTCAATTGCCAATATTATTGTACTGTTCTGCTGTGTTTTTCACAAAACATCTTCTTGTGTGCTCAATTTTCATTATGAGTGATGCCAAACATGTGACAAAGTCCAATTTGTTTTGTGGTTGTTTAAATATTTTGCCATCATCAGCACTTATATAATTATTTCTTGTTTTTAACATTAAATTATCAGAAGTATATTATTGATTACTTGCGAACTGTTGCACTGGAATGACATAAATATTTTAAATTTACTTTTTAAAACTTTTACTAACATTCTCTTCTTTCTTGTCTCTGTCCATGAGATTAGATTGTCTTTGTTTTTATTAATTGACCGTAACCATCTCATTATTACACAGTGCTTTATTGCATTCAGTTACTTATAATGCTAATAACAAGGTGAAATAAATATATTTCGAGATACTAATAAAATATAATGAAATTCATTCTCCATATTTTTATTATTTTTCTGTCTAGCTCCTCGTGAAAAATACTAACCCCCAGAGATTCACTGATGAGCATTTATATCACGCGTTAAACTGGCGAGAAAGAAAATACTTTCGTTTAGGAGGTAGTAATGTACTAATGTTGAATTGAATCTGCTTGAATTGTTATGAATCTGCCACGAATGTGTCACAATGGAAATATTTTTTAAAATAGTTCTGCTGGGGAAAAATTTGATTCTTATCATCATCATAATTGTTTTTCTTCCGGGTGGCAAATAGCCTCTACCGTTGTTGTCTCATCTGCTTTCATTCCCGACCTATTTTCTTCATCTTATTTTAGGTTAAAAACTTCACTTCATTCTCTAGTTTGTCTAATTCTTCCCCATCTTTTCATTCCCGTCACTTTTTCCAGAGTTATGGTTGTCAAACCCATCTCTCATTATATGATCCTGCCTGCTTTTCTTCCTTTTGAGGGCCATTTTCATTCGTCCTTTCGTTCCCTATTTCTTTCAGAATATTGTTGTTTAAATGAATAGAGACAGAAATGATCTTCCAAAATATAAAAATAATAAAATGGAAACCACACGTTTCAGATATTAACTTCCCTTCTTTGGTGTTTTTATAGATCTTAAAATAAATCCCTAAATGTCGTGTTTCGATTTAACCATATGATTGTCATATTAGGGTTGTGAGTGCTCAAAAATTCCTTTGGCAAAATATACTCCACACTGCGTATATTCTACTGAAAAATTTATTTCAATAGAATTGTAACCGTTTAAGTAACTAACTTTAAGTTCTGTGCGCACAGACCAGCCGGTTATTTTTCAATGTGACCCATTAAAATACCTTTTGGGGCGGAATACACTTCGTCGATTCAATTTTCTTTCACAATCAATATTTTGCATTTTAATATTTCATTGATAAGTGCACAAACGCGACTCAATACGTTCTAGCTATAACGATATAGTAAGTAAATCAGTTTTTAAGAAATATTGATTTTAATGACCTAAACATTTTTTTATTTTATGGCAAATCTATTTTATGAAAAAATCAGGTATTAAATATTATAATCTCTGTTCTGCGAATAGTGTTGAAACGATAAACGTTTGTATTATTTTCTTCTTTAACCCTCTATATTACATTTCTCAATTATTTTCCTAAAATTTCTCTTGAACATATAAGAAAGACCATCTTAATTAAAATATTTTCAACACGTCGCGTTTCAATTTGCAAAATAAATAAAATCTTCGCCTAAAAATGTTAACATATATCTATCCCTTTGATATTTTTCCTTAAAATTCTGAAAGCGAGGAGATTTTCTTAATATCTAAGATCTTTAAAAAAATGCTTTCCTATTTAATCTTATTTAATATTAGCTTTCTAATGGAGATTGACAGTGAAAGATTTTAAGTGTAGTTTTTCTGAATTTTTTGTGATCCATGAAACTACCTTTTTATGATCCGCTAATGCAATATCTGTCTGATTAACTGAAGCTTTATTTTGGAGTTACCATTCTCTTTGAAAGTTCATCCCAAACAGGTTTTCAAAATAATTACACACTTTGTGGTGTTACATATTTCCAAGTTATATTGTGAAAGAATGTGTTGGTGACAGTCATGAGCGTATTACAAATTACTTCCTTTATAATGAATCCATTGAAAATAACACATCTCCATGAAAAGTGTGTGAAATTGTAGGAGTCTCATGAATTAGCTACTAATGGTAAGTTTTAGCACAATGTGTCAGTACAGATATTTTCCTGAATAAAGGTAATTTTTACAGCAGAGTTTATCACTTATATATTTATTACTTATATATTTAGCAATTATAAACAAATTATAATCGTACGTGTATTGTAGTGATATCACAAACTACACAAGTGAATAATTTAAATATTAATACTGCCTAAAGACACCCAAGGTATGACTTGTGTATCCCATGATGCAATTTCAGCGAAAAGAAAATTTGGAAATTGCCATGGTATTGAAATTATCAAAGAAATATTCACAAACGAAGTCAGAACCTCATTAAATACTGCCTTACAGTAGAAGCCATTAAGACAATAAGGCCAACAATTGATCCGCATCTCACGAGCCGAGTAGAAGACGAAATTGATGCCAATTGTCGCGAGTTTTCAGTGGTCCTCCACATAAGGTGGGTCACTTGGGTGGGACCTTGCGATCTCACCAAATACGCAATCAACCTACGATGCCATTGTCTTGAACATAGCGTGAGACACTCAACATTATCTGTGAACTTCGTCCATCAGTGGAGTTGCAAAGGCGTTGCACCCAAGAAAAGACTTCCCGTGCAGGAGTACCACTTCACCGTGCAGCTAGCCGAGAAGCAATTCATTCCAATGGAGTGCATTGTCCGCATTAACATGCTGAAATTTTGCTGCCGCGCGATAATGTATGTACTCGTACAAAGTACAGAGTGACACTGTAAACAGAATTATGAATAGATTTCGAATGGTTAGGTCCCAAAATGTCAATTTTAGGCTCATAAAATATGGTTTTACAAGGCAAAAGAACGCTCAATAATTTCTAAATTAGAAAGTATAAATTGAGATGGAAATAACTTTTCAGATTTTTTTACTCAAAATATATTTTTTTTACTCCAAACTGTTTTTCTAGATAACCTCAATCATTTCAAAATATTTGTAAAATATTGAGTGTGCACTTAAATTTGCTTATAAATGATAGGGAAAGAGGATGGGAATAATTTTTACAAAATCGCACGATGACTAAATTTTCTGTTTTTTAAGGTGGCGGGTACAAACTGTCATTGTATCGCCATAAAAATGAAAAATATAAGCACTTTTCTTTGAATAACACAAAATAACTTTTTTAAATGTAACTTTCTTTATCCCCCACAAAATACTTTTACTTTCAACGAAACCCCATCGACATCGTTTTATCCGTTGCCGAGGATACCTCAGACAGACTGACAAAGGCAGACATACGAAAATGGTAAAAAATTGAGTTGTTTTAATTAATTAACGTTGTAGGCGATGTGGTTTAGGCGCTAGTTTTGTTCACAGATAGACATGAATGGCCAGAAATACGAAACACGGCGTTTTACAAATTAAAATTGTTTGGTAACAGGGAGAATGCTTTTTTATATTTGATATTCTTACTCGTCGGCATTGCCACCCTCTTTTATGAAAAGTCAGTTTTAAATCACAGACAGATTCCAGTTTTTTAATATAGATTTGTAAAGAATTTTGTTCTGCACTTCAAAAAAGTATATAAGGCGAGCAGGAGAGCTGAAATTAAATTGACATGAAAACATCCTGAATTAAGTACATTCTTTCTACACCATTACGGCTATCTTCGGGGCTGAAATGTGAAGAAAAGATAAATATACGTGTGGCGACATGAAATCGTTTATGTAATGATAATCATTATATTGGAATGTAATCGACTTAGCCCGTGTTTCTCTATTATTTATTCATTGCAATCAGCTGTCAGGAAAAGGCATAAATTCTATGTATGGTGGGTTCTAACCCTACCCTGCCCTTATCCGCCCCGATCCATTCTAATTTGCCGTCCGTACTGTACGATCTCACCCCGCCCTTAACCACACGTCTATCTCCATCCTGTCCATCCTTACCCTGCCTTACTCTTTCTCCCGGACACGTCTGTCTCCCCCCCCTCCCAACTGCCCTCCAGTTTCATATGATCATCGTTGCCAATGATAGCTGAAAATATATCCATTCTTACGTACTCCTAGCAAACTTCTTGTAACATTTTCGTCCTTGAATGATTCAAAGCCTAATAGCACTATGGAAATGAAATGAAAGAAAATTGAATTTATTAGATAATTTTATGGTATATTAGGAAAGTTTAATTCGTTTTTAGAGGATTAACTCGCAGTAACTGCGAAAAATATACGGAGTGCAAACTTACATTTTTCTCCGAGGATTAGAAAAGGAAGATGGAGTAATGTGTACGTAATTGCATACAGATAGTATTACCTCTTTTTTTTGAATATCACTTATACACAATTTTATTAAGAACGGGATAAAACTATAGATTTATTTTAAAATATATTTTTGTGTAAGAAAAACATGGAGAAATAGTCAAAATCATTACCCCCCAAAACACTGTCGTTCTGTGAAAACTGCATGAAATCGGTTTAACCTTTCCCCCTTATAATAAAATTGCCAAACAGAAAAAAATATTTTACATACAATAGAATGGATTTCTGGGGAAAGGAGTCTTTTTTATTTTATTTTTTAAACCTTAAATGGAGTTGTGAGTTCTTTTTTCGATACCAGTCAACCTGTGCACCCCTGGCGATTCTTTGAAATCCCTTTCTTTTTTAATTCCTTCTCTATATAGCTTTAATTTTTGTGTCCACTCCTGACTACGACACGAACTAGGACGAATTATTTTTGGCCTTAAATAGCCGAAGACGGAAGTGGTATCCTTAAAGACTAAATGACTCCAGTTATTCTTGCAGCCGCTGCCAACGTTACCTGCACCACGCGGGTTGAGTTTATGAGATTCACAGATTCCGTTTGTGTATTATGGCTACTAATGCTCGTAAACGTGTGTCGGTTACTGATCCTGATTTCGGAGACTTTATATCTCGTGTTTTAGATGAAAGAAGGTAGTGATGAGAGTGATTGCACTAGTGCATCTGGGAGGGGGGAGAGCATGGCATCCATGCCCCCCCCCTCCCAAAGGCTTAGTTCTCGTTTACCTTCCTTTATTTGGGAACATTTATTTAAATATTTATGTTCGAATTATGCCATTATTTATACAATAATACTGTATAGTATCATATCTTCAGTGCATAAATGATATACAATATAACAGCAAATGTGTTTATTATTTAACACAAATCTACGATGGCCCCCTGCAAAATGATCGGCTGGATCTAACCCTGACTGATTGTGAAAATAAAAATTATTCAGATCATGTCCCCGATTCGGAACTAGAGTAAGACTCTGGTGACGGAGAAGAAAGTGAAAATAAATTAAAAAGGAGATAATTCATCATATTTTTATGGTACGAAAGCGTGTAAATGGTCTATTACTGAACCGAATAAAAAAAAACGAACGCCGTCCCGTAATATTGTGATAAAAATACTTACATAGAAAGGAAGGGCGCGAAATATGTGCGAAATAATGGTAACCCTTTACAAGCATAGGAATGTTTATTTACAAAAGACACGGTAGATGAAATCGTTACTAATACGAATATAAAAATTACTTCCGGATCAAAATTTGTTGATGAGACGCGTACGGAATTGGGTGAAACGAACGCAATAGAACTTTCAGCCCTCTTCGGACTCCTGTATTACTTGGCAATTTTCAATTCAAATCATGAAAACTTTGAATCAATGTTTGCTACGAATGGAACTGGAAGAAACTTCTGATTTCCCTGTTTCAGGATCTGTACATTGTGCTTAGTGCATACTAGACACTAAAATAACTGATAAAGTTTTTTTCGGAATATGAAAAATTAATGTACAATCGTCTGTAAAGCCTTACTGGCATACCCCTACTTTTCGTTTTCTGATAGGTAGAAATTCTGATGGAATCTCTTTTATTTTTCCGCATTGTCCCTATTTTCTCTACATATGGGACGGACATTCTCGTGCCGTTCTTTCTATGAAGATGGCATAAATTTTATTGCATTGCTTGCAATTTGACGAAATATCTACCCGAAAAGAAAGAAAAAAACGGAATCCACATGCAGCAATCTCTCATATTTTTCAAAGATTGGTGGATAATTGAGTCTTGCTATAACAAATGGTTCATATGCCTATGTGGATGAAATACTGGTAAGTTTCAGACGTCGTTGTAGATTTCGAGTTTCATTTGCTAGTAAACCGGAGAAATATGGACTTAAAATTATGATTTTTCAGTTGTCAATATTAACTATCTTTCAAATGCCTACATATGTGCTTCAAAAGACACTGATGGAGTAGGTTTGGATTCAGAAGCTCAAAAGCTGTTAAAACCAACACAGTCGGCGCTGCGATAAGCAAAGCCTATTTATGGTAGCAAAAAATATTACGGTCGACAATTACTTCAGCTCCTTGAAGTTAGTGTCCCATCTCAAAGAAGAAAAACTTCCATATGTAGAGACAATACGGAAAAATAAAAGAGAGATCGCACCAGAACTTCTGCCAAACAGAAAACGAAGTAAGGGCATGTCAGTAAGGCTTTACAGACGATTGTACATTAATTTCTCATATTCGGGAAAAAGCTTCATCAGTTATTTTAGTCTCTAGTATGCGTTAAGCAAACTGTACAGATCCTGAAACAGGAACTCTAGGAATAATGTATTTCTACAATTGCACAAAGGAGGGAGTAGATACACTTGATCAGAAGTGCGTAACATCAGAACAGCACAGCAGAAGCAGATAGACCGTAGGATGGCCTATAGCCATATTTTATACAATTCCAAACATTATTGTTGTACACAGTTATGCACTATATACATCCTTTAAGAAGTATAGCCCTATTACACGCTTCGAGTTCTTGAAAACGCTGGCAAGACAGCTTGCAGAATCATGTATGAATGAAAGACGAAACTAAATAGCCTTTTTACCGGATTTTGAAGAAACGTCTACCAGAAAATAAAAGAGACCACTAAGAGCCGAAAAGAAAGCAATCTTCATTGTGTCCTCGTTCAAGTGAAAAAAAAATCAATATTGCGTTAGTTGTGATCGCCTAGTGTGCCAGTCATGTCGATGCGTTATGTGCAGAGAATGTGGTGATTACAAACTTGTAAATTAAATTATGATAATCAGATGATCAATTTGTTAACAAATGTATGATTATTCTTATGTGATGTTAGAGTGTGATCAGTGTTATCAAGTGTTATCATTGAGTATTATTCATTTTATTACCTATAAAGTAACTCGACAGAAATGTTTCTTTTAATTATTTTATGAATTGTTATTAAATATTTTCCAAGTATTTCTGGTCCAGTTCTTCATTATTATTCATATTTGTCATTATTCATATAAAAAATTCAAAGTATATAACTAATAAAGTGGTTAGTTTCATCCATTTTTGGTGGTATAATTTCCGACCCCACCACTTCACTTATGACCTAGAATTTTCACCACGCCAGTTGTTTGAGTGTCTGAAAAATCCATCGATTTGAGCTCTATTATACTAAAAAGCAGAAAATGTTCATAAGTCTCATATATCATTTGAAGAATATTTGCCTACAAGTACATTCAATTGTAAAATGCAAAATAATAAAATAACATTTACGATGCCCTTTGAAGTTTTAGAAATTTTAAAAGTTTTAATCGAAAATAGAAACTCTATTTATCATCGTAGATCGTTTTATTCGAGAAAAAATGTGAAGAGAAAACTCGAAACCAATTTTTGATACTTTGAAAGTATCCCATGGGCTTCAGGTATCTCGAAACATTTGGAGATTCATTTCACATATGGAGGACCTTTAATTGGGTCTGATTGACAGGATAATATTTTTTCGGGAAATCATGTGTGTGGTTTTGGTGCTGGTATTGTCCATAGATCGACGTGCTGACACGAAAAGATACAAGTTTTACTAATAAACCTTTTGTATGGTATAGGGATGACTCATTTCTGCCGTTTATTAATTTCGATTATTTATCTTTGACATCCTAACTTTTCGTCATTGCACCAATACGCTGTGATATAGTAGAACCTTTAACTAATTTATTAATAACTTATGGAAAAATTTAAAAAAACATGAAGCTATTTAATTAAAAATAAATTATTCAATTAAATCAGTTAGTGTACTTTCGTGTCGGGCTACTTACCCGCAGCACCAATTCCAACAATCATTAATCCTTTTGTCAATATTATAGTTTCTGAAACCAACAAAGTTTAAATTTTTTCTCGAGTAGAAAATTGTATTTGTTGGCGAACAGCGTTAAAAATAGGTGTATGGTCCTCGGCCTAAAAGTAAGGTTTCTCGAGCTCGCTTTTTTATCTCCCGAGACTAATCAATGTGGAGAATCTCTGAAAAACTTTACTTTCGGCCTTAATACATTGAGTACCTGGTATATGTAGAACAACGTGTTTATTTTTGATAAACTTTTGTATTTTAACAGACCTAGACGGATCCCTTCCTGAATGCATTAAGAAATATTTAAAGATTTCTACGCGAAGTAGGAAACAGTCAAAACAACATCATTCCCACCTTCAGCATAATTTGATTACTTGTAAAATTCTTATGTCTTGTTCTGCCATATTCACCATTTATATAGCGCCCTTAATTTGTGCTTTTTACATGTAGCAATAATAAGATTTCGTAACAATATAAGTATTTCCCATAAGTGTCTTAAGCAATACATTTTTCTTAAGATAATAAAAAATAAAATTATCGCCAGTAATACCAGCATGATTAAAACGTATGATACTATTTTGAAAAAATAAAATAAAAAAAATATTTATTTATACGAATTATTTTTGAAAATATATACAAAACGTGATGCAAAATAAATTACCAAACATATTTTATACAATGTTTCTCATAAGCATAAAGGGGATTACTCGTACAATTATGGATTCAAGCCCAGAAAATGACAATTGGGCACGTGCAGAGCCGCGTCGAGAGCTCCGGTCATGTTACCGTAGAAGCTCTCTTTATAGCTATGGAAAACTATGAGCTATCACTACCAATTAATCGCCTCACCTCTCCCACATGAAAGATCAACATATCGATCCAGCCGTAAGGGCGAGGGAGGGGCAGAACGAGAAAAGAAAGTTCACACACGGCTTGCGGCTCGTTGTTTAAATTACTTCTCCAACATTCACCTGCAACTGATAGGGCTAGTTCGTTGTAGCTATAATTCTCATCGAGACAGAGTTGTTGTCCGCCACAAACATTGATCTCGTGGCAAAATCAGCCACTGTAAGTAGTCGAACTTTACAGTTCCCAATCTACTGAGCCTCATTTGTGTATACGCTGTGGCGATCACAAAGTAAATAAATAAATTAGAAGCAATATAGAGCCACATGCTAGTCAAGAGTTTCGTAATGTGGTTCGACATCACTATACGTAATCTCATTCTCACAAATAGATGGCTTCCTCCACACACTCAGGACAACGATAATCATCGTAATAGACAGCAGGGTGCAAAGAGCGACAATGACCCAAATTACGTAGACGACGGAGGCGGTGAGAATAGGGGCGTGGCCTGGTTCCGGGGCGGTTCGAGCCGCCGCCACCGCCGCCTCCGCCTCCACCTCCGCCGCCGCCGCCGCCTCCACCTCCGCCGCCGCGGCGGCCGCCGCCGCCGCCGCCGCCGCCGCCTTCGCCTCCGCCGCCGACCCGCATTCCAAGGTCGCCAGTGCCTGACCCCAGGGCTGCCCGTGCGCGCAGGTCACGTCGAGGGTGAGGCGTGCCGCGTGCGCACTCTGCCACGCGTCGCGCACGGGCCCGCACTCGCAGCGCACGGGGTTGCCGGCCAGCGACACCGCCAGCGCGCGGCGCACCGCCAGTTTCACCAGGGACGGCCCGAACGTCGCCACCTGCGCACCAGTCAACGACGTCACATGAGAAATAAGGAACATCGGAGAGGGGTAGCAAAGGCTCATTAGTGTCAACTGTCAGATGAAGTGGATGGAGAAATTTAGAGAATAATAATAATAATAATAATAATAATAATAATAATAATAATAATAATAATAATAAAAAGTGGTCATTGAATGAGAGAAAGATACGGTTTTCATAACATTCTTTAGCTGCATCAGTGGTGATTCGAACGTCGCCACCAGCACATCAGTAAACAACGTCCGATGAGATTGACTGACTAGTACAGACAGGATTTCCATGCAAATGCATGTTTTTATTTAAGCTTCGTAGGGATGTCAAACGTTATAAAGACACGTTCCATGAAAATTTCGTTTAAAAAATGCATACTTGTTCCGTACTTGTTTGCATGTTTTGGTAGTTTTTTGGGAGAAATTCATGCATAGCTGCCACTTCTCAGCGGCGTGTCGCGTCTCTTGTCACGCCAGACCGTGCCTTCCGCCCGTGTAGAGCGGAAGCCCCAAGTTGCAGGAATCCCTTGCTCAGCCGTCACCTCCTGCTGTCGTTGCAAGGGCTGCGGCCCCAGTTGGGCCGTCTCCGGCGAGGGTAGGTGACTCTCCCACTCCCACGAAGTGGTCTTCTCTCTCCGTGCCATCTCGTAGCCTCGTCGGCGACTCTCTCCTACTGACTCGGTCTCCCTCTCGTACGGCGTAGGCTACCGTACTCTCCCCTGCCTGGAACTGCACTGCACGCTACTGCGGGAACTGCCTTCCTAGTAGTGATGGCATCTGGAGGGCCCCCAGCTGTTGATGGAACCGGTAGTACGATTACTTTTCAGACTGATTCGTTGAATCATGGTTGAATCGTTGATATCGTTCACCAGTTGGGCGGTATCTGCGCTGTGATTGGTGGAACGCAGCTATCTAGACGGCTCTTTCAAAATCCCCAGAAAATGGAATAATGTAATGAATGCCATCACTAAAGGGAAGGCAGTTCCGGCAGTAGCGTGCAGTACAGCTCCAGGCAGCGAAGAGTACGGTAGCCTACTCCGTACGAGAGAGAGACAGAGTAATGTAATTATTTATATAAATCATAGAATTTTTAGTACACCTCGAAAGACACGAACACAATACGCCTTTATGAATCCTTCAAATCATCAATAATATCGTGTTTTATGTCACCCTGCTCAATTAATCCCTTTTCGCCACGCTCAATTAAACGTCGCCACGGCGGCGCTTCCATCAAGCAGCAGAGCCCTTCCGATGCCGCAACCGCTGTTCGCCACGCCACGCCACGCCGCACCGCGCGCCGCCCGCTGCGGAAGAGGGTGGGGTCTGCAGGGGTAGGTTTCGCCGACCCTCCGGCGACGTGGAACAAAGGGACCGCCGCTGATAAAACGCAGCGACCGGCGGCCGCAGTGGGAAGGCTAGCATTTAAGGGCGCCTTCCCACGGCGCGACCGCTGCGCGCTTCGTTCAAGGAGCAGAGCCCTTCCGACGCAGCCACCGCCGGAGCCACGGCCGCACCGCCGCCCGCCGTGGAAGGGGGTGGGGTCTGGAGGGGTAGGTTTCTCCGACCCTCCGGCGACGACGAACAAAGGGACCGGAGCAGGTAGAACGCTGCGGCCGTGGCGCAGTGGGAAAGCTCCCATTTAAAGCTGTGTTCTGCTAGCGGTGGCGCGTGGCCCCTCCTCCGCTTCGCGTAGCTGGAGCTCGGCGTCGGCTGCCGCAGCAACCGCCACCCGCTACACGTGGGAAGGCCTCCATTTAAACCAACGCTCTGCTACGTGCCGCGCTGCTGCGAAGCGCGCCGCGGCCGCGCCGTGAGAAGGGGCCCTAAAGCTGTGTTCTGCTAGCGGTGGCGCGTACGCCCTCCTCCGCTTCGCGTAACGAGACGGCATAGCCGCACGTGGGAAGGTCTCCGTTCAAACCTATGCTGTGCTACGAGCCGCGGTGTTCAGAAGCGCGCAGCGGTGGCGGCGTGTCAAGGGGCCCTAAAGGCTAGAAGGGGAATGCGTGACGTCCGTGACAGGAAATACATAAATAGTTTAGAAAAAGTTTAGTGCATTATTGTTTACTCGACTTCTGACGGCGAATCTTTTCCCTCCTTCAGGTATTTTTCCTCAGCCATACGTTATGGTCTCTTTTCCGCGGCTTTGATGCGATGGAGAGACCGTTTGGAGTACTTACCAGAATCCGAACAGTTAGAACGCGGTAGAATGTGAATATTCTAATGACTTAAAATTCTTCGGCCGATATTCGTAGTATCAAGTTATTTAATTCATACGCGTAATAATTAACTAATAAATAAAAATAATAAATAAAATGGGAAAAAAGCCGAAAAAACTCGTAAAACAACCCCAACAGTAAAGGGATTCCCATAGTTGAAAGCATGAAAATTATTAGAATTTAAAGAATCCGGTCTCTTTTCACCATAACGTTCATCATCCACACGTTAAGAATTCAAATAAATGCATTCATTTCATTCACACGCATGTTTCACAGGACATACACTAAACGGTGCATTACACAAATGCAAGAATGCACATTCGCATTTATTCATTAACAAGATTAAATGCACTGACCTTATTATGTTCCAACCGCAGAGTTTGCAACCTCGGCAATGGGTCGAACCACGCGGCATTGACGTGGTCCAGAAGGTTGTAGCTGAGATCAAGTTCCTCCAGCGCCGGTAGACCACGCAAGGCCTGGAGATCCATGCCCTTGATGTGGTTGTGGTCGAGCCTCAAAGTTGTGACTCGTCTCAAATCTGGGAAAGTGCCATTAGCAATGTGTGATATTTTGTTCTTGCTCATGGATAGCTTGACGAGGTTTGTGTTTCCATCAAACATGCCGTTAGCAAAGGATTCCAGAGAGTTTGATTCCAGGTTCAGAGTTGTTAAGTCTTGTAGCAGCCCGAGTTCCGTTGAATTTATGACCAGATCGTTGGAAATCAGAGAGAGGTCTTTGATATTTCTGAATTTGACAAAATGTTCCTCGCGTAAGGTGGAGAGGTTGCTGTCATAAATAGACAAGCTTTCTACGTTTGTGCCTTCGTAATGCTGCAGAAGAGAAGGATCGTGCAAAGCACTGCAAAACACATCTACGTTGGTGCAGCTGCAAATCTCACACAAGTTCCTTGCAGAGAGCGACAGTGGTTTTCTCTTAAGTGCTTCGTGTCGTACCCGGGGCAGTGCATCTGCCATGACCAGCATTAAAAAGAATAATATTTTCATTGATATGCGGTGGCGTTCTTCTCAAGAAAGATTGAGTAAAATCTCATGAAACTCGGCTATATAGTATACGTGCTGTCATAGAGACAATGCGAATTGCAAACTAAAAAAAAACAATTGTATCTTTATTAAAACTTTCGAGAGCTCAGTGCATTCCTTTTCTATCAGGATATCTTCAAGACAATATATCGAAGCGGAGTAGATAAGAAGTCAAAAACCTTGGGTAGGTCGTCGATCTTCTCTAGATAAGAAAACACCTGTTCTTAATTTGTCTCGAGAAATATAACAGCAAGATAAAGCGCTGCACGAAACAAAAGCAGTTTGTGAGGAAAAAGGAGTCTTGAACTAGTGCAGTGTCGCCATTCGTGTTGCGTTATGTCGCGAGCAACGCTTTGTGCGGTATTTCTTCTACAACTGTTTCTTCATTCGTCAGCTCTTTGCCGCAAATGTGATTGTAATGAGAGAAATATTCGTTGTGATGGTCAACAGCTTAAACACCCTCTCATAAGCGGTCAAGTAAGCAACGCTTCTAAAATCGATACAATCAAAATCGTGAAATGTGAACTTAAGGAACCAGAAATAGTTGACGCTGATTTTAAAGAATGTTTTACGTTGATATCTCTGTTCATTACTGACGTAAATTTGACTAAAATTAGTGAATTTGCTCTGAGAGACCTACGACGTCTTGTAAGCATAGTCATCGACAATGCAGGTTTGAAAAGCATTCCAAAACAATTGTTCGAAGGAAATAAATATTTGGACACGGTTAGGCTGACCCGAAACAACATTGAAACAATTTTACCTGGAACGTTTCCTGATAATTTAACAGAACTGGACTTGAGTGGAAATTATATCAAAATTCTAGATTTTCAAGCTTTTTCATCGAGAAAGTTAGTACTACTGATACTTGACAATCCAATAGAAAATGTTGGCAACTTTACATTCTCCAACGTTACATTCCCAAAAGAACTTCATCTTGATAGTCAGGTAGATTTGTATCACAATCGTGACTTGCTTGATAAACTTAAGTCCAGCATTCATGTTCATTTTCGATGCACGCAAGAAGTCGATATTGTAACATATATGCATAAACGGAGTTACCCTCAAAATTTAGATGGACATGAAAATTCTAATCTTGAAGAAAATTATAGGCAACAATGCTTAAACGCCTGTACTAAAAGACTTGGCAAAATTTGTGATGTTCCCTGTCCATTGGTGTGTGATCAAGAGCATGGAATCACTGATGCAACGAGTGAAAAGGGGGAAAGTTTCTCCACGCCCTTTGCGACCACACCCGATCCGAAAGCATACAATTCGCTGACAACGACTATGAAAGATTACGCTTCCGATGTGACCACTCAACAAGTACCCACAAGTTCCACAACAGGTTCCAATAATGAAAATACCAATAACCAGACCAATGAATGTTCATGTATGTGGCACATTGTTCTGATTATTCTACTTATAATCGTAATTTTTCTACTAATAATAGTGATAATTGGTCTGAAGCATTTCAAAAGTATCAAGTGCTGTACAAATAACGACATTGTAAATGCAACAGAAGGAGAGTCGGACTTATGTCTGTAGCAGCGTCTCCCCAAGTCTCCCCAAATGCAACAGAAGAAGAGTTGGCACTTATGTCTGTAGCAGCGTCTCCCCAAGTCTCCCCAAATGCAACAGAAGAAGAGTTGGCACCTATGTCTGTAGCAGCGTCTCCCCAAGTCTCCCCAAGGGGAAGAAAAAAATTGAAAACATGCCGAGTTGCTAGTAGAACGGTAAGTACGTTCAAACTTTTCATAAAATACTTATATTTCTCGTGTTCTGTCAATGTTCAGTGTTTTTGTCACATGTCTTTTCTTTGCCTACTATGAAAGTAAGCTTAATAAAATTCATAAACTTTATTTGATTTTTGATTCAGATATGAATTGTTTTTATGAAGTCGACATTTATTTTAGTTTACCACAAAATCTTAATATAAATGCTTAACAAATAAGCTAAAAAGGGACAAAAATAATAGCTTGTTTCGTGGCAACGTTAAATTTTTACAAGATAGTGTATTTGAAGTTATGGAGAATCATGAGTATAATATTCTTATTTTCAGTCATTTTCAATTAAATTGTTAGAGTTGCATGATGGAGGTCGATAAATACGATTACACTGCTATAATGTTTGTTTACTGACAAAACTGTGTGTAAAACAACGTTTGGCAGTTGAAAGCTGTCAAAGTTATCGCGTGCAGTGGAAATGTCGGCATCAACACGACGTCTTGAACAGCGGCGGCGATAGTGTAACGGTTAGCGAATCGGACTGATTGTGGGTTCAAACGCGATCGAAGCCGTGGATTTTTAAGGGCGAGAAAATCCGTTCTATGCCTTCCTGTGGAGAGGAAGTAAAGTCAGCTGTCCCGTGTTAGTAGATTTACTTGCATGTAAAAAATCAAGTCTAAATGAAGCCTCTGAGCTAAATTCAAATTACCTGTTTCATCGTCCAAGAAATACTAACTTAACTTTCTCCGCTAGTGGGTGAAAGGAGCGTAGCGAAATTTGCGTGGTCAGATGGAAGAGCGGGCGTGATGGCCTGAGCCTCCCCATGTAAAATAAGGCATCAATTCAATTCTTTAGTGCAACCACGATCTGATTCTCTCATCTCAACGCTCCCACTTTTCCACGAAAGAAAGAAGCATGCACTTTCTAGATATATTTTGATATTACATTCGTATTTTGTGGTCCCGAAAGTATACGTTTACTTCTGTTAAGTTGTTTTTTCATTTATTTACACAGATGTTAAATATAATTTCATTTTAAATTAACTATACATGTGTTGGATGGCTTAAAAGGTAACTTAAATTAAAACTTAAAACTTAAATACAGAGGTTGAGGTTACCCTTTGGGCTCCTATAGTCGATTTAGTTCGGAGAATTTCTTGAGGAAAATGTTAAAGGGAAACTTATTTTGTATTCTGATCTGCGATAAGGTTTTGGTTTTGGCCGGGTCTATGAACTGATAGTAAAGGATTTTGTGATTTATGTTTGAGAAGAAGTTGGTAGCTAGATAGGTGATATGATGGTTTATAGTCTCTAGGTCGAATTCTTTATGTAACTGATTGTTGGTGACATACTAGGGAGCGTCTAAAATAATTCTTAGAAATTGATTTTGTACTATTCGCAGTTTTCTTTAGTTGTTTGTTGTTGGGTTTAACCATATTGGGGAGGCGTATAGTAGCAACGGTCTTGATGTTGTTGCTTTGTAGAGCTGAATTGTATGATAATGGTCTGGATCTGCGTATTAAAGGCTTTAATTCTATTAGCTTGATTCTGGCTTGTGTGATTTAGCATCGATATGCTGCTTCCAATTGAGGTCTGCGTCCATGTAGGGTCTTTAGTATCTGATTGATTTATTGGGAGAGAGCCAGTTGATAAAAAGTTCTTAGAGAGTTTTAGTCGAATTTGAGACTGGATTCTGAGACACAAAATTCGTGCGCGTAGTCTCTCAGTACGATATGATTAAGTAATAATGATGGATTATCGGAAATTTCTCATGGCGACACCACTAATCAAAGTCGCTCAGTTTTCTAAGAACGCTTAAAAATCTGTGTATTTCTCAAGTAAACCTTCAACCAATTGCTGGCTTACTGGGCTGGCTGGCTGGGTTACTGAATTTCAAAACGTATTTTTTGCGCCACCAGCTAGTTTTAGTGATGTTTTTAATAAGGTTTCGGTGTAAAGTAAAAACAATTCGATTTCGGTAAAATAACTTCAATCATAATGCGTGTGTTTCAGCGTGAATGTATGCGTGTGTGGATGATGAATATATGTGAGCACGAATATTTCTTGCTAACTTTAATTGCTAAATATGGGATAAGCGTATTTCCGTTTAACACACGAAAAGATGACTTTCACCGAAGTATGTTAGGAAAGTGATATTGTCTTATTTCATAGAAGGATACATTTTTATATTGTCACGGAGGTTTGTCTTCGCGCAATACGCGCTCGCATCGAGTAGGAATGTTGAGGGATCCCAGTGAAGGTGATGATAACGAATAACAAAGATCGTCTGTCAATTCCTTATCGGGCGCTCACATTGCGGTAAAGATCGCCTTTTAATTCCGAAGGACAAAGCGGGAGATGTGGCTCAGAGCATCAACCGATGTCACTGCGGTGCCCTTGACCGGAAGGCCTTACAATCGACTCCCGAGAGTAGCAGAATTTTTGACAATAGCTTAATAGCTGGGTCGCGCTGTCGCTGTCTGGAGGAGAACTAGCGGCCGGCTGCTGTGACAGCTTTCCGTAATTTCTCCGATCAACGCCAGGAAAATGGCTTCCAAACGGGTTACGGACCGCGCGCGATCTTTCGTTACCATTCCTTGACCTATCCTACCTCTTACACACACACACATTTACATGCACTACACTACCACACAGGCCGGGAGTCCAGTCGGAAGCTTAAAGCTTGTCCCGGCTGTGGCGGTGCCCCGCTGGTGGGAGACACCTGGTTAAGGATAACCACGGTGGGTCGGCTTGAAACAAATCACCATCGCAAGATCACCGCCACCTCCCCAATAAAAACGTGTGAAACACTTACGGGTCTAATGACCTTAGCAGTTGACGCGCCAGGATCACTAGTAATCAATCATCGAAGGACAACCTATGCCATATGGACGAAGTTTTCCTTCCTCCTTTTTATCATTTTTTCTTGCTAGCCATCATTCTCATTAATTTTCGTTCTTCCATTAAAATGTTCAGTAAATTTTCACATTGCAAGTGTGTGCAAATTAGGCATCACCGGATTGTTTTAGGTATTATTTTATTTTATTCAAGGAGGTGACTATATTCCACGCTCACTGGAACATGAGATTCGTCGTCGTTGTACACGTCGGCTTGCAGTTTGTCTCCGCTCTAGATATCTCCCCCAGCCGGTTCATACTCTTAAATACTGACTGGTCTCTTAGATATTTGTTCTACACGTCGGCTTGCAATTTGTCTCCGCTCTAGATATCTCCCCCAGCCGGTACATACTCTTAAATACCGACTGGTCTCTTAGATATTTGTTCTACACGTCGGCTTGCAATTTGTCTCCGCTCTAGATATCTCCCCCAGCCGGTACATACTCTTAAATACTGACTGGTCTCTTAGATATTTGTTCTACACGTCGGCTTGCAATTTGTCTCCGCTCTAGATATCTCTCCCAGCCGGTACATACTCTTAAATACTGACTGGTCTCTTAGATATTTGTTCTACACGTCGGCTTGCAATTTGTCTCCGCTCTAGATATCTCCCCCAGCCGGTACATACTCTTAAATACCGACTGGTCTCTTAGATATTTGTTCTACACGTCGGCTTGCAATTTGTCTCCGCTCTAGATATCTCCCCCAGCCGGTACATACTCTTAAATACTGACTGGTCTCTTAGATATTTGTTCTACACGTCGGCTTGCAATTTGTCTCCGCTCTAGATATCTCTCCCAGCCGGTACATACTCTTAAATACTGACTGGTCTCTTAGATATTTGTTCTACACGTCGGCTTGCAATTTGTCTCCGCTCTAGATATCTCCCCCAGCCGGTACATACTCTTAAATACCGACTGGTCTCTTAGATATTTGTTCTACACGTCGGCTTGCAATTTGTCTCCGCTCTAGATATCTCCCCCAGCCGGTACATACTCTTAAATACTGACTGGTCTCTTAGATATTTGTGGTAGTGAAGTGCATGAAGTGTAAGGGGCGAAGATGGCGGCAAAGGCGAGAAAAAAAGATCCCATGCGCTCCGTGATCCGTTTGTCTGTGTAATGCGCGACAATTTGCCAAAAATTTATAGGATAAACCAAGGATAACTGCCGATCAGAGCAGCCGGACGCTAGAAATCTTCTCCAGATAGTAGAGGTATCTTTTGAGTTATGAGGTTTGTGTCGAAAATACGCGGCCGTCGTGACTGGAATGCTGCGTCTACCCATGTCAATTTATTCATGTAAATTATTTTGAAATATTTTTCTTTCTAATGTAAATATGTACAGATTAAAACTTTCCATATATTATTTATTCCTTGAAAATCAAAAGTAAAATTATTGCAATGTAAAGGGTATCCCTGGTTAAAATAGGTGAAATGCCCTTGTCCCTGAAAGTCCAATTTTTTTATTGAACATCATTTTGAATAGTAAAAAAAAAGATATGTAAGGTCGAAATTCGCCATTCCCTCTCCCCGTCAATAATTCAGTAAAAAAACCTTTTTTTCACGTTTTATTTCTTTTCTCTATTTTCTACAAACGAATTTCACTGAAAAAAATCACGGTTATAGAAGACATCTAGGGCTATTTTTGTGAATTTTTTGAGCATCTGGAACCAGTTTTAAAGTCCCTAAAAAAATTCCCAAAATAAACAATTTTTTTTTATTATTTCAGGAGCAGGTACAAACATTTTTTAATTGTATTAACATTCGCAATCGAATTAGCTGAAAAAGTTGAGAATGAGAACTACTACCGAAAAACTGTTCCCTTTCAAGAAGTTTCTTCGAAGGACCTAATAGATTTTCCAGAAATGACACTTGACGATTTGGAACTCTTTTTTACAGGTTCATATCAACTTTCTCAAGCTATTTCGTATTTAGGAGAAATGCTTGATGACAATAATTCACTTTCTTTAGCTTTCTTGAAAGAAGAACCTGAAATTGTAAGATTTGAAGTAAAGTCTAGACACATTAAGAGTAAAATATATAAGTGTTACATTCATTACGATGTAGATGACGTTGGATTAGATGCAATTAAAGGGTACTGTTGTAGTTGTGCAAATGGACTTCGAACTATCGGATGTTGTTCACATGTAGCTGCCCTTGTATATCACTTATCTTATGGTAGATATTTATCGAAAATTATTCGCCCGTCTGAAGTTCTTACAAATGTCTTCGATATTAACAATGTTTGTCCCGTGATTGACGAAGATAGTGATGAGGATTAAATGAATACTATACGCGTTGTATTTTTTATTTTACGGATAATAAACAATTTCTTATTACTAATGACTTTAATGTTATCTTGAAATAAAAGTAATTATATGAAATGTATAATGTATAACATGTATAATGAACTTTACTAAAAATATAAATACTGGAATTGAAAGCATACTTATATTGCATTTCTTTTAAATTACATACAATATCCTAGAATATTTTATGTTATTATGGGAAAACTAATCTATAAAAAGTAAGATATACATCAGGAATGTTAAACAGAAAACATGCTCTACAAAAAACAGAGTAAAAATATTAAAAAAAACAGTTTTAGACAGACTAAAATATTTTAAATAAATACAAAAATATTAATCATGTGAAAAATAATAACTAAAGTAATATTATTGTTAACTCCCCATATATATTTATATTTTCTATAAAAACAAAAAAATTATTTGACTTACAAATTGTTTAAAAGTTGTCCAAAATGTTAAAAAATTGGGAAAAATAGTGAAAAAAAAATTAATTTTTTCGACCTGGCGCACCACTCCAAAAAATCTGAAAAAATTTGCGATTACAGAATACGTTTCAGTGAATGAAAAACAATTAAAAAATGTTTTGTACCTGCTCCTGAAATAATAAAAAAAATAATTGTTTATTTTGGGAATTTTTTAGGGACTTTAAAACTGGTTCCAGATGCTCAAAAAATTCACAAAAATAGCCCTAGATGTCTTCTATAACCGTGATTTTTTCAGTGAAATTCGTTTGTAGAAAATAGAGAAAAAAAATAAAACGTGAAAAAAAAGGTTTTTTTACTGAATTATTGACGGGGAAAGGGAATGGCGAATTTCGACCTTACATATCTTATTTTTTTACTATTCAAAATGATGTTCAATAAAAAAATTGGACTTTCAGGGACAAGGGCATTTCACCTATTTTAACCAGGGATACCCTTTAAAAAAACATTGAAAGGATGGTGTGCGTTGTCTAAAATTTTTTTGAGTTCCCAAAATTATATAAATATTTTTCTTTACAACTACAAAAACTCATAGTATGATTTTGAATAAAATCAACTCCATTTTATACATTGCATTGTGGTTATAATAGTTAATTCTTTCACTTTTAAGCGTTATACCAGATTAGATGGATTATCAAATGATGTCACTGCAGTGCCTCTGACTCGGAGGTCCTAGGGTTCGAGTCCCCATGGAGGTAATATTGATTGAGAAAATATTTCTTATGTCATTTTGATGAGAAACAAACCCTCACTGCAAAGCAGTGTTTCTGGGAGTTGCTTTGCCCCGTGACGACCAGTTTGTGCGTATCGTGAATCGAATAACATTCCATTATAACCCAAGAGATTGTTTGGTTCAGATATCTGTTGATATCCATGCGATTACGAGTTGAAGATTAAAAGAAATAGTAGTACTAGTAGTAACAATAGTAAGAAGGAAGGAACATATCACTGGAGAGGTTTTATCACGTCTTTCTTCACCGTAAGGAGGTTAATAACTCGCATTTTTGCTGAGCTCTGTAACTTAAAAATCATTGAGTAGAATGTTCAAGGTGAAGTGATAGATATCAGATAAAACAGGAATAAGTTCAACACGTTGAAGTAGCGTATCTAATACCTGATTTCCACGTGTTATTTCAAAGCCAGAGTCATGTTTGACTAGTGTTTCTCGTAAAAATATAGATTTACACATTTTCGTGTATGTACAATTATGTGCGGAGTAATATATGTAGAAGAGAAAAAGGTAACTAAAGCTGAAAAAATAAGGGTCCCCTGTTACCGAATAAGGTTTTTTAAAAAGAAACCGTCCTTACGGATATCTGTCTTTATGTCTGTCTCTCCATCTGTGAACAACACTTGCGCTTGAAAAATGTGTAGGATTGATTTCCGAAATGAATATTCCCTGATCAGTCGCCCTCGACTATGAAGATCTGCAATTTTGAAAGGAATTCATTAAGTTCTGGAATACTTCACGTGGATCTTCTGGAATATTTGCAATATCTTCTCAAAAATGGCTCTTAATTTTGTCTGGAAATGTTTTGTAAGTGTAGAGTGAAGCGCACAAATAAAGATGGCATAAGACCAATTTCTTTGTTACATCTGAATTTTTGAAAACTGAACAAAATTGAATGTTACAAATTACCTCATTAACTTTAACTTTATTGAAATATTCTTATAATGAAATTTGTTCTCCACAATTAATGTTTTAATTAAAGCCAAGTACTTTTCCGAAACTTTTTTTTTGTTTCGCGCAACTTTGAGAGAAATATCGACAACATTAAAAACAAAATGTTGTCAAAAATGGCTCCAAATTCTTTTTTAACTTTTTACGGATAAAATATTCAAAAACTTCAGTTTCATGTATTAATTTGTTTTTTTCACAAATTGCACAAATGTAATTTTTTTACACCTCTCCGACATCGTTAATACTTGCATTATGTATACTTACATTATACATTATTGCATTTGTGAGTACAAGCTTTTTACATGATGTGTTGTGAAGTTTCTTGAAACCTCAAAAGTTTCCTGTGAAAATGAGCTCAAAATTGACCATTTTGAGAAACGCTCAACGATATTTTCTCAAAAACGACTCCAACTCCCCCCCACATTGTTCTAGGTTTTGCCCCTCTATATTTAAGTATTATATACTTTATTATATATCCTAACTTCTTTATGGAAGAACAATTATTGTCAAAGCGGTGCCAATTTCTATTTAGTTTTTCTCGGTTTTTCTTGGATTGATAAACTTAGCTTTACCGTATCAATTACATTCCATCTATATTATCAGATTCTTTGTCTATGCTATTTCTTCTGGGAATTGAACATGAAAATACTTCGCAAAAACAGTGGTATCATACAATAAACTTTGATAATGAAGACGTTCAAGTATTATATTGTCTCCCTTTTTATCCTCATCAAAATGAGACAAAAGTATGCAAATGTTTTGATAAACAATTCTCATAAACATTACGTTATCTAATTTTTCTGTATGCAAAAGGATAAAAATGATAAACAGTACCTTCATCTTCTTTTGTTTGCTTTTTTATCCTTTTGAATCTTTTGTATTGACTAATTTTTCGTTTAATGTTCTTATCTAGCACACTGATGAGCAAAATGATTGACACATATTAGTAATGTTCTAATGTGAATAACATTTGTAAATATAAAACTGATTGTGGAAGAAAAATTTTGTTCTCCTTCCTCAATAATGATTTCTACAATATTTCTGCTGAAACATCCTGTTGCAAACAAAAAAATTGTAGGCGGCTTCAAGTGACAGTGATTCTTTCACGGCATGCATTGCGTTTAGTGCTAGTGCTAAAATTGAGAAGATGGTCAAGTGTTCTGTTGAATTTGTAAATGCAACAACGAAAACAAAATACTTTCGTGAGACCTCATCAGCTACTATTGACATTAAAAAGGCCCTATCGGTCTCGTGTGGCACCATTTCGTACTCGTAAAATAAAATGTCATTTGTAACAATTGTATTATAAATAACTATTAAGGAACATCGAGATGTTCACAGATATAAGGAGAATTGAATCAATTCATGTAATCGCAATCTGTTTTAACAAAATCCCGGTATATTCATTTGGACTTAAGTAGATGCCTTTGAATTTCTTAACCATCCTAGCTCCATATGTTGAATTTTCTCCAGAATAAAGTTTTGGCTATTTGATATGCCGAAGATCTGCGAACGTAAATAAACTCGTTTTGTCAGTAAATGTTTCAATGAAAATGTAAGAGAGACTTCCCATTAATTTTGTTGCGCGATATGCAAAACAGTCGAATTATTACAAAAAAATGTTAGGCTATTGAAGACTCCCACCCGAAGTCGTAACCAAACGTAGCAAGTGATCACCATCATGTCATCATCATCGTTGTCGTAGTCGTCCTCATCATCTCTATATTTTAAGCAGTTAGAGTATCCGTTTAGATAGAAATTAGAGCTTTCTATTCATTCATATTTCGATATTTTTACTTTAAGTGAAAGGTAATGGGTTCTAGATGTGTTATCGCTTGCTATTATTAACCAGTTTTATAGTATAAATATAGTTTTATAGTTATGTATTTTTGAAAATTTCAATGTTTACACGAGTTAAAAGTGCAAAAATTCAATATCTTCTTCAAGTTCAAATTTGTTCCACGGATAGAACAAGGCACGCTTAAAATGATGGAGTAGATCTGAATTTCATTAAACTCTCTGAAATTTTAAAAATTAGAAATTTAGATATAACTCGAGAAAAGATGTGCTATTATCTCGCTACAAGTTATTTGGGGGCGGACATAAATACTTCAGATAATCTCGTTTGATATTTTTAGCATTCACAAAGATTTTTGGGCACAAATATTTCTCTATTGGTAACGAGAGGAACGGTAATAAATTGGTACATGAACTGGTAAGTTAGAGGTATTATTTGTACACTTTAATTAGAAATAAGGGGTATCATTCCTAGAGAAAAATGTTTTTTAAAATCTATTTCTTATACTTTATTATTTCCTAACGCTTTAATAAAAATTTTATTAAAACCTCTGAATTTCAAAATTGCAAATTCCAACTTTCAAGGAGGGTTTATGGATAATGGCTGATGAATTACTAACATACAAGTTGCAATATTATAATAATACGTAACCGTAAGAAATAATACGAAAAACTATATGTAGTTTGAAACTATATGTAGTATCATTCATTTTTAATTATAATTTCTGTGTTCTTCTTCTTCTTCCAGATGAGTTCTTCTTCTTCCTAAAGGATTGAATGAAAGCTGCTTGACTCATGAAGAAAACCATATCCAGAATTATTGATAAACAGATACAAAACAGATGAAATGACTAGGATGAAAAGGTCTGGAAGTGTAGTTTAAGCGGCGATTAATTCTCTTGAAATTTTAAAATGCCCTCATTATTTACGATTTACTGCGTATATTGGCAACATCGTCAGTACGGGACACTCGTATTACTACGTGACCAGCACTCGGGGCCCAACTGGACCAGAACTTCATAAGAGTGGAATAAAAAAGAACGCAAAACATGTTAGCACTGAGTCAGCTTTGTCATCAGCACCGGACGCTTGTGTTATTACGTGACTAACAGTCGGCGCCACACAATATCAGACCTTCATAAGAGTTCATATACGTTAAGAGAATACAGAACACATGGCATTGGGCCATATCAGAAGTTTTCTGTCTCTCTCTCTCGCATTGCCGTCTCTACCTCGCCTTATTTAAAACTTAATATAATTTTTGTTAATTAAACGTAATCACATGAAATTTACTATTTCTGTTCATAAAAAGTCATGTCAATGCCAATGGGCCAAATCAGAAGTTTTCTGTCTCTCCCTCTCGCATTGACGTCTCTACCTCGCCTTATTTAAAACTTAATATAATTTTTGTTAATTAAACGTAATCACATGAAATTTACTATTTGTGTTCATAAAAAGTAATGTCAATGCCAATGGGCCAAATCAGAAGTTTTCTGTCTCTCCCTCTGGCATTGCCGTATCTACATCGCCTTATTTAAAACTTAATATAATTTTTGTTAATTAAACGTAATCACATGAAATTTACTATTTCTGTTCATAAAAAGTCATGTCAATGCCAATGGGCCAAATCAGAAGTTTTCTGTCTCTCCCTCTCGCATTGACGTCTCTACCTCGCCTTATTTAAAACTTAATATAATTTTTTTTAAATTAAACGTAATCATTTTAAATTGACTATTTCTGTTCATAAAAAGTCATGTCAATGCCAATGGGCCAAATCAGAAGTTTTCTGTCTCTCCCTCTCGCATTGCCGTCTCTACCTCGCCTTATTCAAAACTTAATATAATTTTTGTTAATTAAACGTAATCATTTTAAATTTACTATTTCTGTTCATAAAAAGTCATGTCAAAAACCGGGCGTACGGTGCAGAATAAGTTGCGTTATGGAGATTTTCAATGTGGAGGACGCTGACCTGAACGTAGCACTTGAATTCCTAAAAGATGCTCCATTTGCTGGAATTTAATTACTGAAGTTAATAAAAACGCTTCGAAATCTTTGAAAAAGAGAATTGCAAATAAGAATTGCAAAACTAATATCTCAAAGTACTTGAGCATTTTAGTTCTATGCTCTCTTTATGCGCTGCACAGTTTCCAGTACTCGCTGCTACCGAGGGCGAATGCCAATTTAACAAGAGAAGCAAGTTATTTGTAGTTATATTTATTGAATTAGGTTTTTATTATTTATATTGAGTTCGTGATATTTAATTAAATATTAGTTCTTTCTGTAATTAGTTTACAATGTTTAGCTTTATTGCAAGAGAACACTTTTAAAAACGAGCGACGTTAGGAGCGGGTTTTCAAATTTGAACAAATGCAATTAAGCAACATTATAAACGAAATGCATATGTTATTTTTCTGTATAACAGCATTAAACATTTCTAAGAGAATGAAACTTAATTTTGCGAACAACTTTCTTGTGACGTCTCGGCTATTAGACATCTATACCAGAAATCTATGTTCCGTTTGTCACTACCGCCCCACGATTTTCTTCTTCTTGTGATTGGCTGAATGTGTGATAACACATTATTCGTGCTGTTAAATGCTAGTACGTCATAATTGTCCCTTTTATGAACGATTTATTGCAGCAGACAAGTTTCAGTATAAGGCTGGTTTACAACAAAGTTATTCTTCAAGACTGTTTTATTTACTCGGATGTGAACCAAATTATATTACATTAATATGATATGGTACTAAATTTATTTTATAGGTTAGTGCGAAAAACAGCGTATCTAAATATTGTGTGGTGCAACAAAAACAGCGACACAACAAGGGTATTTTTATGGTGGGGGAGCAGGAGAAGTGAAGGTGTATTGTGCAGCTGATTTGATGTTTTCTTATAAAGAATTTTTCATTTATGCTGAATTTAAGAAGATCCTGAATGCCGTCGGCGAAGTTAAATTGGGTGATGTTTAAGGAACATTTACTTAGAAACTTCTATCTTAGGTACTTCAAATTTTTACCAGAGGGAGATGTGAAGATTTTCTAAACCGTTAATAAACAGTTTTAGATATAATAAATTATTTTTCAGGGACAATATTTTTGTGTATGTTATATTGTTCCACTTGAACAACAAGCCATTTTGTTGAATAAAATGTCCAAATATAAACTTTATTAATTTTTTTATTCAGCTTATCTATACTATTTATATAAATAATCCTGAAAATTTCAGCTTCTTATCACAGGTAAAAGCTGAGAAAATATTATTTATTTATTTAACAAATAATTTACGGGAAATTGGCTTCAAACTTCAGACATCAAGAGACCTGCACCATGCAATTAGCTTGAAGCCAGTTGTTGCACATTTTTGTATAACATTATCTGAAAAAATACCGGATAATATATTTATATATACAGTTCAAAATATTCAGGAATCTCAACAAATTTACTGTATTTATCACTAAAAACAATTTTTATGAACATAGCTGTAGCACAGTAGCACAGTGAAGGAAAAAATAAATAAAAGTACTTATAGTTAAGGTGGTTAGAGCGAGATAAGTCTTGTGTTTAACATGCCTTTTTTATTGTATTAATCGAAAGATGAGAGGTTCATCTATGTTCTGGTAGAGTTTGGATCGATTTCACCGTCCAGTTTTTGCGTAACGAGACCGTAAAGTTTGCTGTTTTAACATGGGCTCTTATGGGGACCTGAGAGATCTGACCTGAAATTTTAAAATTGTGAGAAAATTAACTGTTGAACATGCTTTTAAAAACTTTTCTTCTGGTAGCTAGCATCTCGAAGAATCAACATGCGCAATTTGAAGGAAATCTACCGTTTCAAATGGGAGAATTTTGCAAAATTATAAGCCTAAATCAGTCCAAAGAGAGAGGTTCGCGCGCTTTCTAGAGGGTCGGGACATTGACGCGCATCTCGGCAACACCGCGCGCTCAACGCGCTTCATTCAAATCGAGTGACAAGACCTTGCAAGAGTTCGTACATTCCTCTGGATCTTCTGGGATCAATTGGGATATCATCACTCCTGGAGAACATTGCGTTTGATAGTAACCAGATATTCAGAAAATTGGAATTTTAAGGATATAACGTTTAGTGCGATCTGAATGAGATTTTAATTCAATTAATATTCCCAATGACTCACTTTGATACTAGTCCATGAGAAAATGGGTGATCTTGAGAGTTTACAGAATTTTTTAAACATTCAGTACGGTATTATTATTTTGTATTGTGCCGTACGTCAGTTTCTTGCTCCTGAACAATGATTATTTATTCAATTATTCGAAAATTATTCATATTCTCTTTTTTATTATGAAGATACACAGTGGATTGTCATTGTCTTTTGCACCACAGATGCTTACACAGAACTCAAAGCAACAATCTTTAGCATAGATCAGCACCTCAATCCGTATTGCAACTGAGTGGGCATATAATTAAGAAAGAAATAGACTTTGCAGTGGCTTCAAATGTATTGCAATGATAAAATACTGTTTTGCTGGTGTTAATAAAATGCTGGGGTTAAATAAATACATTTTATGAAATATTATGATAACCATTCAATGTATAGGTGAATGCAGGATTTTCTCGCAGCAAAATTAGGCTTGGGACTCCCATTCTCGTGCCCGTTTTTTTAAAAATAAATTTTAAAAACTTCATAAAATGTTTTTATTTTAATAAGCATTAATCAAATAGTTTACTGAACAACAATGTTTAATTTTAAAAGTAAATTGAAGGGATCAATAAGAAACCAAACATGTATTTGTAAATGATAAATTTTAAAAGCAATTTTTACTTTTGAAAGAAATTTCTTAATTTACATCTGTATTGGAACAATGATTTATTCTATCATAATTACTGTTTTTTAGATTTATTCATAATTAGTTTTAAAGATTTTTTTGAGTGAGTGCCCAGTATAGTTTTGTGCTTGAAGCCCTATAGTATTTAAATACGCATGGGCAAATTTAATAATTACATTTATAATTAATAATTACATTTTATTGAAATTGTAAGAGGAATGATATATCCAGCCTTTGGTAATTTTAGTATTTTAATAGAAACTCCTTTTCTCTTCAGCACTATATTTTATCTAATGTTTGCATTTCCTGAACAATAATAATGCATTTTGAATGGTTCTCCTTTTTTTTGAAAACATTTAAACCTTTTTTTCATTTTGAGTGCAACATCAAGACAAACAATTACAAAAGACTATGCCACTTAGAAATCTCTTTTGAAGATTTTATCTCCAACAATGGTATAATTTTATTATTGAAGGTCTCAATAATACTACTCTCAGAATTATCTGATGCAACTTTAACTTGATGTGTACTTTACACAATTATTTGCATCTAAATCAAAATCATAACATGATATAAAATTATGCTGAAAACCAGCAAATAGTTTCTATGAATTATATAACCGCACCGCTGGAAATAATGCGGCACATTGCAATTGCTAAAATAGTCCTAAAATTTCAATCAAAACTATTAAAACATTAAAAATTGATCATGAATTTTAATTAACTAAGCAAAAATAAAATAGGGGAATAAAAGAAAAAAACAACAAAATATATTGTGATAAGAAGGACAATAAAGAGCAGTAGAAGTCAATGATTACGATGTCTGTCAAGTTAAATATAAAGCTTTATACAATGTTCGAGAGAACCGAACTTTTGATCTTGTTAAGCAATCTAATAATCTAAGGTTTGCCCTACCATTGGTTCAGATAATTCAAGAAATAAAAATTAGAAAGAAACAAACATTGAAAAAATATTTGAAAAATTTTATTTCGTAATTTTTCTCGTAATAAATGGGGAATTATTTCGTTTTCTCTCAAATTCCGCCATGGAAATAAATTTTCCGCCAATTCGCTTAGATTGTGATATTCGACCAGGCAACGAACAGTATTCATAGTGATTCAAAACAACGAAACTTTGAAGAAGCATGAGCTCTAAGCAGTCATGCCAATGTCAAGGACATTACGGTGTTGCCCAATTGATTATAGACTTTTTGCCCCACTCACACATGGAAATTTTTGCCATTATTAGCGATCACTGTACAAAAATATATAGATATGTGTTTATAATGTTACTTTTTATGATTTTACACGTACTTATTGTGTAATAGTGATTTTTTATGTTAATCTTATGCTTCAATTTTTCATTCCGTGGCCACACGACCTGTTGGTACTAGTTAAGAAACTAGTCAACGGTAGCTCTTTATGTGGTATTAAAATATTTTTAATTTACATCTATTAAACTAAATTAATTCGAATAATTAAATGAAACTCAGCATAAAAGTCCGTATTTGGTTTATGTAGGTCCCACAATACCCATTTATCTCGCAAATAATTATTTTTGAACGTAATATGGACTCTCTGTCTACTAGGGAATATCTCGCTCTAACCACCTTAATGTATTGACATGATTCAGACCCCATCACGAACAAAAAAAGTCTAAAGATTCCAAGAATGCAAATGAAAACAAATTCGAAATAAATTACCCAAAGCTCATTCCGGGTCCCCTGAAAAGTTACTATTGATTGTGAATAATCATTTATAAGGTGTTCATTTTAGATACTAGATGTTGTTCATTACTATAGATTATTAGTAAAAAATGTAATTTTGGAAATGTGTCATCAGCTGTTTCAGTCCCGCTCCCGACGGCGCCTAGACACGACGACTTACATAAAATAATTTTGTAAATACACAAAAAGTGCATATTTGAACGTGCAAACCTCGTTAATCTACATAATAAAATACTAACTAGAAATAAAAATGCATAAATTAACAAAACAATATCTTCGTGGTTTCAGCCGCGATCTTGTAGTAATTCATATTATAGATAAACAAGTAATCAGACTACTATGAATAAAGTACAAATAGTGTATTTAACACAATCATATTACACCAAACTAGTTTTGGGAGAATTACGCTAACCTCAATCTGTGCATATTTGATACCGTTACCTGAATAATAATGTTGCTTGTTTTGTACCACTGAAGATGGGGAAAGTCCCCCGAAACTATTTCGATGTAATGTGTTATATACACTATTTGTTCTTTATTTATTGAGGTCTGATGACCTCTCTGATACATTTATAAAACGGCCAGTGGTGCACATACACGATCGGACTACGACTCATACAAACTGTTTCTTTACCATTTTACCCGTAAAGGAAATAACGAGAATTTGTAGTCACAGACCGACGATGTGTAGTACAGTAGAAGTGTAGTACGAAGCCTGATAGCTCCTGATTTTCTTCATAATATGAATTCATGATAGACCTCATTCTGAACGTGTGCTCACGTAAGCGTGTACTAGATAGGCGCTTACGTGAAGGATGTGTATAACACATCCTTCACGTAAGCGCACATGATGAATATCATCAGACACAGCGGACATGGACTGGTAAGAAGTTTATTTAAACATGACTGATGTAAACATAGAAGGACTGTCACTTACATTGGGTATGTATGAGATGCATTACTGAGTAAATAAAGATAACATTCGTTGTACTTATCCCAACATCAATTTTGTGATTCCTTCCTAATAATTATTATTAGTAATAAATTATGAATACATATAAATAATTATGAAGTGTTTGTCTGTTATATTCGAATTTACAGCTTTCAAATTATTTATCATCTTACTTATTCAATTAGTAAAACGAATATCTGCCTGTCTGTCATTTTAACCAATTTATCTAAAAAACTACTGAATATGTCAACATGAAATTTAAACACATTATATATACTATCCATGAAACCAACTTAGTTTTACTTTCTCGACCTTCATAAGAAGAGAAAGTTAATTTGAAGTGTCAAGAATGAAAAATAGGCTTGTTGTGATTCAAAACTAATTCCTCAAAATGTATTTTTTTAAATATCCATTTAAATGCAATCCTCAATTCATCTGACTTCATTGTTACTGAGCATTGCCATGTGACTCCGACGGGGCCATGCAGAGCCGGACGGAGCGGGCAGAGCTGGCTGAACGGGAGTGGCGAGAAAGGTAGACGGAGTGGAAGGGCAGTAAGGAACAGGGGAAGCATAATAAACGAAAATAGCGAGAGAAACGAAAGGCGAGAGAGAGTAACGACGCGGCAGATGGAGCTGAAGTGCAGGCGGAGTGAACGAAATGGGCGTGTCGGAAAGTGATAAGACGCGGGAGGAACAGAGTGAAGGGGTCTGGAAGGGTAGAAGAATAGATAAAGTGAAAGGGGGAGGACAGATAGAGCGGAAGGTACTGAAAGGGCAGGAGAACAGACAGACCAAAAGGGCGGGAGGACAGAGCAGAAGACATTGGAAGGACAGGAGAATAGATAGAGCGGAAGAGGCTGGAAGGGCGAAAGGACAGATAGAGCAGAAGAGGTTAGAACTGCTCACTTCGCCCGAATAAACCCGTTTGAATGTTTACCGGCTTTTAATCTTCATTTACTGTTCCAGATGAAAGGGAAAAAATCATGATAATTATTTCATTAGCAGCTCAATGAGCCAAGGAAACACGACATAGAAATCTCATACATATCACATAGAGGATGGAAAATTTTATTTTTTGTATTATTTTGTGCATCTTTAGACACTTTATATACTTAGTAAAAGGTATGTTGATTTGTAAATTAATGAATGAGGTACATGTGTTTATCATAGGTAATACCACGAGTACTTTGGAAATAGTCGATAAATTCCCGACTTGCGAAGCAAGGAGATTTATCTGATAATTTCCAAAGCATGAGTGGTATTTAACAGGAGTGAAATTGAGTGATGTTTGAATGAGTGAAATTATGTCAACCAGAGTTACAAAATGCCCCAAATTTTGATAATAACTGATAGCGCATGTTCAAATCATGGGCTATTTTGTATTACATACGCTGTTTATTGGACATTGACTTAGCGATCGATGTATAACGCCAGCTACCGTAGATGAGTCACATTTTATGATTGGCCAGTAGATAGAGGCTGTATGAAAAATCGGATACAAAAAGCGATATACTTTTTGAGATATACCACCCTGATTGGGTCATTTTGTATGTCTAGTTAAAAACTATTGATTTTAATTTCCCGAATGGAATAGTCAATTCAATTTATAGAATTTGGTTTTTTAAATCAGTATTTTTTCATTATAATTAAAAAATGTATGTAACAAAAAGCGTCACCAGTTTTTGAACCATGTTAGTCCCTTTTTATTTTTAATTTATCCCTTTTTAATCACAATAATTTTTTACTTGCTGTAAATACAAAAAAAGATTGGATTTTGGATTGACAGTTCCAAATAATGAACAAGACTAGTCTTTTTATTTCAAAACAGTTTTTGTGAAATATTAGAAGAACATTTCACAGGAGCATTACGTTATGATTTTAAAAGTAAATATTTTCGCAACTTTGAAATTTTAGAAGAACATTTCACAGGAGCATTAAGTTATGATTTTAAAAGTAAACATTTTCGCAACTTTGACTTTTTTTTGTACTACAGTGAACGTTAGATAAATCCTCCTCAAATGTATTATTGCATCACCCCTTTCCAATGAAGGCCTACCCTATGATTTCGGCGCTCTTTTTCCATGGATTGGAAGGATTCACTTCGTCCCTTCGAGACGATGCCACTATTATCCTTAGAGCTCTCAAGATGGCAGTCCAGCGACTGTATTTTTGAGGAATTAAGTCCCCACGTTATAAAAATTGTCCTCCAGCTTCTTGGTCAGTCCTGACAGTTTTGTCACTTGCTGTGACGCGACCTTGTGGTCACCGAGGAAGCCTTGTTACACTGAAATAAAAAATCTCTAGGTTGCATTCTTGGCTATCCGGGATTAGCCGCGTCTCGGTCAATTGTACTGACGTTTCGGCCATCTTGCTGTGGCCTTCTTCAGAGCTATATGCATTGACTCCGGCCGCGGAAGCCTACGAACCCAATCTCCAGGTTGGCCGTTCTTCCTAGTTTAGTACTTAAGTGGCTCAGAGTATCAACTGACGTCACTGGAATGCCTGTGACCAGAAGATTCTAGGGTTCGATAGCTGACAGTGGCAGGATTTTCATTATTAACTGTATAGCTAGGTCGAATTCAGTTGTTATCTGAAGGAGAATTCTAGCGGCCGGATGCTTTGATCGGTAGTTTTCCGTGTTTTTTTCGATCAAAATCATGAGAATGCCAGAGCAGTGCCCTAGCAAACGGACCACGGACCGCACGCGATTTTCCCATCGCTTTTCTTGTCCTCTGCTCTCCTCTTAGTCACACAAACGTACACTTGCTACTTTCACTACATTACCACATATGTCGGAAGAATAGAGCAAGGATTTTGGTAATGCCAGGGTATACAAGATTTTGGAAACAAGATTTGGAAGAGTGACTCATAATTTCCGTATCCACTTTTAATGAAAAATTGCATTTAAGAACTTTTTTCGTGAATATTTTTATCCATTTTGTCTCTCCAAACGACAAACAGAGAGCCATACTTGCGACTGGTTAATGTATTACTCGCGCAACTTTTCTTGAACGGTGACCTTGCTTCCCCCTCCCCTAGCACAACAAACAGGTGAAGGCGAAAGCTCGCAGCGAGCACTGATGTCAACATTCCAAACACATCTTCACTGGCGCGAAATAGAAACTATTTTCTGTTGAATACGTGAACTTCTGTCAGTGATTTTCTCCAAAATATCTAAAGAAATGGCCGAATCAGTTGTTGATGAAACATCATAGGAGCTACCTCGAACTCCTGAGAAAGTTAGAACGCAAATTATTGATAATGTTGCGAAGGCATGACTGATGCTCCAGATATTGGCATTGCTTCATAAAATCTAGTGGCCGATTTCGTAACTAATACCCCCACTCTACCCACAGTTCTTCAATCCATCGTTCAAGAAAAGTTGCGTGAGTAATAATTATAATGACAGAGGCCTTGATCTGTGTTTGTGATAATGTTTATATTGACATAATCTTTACACGTCATGCCAATATGCAGTGACAGCTATCCACAGACACCAATACATGTGTTTTAATCACTAGTATTCGGAATGCTACATTCTGCCATTGCTTGCTGAAGATAATAGCCGGGATTTGAATAATTATTGTATTGAATGAAAATGTACGTATCTCACGTTGGCAATTGTTTTTATTGCATTAATTGCCAATATCCCGTGCACTAGCACGTTCCAATTTTTTCAAGTGCATTTTAAAAACTCTGAATGGTGCACATTTAATCACTAGGAAGAGGTAAGTGCTTTTGAAATGATACTATATTCCAGAGATTACATATAATTTCTTAGTTTGTGTATATGTGTAAACGTTAAAAGAAAAGTAAATAGAAGTACAAAAAGAAAAATGTAGTGCGTTTAATCGAGCTTTTTAAAATTCTATAACACTTCGGTTAAGATATAATGTTTTGCACTACTGTAAGAAGAAATAAGTACGCGTAGAATAAACGCGAAGTTATCTCCGTTTTGACGATATAATTATAAGGCTAATAGGTCACTTATTTTACTGGGGTGAAGTAACAATAACTTTTATGTCATTAAATGGTGAAAATAACATTTAATTCTTGTTTTCGTACTGAGAGTCCTTTTTAACTCGATTTTAACGCAGTTTTGATGATTAAATGAAAGATTTATGACGTAAAATATTAAATTAAAACCTTTTCCCCCATGTGTCACATTCAGTTTTTACAGTTTTTGATGAACATCAAACAATTTACATTACTGGTAATTTTTCTAGAGGTCTTCATGTTTGAGATGAAGATGTATTTTACCCTGATGTAATGTTTTTTAAATTGTAAAGAACGCTTCATAAATATATTTGTCGAAACAACTTGACTTACTTTAAAATCATATAACAAGTAAATAAAGGAACATTCATAATCATTCAGTGTTCATATTATTGAAAATGGTTTTTGAAAGTGTTTATTGACAGTTCTTAAACTAATAAGTGAACATGTGATAACATTTGGAAATAAATTTTCGAAATGTGATAAAATGAAATTTCACTGTGTTTAAATGGATGTGTGTGCTCTACTTTAGCTCATACTTGCTGTGATCCGAACATCATGAATCCACATCAGTTTAGATGCCTGGAAAATTTTCGAAGCGTTTTGAACGCAGATAAGTTACATATTCTGAGAAGAAGTAAACAGTGTAATTAGGAGAATGCTAATGTGAGTATGATATCAACAACTTAATATGAATTATTATAGTGATGGTTGATTGTTTGTAATAGACACCAAAATATATTTAATAGAAAGGAAAAGTATATATAGAATGTATATTCAAATTATAAATTATTAACATAATTTCTTTCATTGTTTGAGGAGACATCTGCTAAGAATGGACTAATTTATTTTTCGGAAATTCAAAATTTTACTGCTCAATTGGTATTCGGGTTCATGAATTCTCTTACATTTGAAATGTTTTTACTTTTCTTACTATACCCTAAGTGGTTTAACATTTCTCTTGCATCCGTTTACTTAACCTAACTTAACTTAATTTACGTTTACCATCGTTATTACGTTGAACATCAAATATAAACAATGTCATTCAAATTCTACAGACACAAAGTCATGGGAGGTAAGTAATAGAGTGACTAGCAAATTATTGTTACTCTTACCACCAATTCAGCAATTTCGCAATGCAGAACACGCTGGTGTGGACTTTTCTCCACATTAAACCGAAGTCTAAACCCCTAAAAACTGTTTCAATAATGAAAGAGGAACCGAAACAAATCTTTCTTTAATTGATTGCTCGAATCAAATGGTTCCAGTTTTTAAAATAATTTTCATAATTCCATGTACGGTGAACTTGTTACGGTGTGCTCCCTTTTCGAAAAGTGATATTTCCTTATTATATCTTTATTTTAAAACAATTTTTTTTGGTCCAGAAGGCAAAGGAATTGTCAAAAACTTTGACATTTCAAAGTTTACCTTTATTAAGAACAGCATTAAATTTTATTTTAAAATTATTAAATACAAATGTAGGGAAATTAAATCAAAATCGTTTCGAAACAAAGCGTTACATTATCAAAAACAGAAACAACCGAAATATTTTGTAAACTAAAACCGGAATGTTATTTGAAATGGTTCGATGTTTTGGACTTTTAAACCAGAAATGACCTCACACGTTATGAGACCTCATGTACCGACGTACCGTTTCATAGCAAATTTTGAAATAATTAAATCAAAATTTAGGAAAACCGTTTGAAATCTTTTCAAAATTGGATGCATAAAACATAAAACTAAACCGAAATATAGTTTCGATTTTCTTGTTCTGCCTTGCCAAGCTCCGCCGTGGCATAGGCGGGATAGGTTGGAGAGGGGAGGAGCGGGTGGAGCAGGGTCATGTCGCAAGTACGGTCCCAAGGCGCAGATGAAGACGACTCCAGGACCGACGTCAGGTGCGACACACACACACACACACACACACACACACACACACACACACACACACACACACATATATATATATATATATATATATATATATATATATATATATATATATATATTATTGGCGTATAGGCCATTACTGACCACGTTACACGATTAACATGTGTAATTCTTTCAGGATCAGCTTTTCAGCTGTATCCTTGGATTACGACAAGGTTGTTAGGCCTTGAAGTGTGAAATATGAGATGATAGGTTGATGATAGGTGAAGGGACAATCATGGATTAGGAGGTGATAGGATATTGGTGAAAGGTGATCGTGGACTTTTTGAACCATCCCAGCATTCGCCTTATGACCGAGTGAAACCACGAAAACCCCGGTCAGGATGGCCGGCCCGGGAATCGAACTCGGACCTCCTGATTACGAAGTCAGCGCGCTACGCACTATATATAATTAATTATTATAATATATTATATATTATATATTTTTTTATTTTTTATATTTATATTTTATTATTTATATATATAAATTATTCTTACTATTGCCTAAGTTGTTAAACATTTTCTTTCTTAAATTTACTTAACCTAATTTAACTTAATTTACTTTTACCAGAACATCAAATACAAACAACGTCGTTCAAATTCTACAGACACAAAGTCATTTGGGAGGTAAATAATACAGCGACTAGGAAATTATTGTTACTCTTACCACTCATTCAGCAATTTCGTGATGCAGAACATGCTAGTGTCGATTTTTCTCCACAATTAACCGAACTCTTTCAATAATGAAAGAGAAACCAATAACACTGGGTTGTTGGGGGTATTTATCATTACAATTGTTTATTAAACAGAAAGAGGATTTACATCTATTCCCGCCCTATGGCTCCTCTCCGCCCTACCCTGAGCCTCTCTGCCTTGCTCCAATCTGGAAATACACAGTCTTACGTACTCACTAAATCACGTTCTCACTAAAAAATATTTAAATATTTTTCCTATTGGGATTGTCGCCACCAAACTTCTTTCACTTTATAACTAAAAACGATAAACAAATCTGAACTAAAAATAAAATACATATACTCACGTATATTCTTTTTGTAGAATGTTATATATTATGTCAATACTTTCAGACATTTGCCACATTATAAAACTTACTCTTTTTCATTTTTTATTCTAGCGTATTTATAAAGAAAAGTTTAAATGCATCTTGCTGCGTCAATCAATGTTTAAAAATAATTAAAATAATTTTAATTGAATTCGAATACGTGTTTTAGTATCTTTTGTAAATAGTGGCTGATGGAAAAGAGCCATTAATCACTTAGACAGTTATAATATCTCAAAAATCCGATATCACAGTGGTTCTGGGCTTCAC
Organism: Gryllus longicercus; assembly: GCA_038098605.1. Taxonomy (NCBI): domain Eukaryota; kingdom Metazoa; phylum Arthropoda; class Insecta; order Orthoptera; family Gryllidae; genus Gryllus; species Gryllus longicercus. Next base: position 879,325 of record JAZDUA010000412.1, on the reverse strand, counting down.
AAAGCATTTCTGTTGCCTAAAATAACAATCTTCAAAACCAGCATTGTCACACATTCAATTCTTCCAAATACCCATTTACCAATACTATTTTACGTGTATTATACTGCCGTTTTCCTATACATTATATTCTTGCCGAACTTTCACCAATTTAATCATTCCTTCCACACTCAAAGGTACGCTTTCACTCTCCACTATATTAAAATATTTCTCTACAAAAATTCATCCATCCGTCAGCTTTAGCATAACACGTAAATCATTCATATGTTTTTGCTCTTACTGTCGCTCGCCCAATTTGCTAATACATAATAGAGAGTTTTTGCAAGTCGTGTACTTGAAAGACGTAACATGACAACTCTGGAGAGAATTTATACTGCGCATGGGCCGTTATCAAATGACGGGATTTCAACTGACGGATCCCGTCATTCTCCCCGTTTTGTTGTCTACGACAAACTTATACTATACGTAGTTTTGGTCACTACCGTTAAACACGATAAAAACACTAACACAGAAAATGAGAATGGAAGAAATGACAAATGCAATGACCATAGTACCAATATAATATGGCAAGAGCTAATGGTTAATATTTCTCAAGTTAACTCAAATATGTCAGTAATAAACTGACGTAATTGTTTAGGATTTGAAGTTATGTATATGAGGCTACATTGATTGTCAAGAAAAATTAATTATTTATCCACATGGCGTTAAAATTGCCATTCATTTCCCATTCCTAGTATAAACAATATAAATATGTAGTAGTAAAATTGTGGGGTTACATTCTAAGACTATCTAGAAATCTATAATTATATTTGGAAACAAAGACATGAATTATATATTCGTATGATACAATCAGATTTCATGTATTATACGTTTTACTCTCTGGTAATGCTTATAAAAGCAAAAGAGGACTCAAGAGACACATACGTCCTATAAAAGCTTTTCGATCCTGTTAGAGATATATTCAGTTCCAATTAATTCCTAGTTAAAACGTATGCTTTCGATTGCACAACTTACCAAAACTCATTTTTTGAAGATATATTTCCTATGTTTATGTACTACGTCAATGAATTTTCCATCTTTCAAAAACACTCTATTAATTATGCTTAATTTACTACAACTAAACATGTATACAACGACATTTTTACAACAATATTAACCACATCCGTCAGAAAACGATATCTTCCAAACATTCCGTGCACTCACGCCTACACGCAATCACAATCAATGTACAAGTTGCTTTTATAAATAAATCTGAGAAAACTCGAATTATTTCGGATTAGACAACTGACGGAAATAAACAATCACTGCTCTAAATACGCAATTCTGTGCATTGATGAAATCGGTAGATCTCAGATGTTATGCAATGGTGGCGCGCTTCTAAACTATTGACATTGATTCACTCTTGAGTCAGTGATGTGATGTGAGGCAAAAATGTCCAGAAAAGTAATTATTTTGTAAATATATTAAGTTTTATGATCATAAATCATAGCCTAAAGTACTCCAGGCCTTTAAAGGAAGCTATCATAAAAAAATTAATCGATATTGGTTCAGTAGATTATCGCGCTGTAAGTCATCGCACTTCTGACTTTATATATTATTATAGCTGTACAAGTATACGTACATACATGCACATACGCAATGCTGCATCCGCTTTTGCAGTGCCCCTTGCCGGGAGGTCCTAGATTCGAGTCCCGACAGGGGGAGGATTTTCGTCACTATCTTAAATGTTAGGTCGAATTCAGTCGTTGTCTGGAGGAGAATTCTAGCGACCGGCTGCTCTGATTGATAGTTTTCAGTTGTTTCTCAGTTCAACATTAGACGAATGCCGGAGCAGTAGCTACCAAACGGGCCAGGGAACGCACGCGAACTTTCCTACCTCCTCCTTGTCCTATCCTGTCCCCTTACATGCACACACACTTACACTAACACACTGCACTACCACACATGCCGGGAAACCGGTCGGGAGCTTAGAGCTTATTGCGGCTGGGGCGGTGCCCCGCTCATGGGAGAAACCTGGTTGAGGGAAACGCCGCTAGTCGACGGTAGGTCGGTGCCGGATCTCGCCATCCAGCGTGAAAAGGTAACGGTCACCGCCTCCTTCCGAGACAAGAAAACATGCACTACACTTACGAGTCTTAATGACCTTAGCAGTAGCCGCACCGGGAATCACTAAAAATGAATCAACCATTGGAAAATAAATGTGATTATTTTCGACCTCTCTACATCCTCTAGAAGTTTGTTACATTTAGTAACCCAAGGCGCGCCGTAGTACCAACACGTTGCTGCAACGTGCGCGCAGCGAGGCGAGCGGCGGCGCCGGGCGTCCGTCGCGCAGCCGCAGCAGGCGCAGCCGCTTCACGGACGAGGCGACGTCGTCCAAATCCCGCGCGCAGAGCCGCCGTCAGCGCTCGGACGCCTCCGCTCCGCCAGAGGTACGCGTACACGCGGCGCTCGCTCGCACGGCGCTCTACGAGTACTCCCATCGAAACAGGAAGTGCTTTCAAACCCACGAGCTGCCATCGGCTCTTTTAAGTTCTTATTGTGGCTCAGCCATTCGGAATATCCAAGTAGGGGGGAAAATGCTTCAAATTGTCTTAATATCTTATTTTCGAAATTTTGACTTTCCTCCGCGGACACCATGAATATGAGCGAAGACAGAATGTCATAGAATAAATGCTACAAGCTTCACGGCGTGTAAAGAGATCGAAGAAAATTACTTCTGCCAATGAACCTGTGGTGGAAAATTTCATACTACTTAATTAAAAATATGTTATTCGCTCCTGATTGTTAGGCGGCATCATGTATTGTTATTTGGCAGGTACACGAAATATCTTTCAGTACGTCAGAACGTGACTAACGGAGCACAGTTAATGAGGAATTTCTCAACAATCAGAAGCAAAGTTCTAATTATGTAACTTGTCTATTTGGAATTTCCCAACACATGTTCATTAGGAAAAGGTGATCATTGTAGGCCCTTCTACGTAGATATTTTCTACAGAAGTTGGCAATACTTTTTCTCGGACACTCTGGATACTAGAAAATGTTGAATATGAAGTGTGTGCTCCGAATTTTGCAATAATACTTTTCAGTGATCGAGAATCAAAGTTGCAGTAATAGTCATTCAACATGTTACCCTTAAGAGTACATTGTGAAACGATGATGTAGTGATGGGTATTTACACATGAGTATCGTAAATTTCACACGCGTGTATTAATACCCATTACTTCAAGTTGCATACGGTACTTTTTCATCGGCTTCTGGTAATTTTTATATGTTAATATTTAACATTGAATTGTTTCGTGGCAGTTGACACGCAGGGTTCAGCCAAGGTCTCCTAGCGGACAACTCCCTGACTCTACCCTTCCCTGTCGCAGCTGGATTTGCTTACCAGTCCGCCTGCGGGAATACTGCGCTAGTCAGATATGATGAAAGTGAAATTACGGTCCTAATTATTTTAAATAATATTTCACGAAAAATACTAATAATAAAAGAAATTAAAACTGACAAGCATAATATAATATTAATTGCAATTGAAATGTATACAATCAAATAAAACATTTACTAGAACGAAGCTCAATGGTCTAGTGTCAATACTTGGTTTGTTAACTTCACTGTGATTGATCAAGTACTTGTATCATAATGTATTTTTGTACATTTGTATTTTTTAATTCTTTAAACAATATCATCAAAAGGGTCTAGCCAAATAAGGTGGTAAAACATTCCCCCTTTTTGAAATTGAAAATAAAATGTTTTTTAAGGATTGTGACCATGAAAAACATTTTTCGTGGTCGTTTTATATTCCTCCCACTCACATCCATCGTAATAACAAAAAATTCGTTTTTTAATATTATTTTTTCATTCAATTAACTGCATATTTTTACATGGAAAAATGGTTGGACCTTGAGAATTTTAGATGTAAAAAAATAAATAGCCGATAAAACATATTTTCTTAATATCAATTTATTTTTATTATTATATGATTTTCCATGCTCTTGAAACTCAACAATTTGAGAGCTAAATGAATGAATGAATGAGTGAATACATTTGTCCCCGGCAGATGAAAGGGCCCGTGGCGCAGAGGGTGGCGCGCATAGAGGAGGCGCAGAGCGGGCACGAGCGCTCCTTGCGGCAGCTGGAGGAACGACTGGCGCGCGTGGAAAACCAGACAGCGGGCTCCGTCGCCGCGGAGCCGTCGACCTCCGCCGCGTTCGCCGGCCCCGGCGGCCACGACCAGCCGGAAGCGCGTGAGATGTCGCACCGACTGCCCGACGGCAGCGTCGTCACCGCCACGCTGGTCGTGCGCCCGCCCGGCGCCGCCGCGCCGCAGGTATTCGTACACAACTTTAGCAATTGAAGCGTTTATTTTAGAAAACCGTCAAACGCCAAATTCCTCATTCAGAGGAAAATCTCCCTAATTTATCTGATTTCAAAATATTTGTATATATTAAAGCGGTACGGCAGGTACTGATACGCTATGTTTATTAATTGAAGCGTTTATTTCAGAAAGCCGTCAAACGCCACATTCCTCATTCCGAGAAAATTGGGAAAAAGTCTCCCAATTTATCTGATTTCAAAATATTTGAATATATTAAAGCGGTACGGCAGGTAGTCGTACGCTATTTTTAGTAATTGAAGCGTTTATTTCAGAAAACCATCAAACGCCACATTCCTCATTCCGAGAAAACTGAGAAAAATCTCCCTAATTTATCTGATTTCAAAATATTTGTATATATTAAAGCAGTCGATAAATTAATATTTTGCTTATAAATATGCACTAAAATATGTGTCTATCCTCTTGGAAAAATTAGATTTTGGCGTTTGACGTGTTTCTGAAATAAACGATTCAATTGCAGCAGTAATCGCAATTACCAACACTACTTCTAGCGTTTCTTCTCGTTTTTATGCTTCTAATGTTCAGAGGAATGCTGGCACTTGTACTTACGTACTGGTCTCCAATATTATTTTCATTCCTATTTTCTGATGGCAGCACTACTGCAAAGCTTACCAGACCATAGGCTCGTAATCTCTCGGAGTACGATTAGAAGGTTACGTATCCTGATACACTATGTGAACAAAAGTATCCGGACACGTGGCTAAAAATGACTTACCAGTTCGTGGCGTCCTCCGTCAGTAATGTTGGAATTCAATAGAGTGTCGGCCTTGATGATATCTTCCACTATCGCAGGTACACTTTCAACCAGGTGCTGGAAGGTTTCGTTGAGAATGGCAGCCTATTCTTCACGGAGTGCTGCACTGAGGAGAGGTATTGATGTAGGTCGATGAGGCCTGAAACGAAGTCTGCGTTCGAAAACATCCCAAACGAGTTCGATAGGATTCAAGTCAGGCAGGACTCTGTGCAGGCCAGTCCATTACAGGGAAGTTATTGTCGTGTAACCACTCCGCCACAAGCCGTGCAGTTTGAACAGGTGCTCAATCGTGTTGAAAGATGCGATCGCCATCCCCGAATTGCCCTTCATCCGTGGGAAGCAAGAAGGTATTTATAACATGAACGTAGGCCTATGCCATGATAGTGCCACACAAAACAACAAGGTATTCATGTCCCCTCCATGAAAAACACGACCACATCATAACACCATTCTGGACGTGTTCGGATACATTTGATCACATAGTGTATCTTGGTTTGGCAACGAACGCTAATACCACAGGTACATTAAAAAAAGTTGTGTTCGTTTTTGGGGATCAGACCATATTTTATATGTATTTTCGGGGTCGCTAAATGCGAACCCGGTGTCCATTTTACTCCATCACATCAGAGTTTTGAGATAACCTCAAACAAATTTTAAGAAATGAAATATATTTCTATCTGAGGGGCCAGACCGTGTAACCTATATATTTTTGGGGTCTCTGAAACCGAATCTGAAGTCCATTTAACTTCATCACATCATTTTTTTAAATTCAGGTCAATTATAATTGACAGAGAAGGTGGCATGAGCCTCTGTCGGGATAACGCTCATCACGTCAGATCACTAGCAGACACAGGCTTTTAAATTTGTTTGACGTTATGTGACAAATCTAATTGATGAAGTTAAATGGACTTCTGATTTGGTTTCAGTGACCCCCAAAACATGTAGGTAACATGATCTAGCCCCTTGGTAAGAAATATCTTTCATTTTTTAAGTTGTTTTGAGGTTATATCAAAACCCTGATGTGATGGAGTGAAAATGGACACCGGATTCAGATCTAGAGACTCCCAACACATAGAAACATGATCTGATCTCTAGATACGAACACAATTTTTTTGAATGCCTGTGTAACTGAATCCATTATTTTTGAAACCCCGCAAATCTAGAAATGTAATATAGTGGGTAAACTAGATAAAGTAAATAATAAAGTAAATTATGTTTTTTAAGTTTCTGATGTTTCAAAATTGAATAGTCGTTGGACTTATTTAAAAGTTTATGACTTGCGGGATTTCAAAAACTAATCAGGATTTTTTCTTAAACATGTAAATAATTACACGTTGCTGGTTCAGTTTGTAATTTGACATATTCATGGCCATATTATGCGTGAAATGACAAAGTGAATCTACATCAAACATGATTCATATGACAGAAACTGTTGCACGAATTATGTGTTTCTATGATAGTACATAGGAATATTTCCATATTGAACGACCCTTTAAACCAATCCCATACCATTCATATACACTGTGTACATGTACATATACATACACAGTCGTACACACCCCGCAAGTTATTGACTTACGAAGTTTCAAAACCAAAGCAAATCTTTACACTGTCTTCATGGCCATTCTAATCATCTGATGTATGGGAATTACACATGGAATGGTCCATCTGTCATACAGCTTCTATTTTCTCACAAAAACGAAAATGCAAAAGATAGTGACTTACGGAGTTTTAAAAATAACCGAATCAATTAAAACTCAGGAAGTTGATACACCTGTGTATTTCATACCACCAGCAGGTGTATTGGTTTCATAAGGGAACACTTGTTAAGTTTCGGCAAGTTGCTTCAGCATTATATCGTGTTCCATCACTAGTGCTGTTGGTTTCACTGGGAAACACTTGTTAAAGTTCTGAAAGTTTATTCACCATAATATTCCATTTCACCAGCAAGACTGTTGGTTTCAGTAGGAAACCCTTGTTAAGTTTCAACAAGTTGCTTAACCTGTGCATCCCATACCAAAAATAGGTCTGTTGGTTTAACTAAGGAAAAAATATTAGGTCTCAGGAAGTCACAGCAAGTAATATATACAAGAGAAGCGGCTCAATGAACTACCAATCAACTCCAGTACGTTCTGGACACTTTCATAAAATATTTTGATAAATATTTTGCAGCACAAAAAATATGGAATTGCTGCAATATTATTTCTAACAGAGGGCCGGTGCTCTTCATTAAGGTTTTCCTAACATCGCCTAATTTTTCAATTATCCCCAAAATAAAAAATTAAAAGGGGCTAGATCACGTGATTTGGGAGGCCAAAATTCCTGCATAATTATTCAATTGCCACTCTTTAAACATTCACTTTATAGCAGAATTTTATGGATGAATTTTATCTAAAAAAATATTATCTTCTCCAAAAAAAAATTTATCACGTCGCTTCATCTTCAGCGGAAGGTAAATTGTCAGTCCAGTGAAAAAACCCCGTCTCTGTGTTTTGCAGGCGTCTCCTGACGGTGGGGCGTACGGCGTCCCGACTTCCTCCGCCCCCGTCCCTTTCCCAGGCGCGCCCTTCATGCTCCCGTCGTGCGACGTCCCTCTCGGCCCTCCGGGCGCCTTCGGCCCTCCCGGTGCCTTCAGACCTCCCGGCGCCTTTGGCCCTCCCGGCATGTTCGTCCCGCCAGGCGTCTTTGGCCCTCCGGGCCCCCAGGGCAAAGGTGCGCGACGAAACGGAGAACTAGAGGAGTTCCCCAGGGTTTCACTCTTCAACCCCGAATGCCGTCTTTGATTGATTGGTCATTCTGAACGGCTAAGGTCGTTGTTCCCGTAAGTGTAGTGCTCACTTTTATTTTACCGCGGGAGGTACCGCGGGAGGTAGCGGTGATCTTCTCCCGTTGGATCCGGCGCCGACCTACCTGCCGGCTAACTCGGTTTTCGAAATCTAGCCACCAGTCTGCCACCAGCAAGGCAGCGCCGCAACCAGGTCGAGCTCTAAGATCCCTACCCGTCTCCCGACATGTGTGGCAGAGTATTGCACGTAAGCGTAAATGTGTGTAAGTAAGTTGTGAGAATAGGACAAGGAAGAGGAAAGAGATCCGAGCGTGGCCTGATTGTTAAGGTAATGTTAGCATAGGTCGGCGTCGGATCTCGCCATCCAGCGGGAAAGATCACCGCCACCTCTCGAGGGAAACATATTCACTACATTTACGGGAGTAATGATCTTAGCGGTCGCCGCGCATGGAATCGCTAACAATCAAAGCGCGCCAATCCGCCCCTTGTGTCGCCTCCCCCGCCAGCGCCGTCGAAGGCGGTGCCGGAGTGCTGCCAGGACGAGCCCCTCAAGGACCCCGAGTGCACGGGCTGCGTGGAGCGGGCGGCGGCGGCGGCGGAGCGGCGGCGGCGGCGGCGCGAGCGGCGGCGCGGGCCGACGGCGGACGCGCTCAAGATGGCGGCGCTGACCGAGGGCGTGCTGGCCGACACCGCGTTCGTGGGCTGCATGCCGGCCTGCAAGTCGGACGTGGTCTTCCTCCCGCCGCGCGGCCGCTCCAAGCTGGACAAGACGCGCCGCGACAAGCCCATCACGGCGTGCGTGCCCGTGCCCGCGCCCGCCCCGCGCGCCGCCGCCTCCTCCACCAAGCGCCAAGGGCGCTCCAGGTCGCGCTCGCGCACGTAAGCTTCTTCTCCCATTCCTTGCCCCCTTCTTCCCTCTTCCTTCCCCTCCTCCCCTCCCCTCTCCTCCACTCCCTCCTCTACTTCCTCCTCCATCCCCTCCTACACTGCCTCCTCCACTCCCTCCTCCCACTCTTCCCCTTTCTCCTCCATTCCCTCCTACACTGCCTCCTCCACTCCCTCCAACCCCTCCCCCTCTTCCCCTTTCTCATCCCCTCCTCTTCTCGCCCTTCTCTCCCCTCCCAACCACTCCTTCCTCCAACCCTCCTCCTCCTTTTCCACCCCATCCTCTAACCCCTTTCTCCCCTTCATTTTCTATCCCCTTCTCCTCCCCTTCCTCCTCCTCTCACCTTACCACCACCACTCCACCAACCCTCCTCCCCCTCCTCCACTCTATACGCTAACTCCTTCCCCTCCTCGAACCTCTTCTCCACACCCTTCTCCATCCTCTTCTTCATCCCTTCCTCCAATCTCTCTTTCCCCTCCTCACCCTCCTCCAACCCCTCCTTCACTCTCTCCTCCAACCCTTCTTTACCCTCCCCCACTCCTCCTCCACCCCCTTCGCTCTAGCGCACGTAACCAACTTTCTTTTCCTCCCAATCCTTTGGCTCAATTCTCTTCCTCTGTCATCTTCTCCATATCCTTCTTTTTCTTTTCTCTTTTCTCTTTTTTATTCCAATTCTTGTGATCCTTTTCTCCTCCTAGACCTCCTTGTTCTTTTCTTACTTCTCGTCGGCCTCCTCATTCTCCGATTCTTAATTCTCGGCCTCTTTTGTATTGTTGTTCATTTACACCTTTTTTCTCCTTTTATCCCTGTCTTTCATTCCTATTCTCGTTTTTCTTCCTTTTCTCCTTTGCCACCATCTTCTTGTCCTTCCCTTATTTCTTGACGGCCTCCTCCTTATTCTACGTTTTATCTTCTTTCTCCTCCTTCCTTTCCTCTTTCATATCATTCTCGTCTATTTTATCTTCTACGCTCAGCGTTGATTGATTAACTCTCTAATGTCTATCACACGATACGGAGGTACACCTACGTAATGTACGCGTACGTAAGATCAAGATGTTACATTTCTGCTTCTTGTGAAAATTCCGTCATCCTTGGTCTTTTTATCCAGATTATCTTTTCCTTTCATTTCCCCCTCTCCTTTATTCTGATTCTCGTGTTCCTCTCTTTCTAGTTCGTCCTCCTCCTTGTTGTTCTTCCCTTATTTCTGGTCTCAATACTGCTTATTCTGATCTTTGTCTTTCTTCTCCTCGTTTTCCTTTCTATCATTATTGTCTTCTTTATCTTATACGCTTCGCGTTGGTTGATTAACTCACTAATTTCTATCACATGACACGCAGGTACACTTACGTACTCACATACACAAGGTCAAGACGTTACTCTTGTGTTAACGCTTTCCGTCGTGTGTGCGAAGGCCGAAGAGCAGCGGGCGCGGGCGCGCGTGCGACAATCCGTCGCCGGGCTGCACGGCCGACACGCCCGAGTGCACGCACGCCGCGGCGATAGGCCGCCAGCAGATCGCCTCGATGCCCTACTTCCCCGGCACGCCCATGGGCATGATGCCCGTGGGCGCGCCGCCGCCGCCGCCGGCGCCTTCGAGAACGCATGTGGTGGCTGAACAGTCGTCCGATGCGTGTGCCAAGTGCCCCGGCCAACTCCCGCCCGAGAAGACATCACGGTCCAAGTCCCGAAAACGCCGTAAGTGACGGGAGGCTCTGCAGTGGTGGATACATCTTAGCCGATCTTGGATACACCCCACCTGCATACACTTGGATACTGCCGCCCGAGAAGACATCACGGTCCAGGTCGCAAAGAGGCCGTACGTGATGGTGTTGCAGTTGGTGGATACATCTTAGCCGATCTTCAAAACAGAACGCTGTTTTCTACTCTTGGGAATGTTCAATTGGTGCACCACGTAACCCATGAAACTGTTGTACAGACGCCTTACGTGGCCACTGGTTCTGCAGTTGGTCGATTCATCTTAGTTGATCTTAAACACAGAACACCGCTTTGTAAACGTGGTAAATAGCGACGTACGAGCCACATATCCCGGGAACGGTCGCCAGCAACGAAGATTCTGTCCAGTTTGAGCAAACGCCGTACGTGACGGTATTTTGTTCGAGTTCAAGAGAGAACGCCGCTTTGCACTCTCGGTTATGTTCGACTGGTGCGCCACGTGCCCCAGCCTACCGACGAACAAAGAAGAGATTACGATCCAGATCGGGCAAATGGCATACGAGGTGCGTGGCTCTGCAGTTGGTAGATACACCTCAGTCGATCTTGAAATCAGAAAGCCGCTTTGTACTCTTGCGAATGACGTCGACGGATGTGTCACGTGATCCAGCCAATGGCCGCTTCGCGAAAACGTCCAGGTTCAGGAAACGCCGTACGTGACAGAAGACTGTGCAGTTGGTTGATCTTCAATTGACAACACGCCTTGCCCTTTCGGTAATGATAGATTAGTGCGCCACGTGTTCCATCTAATTGCCACCCGAGAAGAGGTAACGCATACGCCGTAGGTGACAGAAGATAGTACTTTAGTAGTTTTCATCAGAAAAAGACGTTTTTCAATCTTGAGAATGTTCGGCTGATGAACCACGTGTCCGGCTGTCATCCGTGAAGAAGATCACGGCCCTGGTCGCGAAAACGCCGTATGTGGCAGAATACTCTGCAGTTGGTTGATCTTCAATTGACAACACGCCTTGCCCTTTCGGTAATGATCGATTAGTGCGCCACGTGTTCCACCTAATTGCCACCCGAGAAGGGGTACGCATACGCCGTAGGTGACAGAAGATAGTACTTTGGTAGTTTTCATCAGAAAAAGACGTTTTTCAATCTTGAGAATGTTCGGCTGATGAACCACGTGTCCGGCTGTCATCCGTGAAGAAGATCACGGCCCAGGTCGCGAATACGCCGTATGTGGCAGAATACTCTGCAGTTGGTTGATCTTAAATAGAGAAAGCCGCTTTTCACTCTTGGTCATGTTCAAACTGGTGCCCCCCGAATCTCATCCAACTGCTGCTCGAGAAGAGATCACCGTCCAAGGCGCGGATATGCGTGACAGAAGACTCTGCACTTGATGGAGCTGCAGAACGTCTTACATTGTACGTATTGTACAATATGTCCTTCAAGACCAGCTACAACTTGTGATTTGTTGTGTGCTTTTTGGCAGGAAATAGATCGCTCTCCTAATGTTCTTCTGTCTCCTAAAGCTTGTTAAAATCTTCATTAAAAGCAAGCCCTGCCCTAGATCACCAAAGCACCTAGGATTATAAACTAGAAGACTTTTCATCTCTTGAGGCGCATGAAATGTTAGATTCGACAAGGGAACCTCATTGAAGCTGCCAAATATTGGTCTTTGTTTGCTCTCGGGAATGTCTAGTGAGAAGAAAAAATCTTTAACTGTATTTTCTTAGGGGAAATGTGCTGTATTCAAATCCATTCCAAAAGTTTATGTTCCAATATGCCTGCCCTCCAGTCGGAGCAGATGAGGATCATATTACGCGAGAACATAAGACCCGCTCCCGATTTCCAATGCGCCGAGAATTTTTAGTTAAAGATTGACGGGTTGAAATTACACCATGCGGCACCGCGCGTGTGTCGGCTGCCTTCAATGGAGAAGGGAACAGCAGAAACGGTGTTCTCGGGGTTGCTGTGATGTAGAAAAACAGGGAAAGAGCTTTTAGGCAGCAGATCTTTCAACAACGAATAAATATTGTGTTTCTCTCACACTTAATATTCCAAAAATATTTTGGTAGATGTAATGAAGAATGAGAAGAATTAAAACTTAGTGAAAAGATTAAATATGATGGTTGACATATTTGTAGACCCAACAAGTCATTCTGAAATAAAGTTGTAAGAGATGCAGATTTATTTATTTACTATTAAGTATTTTAAACTACTGATAATTGTTTTCCATTTAATCCGAGAAATCATGGCTGCAATGATTTTAGTGATATTCTTGAATTGGGTTCTCACTTATAAGCATAATATTTTCATTACATATTAGTACAGATAAAGTAAATTCTAGAAGATGTCTGTAAAAATATTGAATACATCTCCAAAACTCATTTTTTCAAAGATTATTGATTATACAGTTTATTATATTTGAAACAGTGTTCTAAAAACAATAAAACATACATTTTTTAAGATTACTATTTGTTTCACTTGTAGTGACAGATGTCATACCAATACATTTTTAATGGAAAATTCACACTTGTTGAGTGAATAACAAGAGCTGAGCAAACTTAGATATATTAAACATTAATGTAAATTATTATATTGATGAGTTGAAAATTGGACTGATAGGAGGACAGATTGGAGAGATATATGGACTCATTTAATATGAAAGTTATATTCAATTATATTACTTAACATGAAAATGTATATGTTAAAATTAACATCGATAGAATTTTAACTCAAAAATTGGCATTTTGGTACAACATAATCCTAATGTACTAAAAAAATATATTCATTTATTTAGTCATATAATCAATTAGTTCACTCACTTCTCTTTTGTTAGAAATGTTTAAATGCCTTTTGTTAATGTAACTTCGAAAAGATATTTGAGCGCTAAAGCAATAAATTGACAGATGCAATTGCTAATCATATTATTTTGCATTATTGTAATATTAGGACATGTAAATGATAAATAAATAATAATTATCATTTTAACTTGAAATTTCAGAAAATTTCAGAGCATTTTAGTAACAAAAACGTAAGTTGTCAAGTTGTCATCTTCATTTATTTTTATAACTCCACCAGGATCGCTACGTTTCCTTTTATTTTAAAACGTAATTGCTTTGTTTTTATCCCACTCTGGTTTTGGTTTTTTGTCACACACTGATTGTTTTCTGCTGCCAAGTGCTGCAATGCGGAAAATTCTCCGAATATAAAAAAATTGTCGAATCTTTCACATTTTGTGAATTTTTTGAACTATTTATTCGAGGTATGTGGAAAATATTATTCCTTTGTAGTAATTTGAAGATTATTGCTTACTTTTCGAACCATTAGGTGTCAAGTGTTAAAGTCAACTATTGTGTACAACAGTATTGGTCATCACTAAGGATTAAAGGTATTTTAAATCATGTAAATATGTCATTGCTTATCTGCTCATGTTCAATGTATTCGCACAAATTAACAGTTACCTTATAACCAATAAGTTATTTCTCATGCTAATATCATGTGCATATGTACAGTGAGATTTAATACAGTTTATATCTTTCTTTAGAGTCTAGTATATTCCTTGCCTTTTCAACTTCTACCTTCCAAAAGCCAAGTAACCATATTGTTTGCATGTATTCAGAACTAACATTGACAAGAGTGGCTGTCAGTGTGAGGTTATGAAATTAGAGTCCAAATTGGATGAGATTTATGCTTATCTCATTTTTGTATCTTCCAAAACTTATTTGTTTCTTTTTTCTTCTTATTTATATAACATATATTTTGTGAGATCCATACAAAACTATTTTGTGTAGTTTATCATATATTTCATACATCTGAATAAAATACTAATGAGATTTAATAAATTTATAATGAAATGTTGTAATAAAAGTAATAAATCTGACATTAAAGCAACTCATGTTTAAAAAGTATAATATTAAAATATTTAACAGGTTTAAATATTAAAAATTACTTAAATTAATATAATCGCAATCATACCTTTCTTGATAATGTAGGTTACAAAGAAAACCACGCGTTTACTAAACCATTTGTATCCGTGATTAAATATATCATTTCCAAAGAGGAGTTCCAAGATCATAACCCATTGAAATTAGACAAGTAGTTAAAACAAGTTTTGAAATTTGGCACGACTGTTTGTTGGTGCCTACCCCACATTATACTAAAACTTCTGTAGTAGGACAGGGTGAGCCGGGCTTAGGAGGGTGGTCTCTTTGTACATTTTTGTATATATCTCCATACCTATTAATTCTATCGAACATTATTCTCAAGATAAAATTTAAAAAAGGCAAAAAATAAAAAAAAATGTTCCCATAATGTTTTGTTGTGAAATTAACCATTTAAAAAATTTACGCTTAAAACATTCTTGTTTTTATTTACAAGACCATTTGTAGATATATCCCTTAAAAATGATGTTATATGTTCAATGCTGGGAAGTAATTATTCTTGTTCACCACTTATCAACCATATGCATTTGCATATTTTACGCAAAACCATTATTATTTTACATCTTACCAACTCTTCTTTTGTACTTCTTGCTTGCGAGTATCCGAGGTCATTGTGTCCGAGTTTACCTCGGGTATGAAAAATGATAATGAATAGTTAATTTGATAAAGATCGAGTAAAAATATTTAATAAAATATTGTATAGACTGTAAACATATAAATGACGTAAATCAATATACAAATACAAAATGGAATAATCACGTTTACCTCGAACATAGAAGGACAAATAAATCTGAGAGTGTCAATAACAAACATCACACTGAATGTGGCACGAGGGAATCCAATTATTATGGAATTATTGGATTCCCTCGATAATGGAGGATCGATAATGGAGGAAAGCTCCATTATTCCTAATACTTGCGAATATTTAGACCAAGAAACGTGTAGAAGCAAACATTTGTTCTGAAATTCGGCCAACCATGACTGCTACAGGCAAAGATGTCTCAGGGCATCAACTGATGTCTCTGCGGTGGGAGGTTTCTGAGCGGGGGGTCCTAGGGTTCGAGCAGAATTTTCGACACTGGCTAGATACCTAGGTCGCATTCAGCTTCTGTCTGAAGTAGAATCTGGCGGCTGGCTGCTCTGATCGGGAGTTTTCTGTGGCTTCTCTGATCAACATCAGACGAATGCCGGAGCTGTTCCTTAACAAACGGGCCACGGACCGCGCGCAGTATTACATTCTCCCTTGTCGTATTGTCACTCCTTACTTACACAACCACACACTCGCATGCACTACACTATCTCACAAATTCGGTGACTGCTCGGGAGCTTAGTAGAGCTTGGCCGCCTGGAGAGGTGCCCAGCTAGTAGGAGATACTTGTTGGGGAAAACTCCCGCAAGACGGTGTGTAGTTTGGCGCCGGATATCGCTCACACTAATCAACCAATCAACAACTACCTAGTAAGCAGTAAAGCAGACAGGTAAGGAGACATAGTAAACACGTTGTGACACATAGAAATTGAATTGTTTATTTCATAAATTCCTCAAACGCCAAATTCCCCATTTCCAGAAAAATGAGAAAATGTCTCCTAATTTTTCTGATTCATTTTTGTATTTATTAAAGCATTTGGTAAATGAATATGTTTGATATAAATATGCACTATGTGTCTATCTTCTTGAAACAATAATCCGCCCTAAATGTAGATTTTAGATTTTGGCATTTGACGGGTTTCAGAAATAAACGATTCAATTGAAGGGCTTGACACTACCCACATAGCTAGGTCGAGTTCTGTCGCTGTCTAGAGGAGAATTCTGGTGGCTGGCTGCTTCGATCGGTAGTTTCCTGTAGTTTCTCCGATTAACACCAGACGAATGCCAGTGCCAGAGCAGTACCCTACCAAACGGACTACGGGCAGCGAACGATCTTTCCTTCGCGTTCCTTGTCCTATCATTCCCCTTGCCTATCCTTGTCATATCCTACCACACTTACACTAACATGCACTTAACACACATGTCGGGAGACCATTCGAGAGCTTAGAGCTTGTTTTGGCGATGCCCCCTGGTGGGAGATACCTGGGTGGTGAAAATCCCTGCTAGCAGATGTTGGTTAATGCCGGATGTCGCAATCCAGCCGAGGCAACATCACCACCACTTCCCGAGCAAAAAACATCACTAGACCTACGAGACTTAGCTTAGTCTCGTTGGCTTATCTTAGCAATTGATGCTCCCGGAATAACTAATATTGAATGAATCTATCACTCGTATCGGGAACTTAAGAGGGTTTCCGGCAGGGGCAGTGCCCAGCTGGTGGGAGTTATCTTGATGGGGGAACACCTGCATGATGACGTTTATGTGTGCGCCGGATCTCTCCCACACTAATTAATCAATCAACGTCCACTTGGTACGCCGTGAGCGTAGAGGTAAACACGCCCAATAAACACATTACGCCACACACCGCCCCTGCCGGAAAATCTCTAAATGCCCGATAAGTGTGATTGGTTACTAGTGATTACGGGCGCGCCAATCGCTAAGATTGACTGAATAAATAATAAAGCTGCTAAACTAAGCTAAATGACACTAACTACACACACACACACTCACACTCACATATGTAAAATCGTTGACTGTTCAGAGGCAAAAGAAACATCCTCGTTACTATTGTAACGTATTAGCCAGCGTGCCTCGTGGCATCTATTTGGGGACGCTTGGTAGAGGATTAGTAAGAGAAAACTCCTCGCCACACGAAGGAGAGAAGAGTTTTTCCGTAAAGCAAGAACGCGGAAACGGGAGACACAAGGCTTTGGGGACTTCCGGTCTTAAGAAACGGAGACCCAAACCCTTTTTAATTGTTAGCATTACAACAGCGGTGGGGGTGGCGTGACGTAGTAGGTCACGTGGGCCTCGACTATATAACGGAGTGTACAGAGCCAGTGGGTGGGTTCTGGAGACAGTGGGAGAACCTCGTGCATGTGCACAAAACTTGGCGCCACGACGGTGCATATGCGGGCCAGGCTCGCGAGGCAAGTCACGAGTTGACGAGCCTGCGGAGGACTTTGTGTCCTTGGGTGACTGCGGTCACGTGGGAGCGATGCTGCGTGCGTGCTCCGAGGTGAGGAGTGGTTGAGTGCCACGATTCACGCCGATTCTCAATCGGATAAGATCGCTCCTGCGATCGATGCAAACCATCAGTTGGTACGCCAGTACGGACTTTGTGTCCCAGTGTGACATCCGGTCACGGAAGCTAGGCTTTGTGCGCGCTTCAGAAGTAGGAGTGGCGAATGCCACAATCGAAACCGATCATCAATCGAGTTTGGATCGCTCCCGCGATCAAGGGGATAGTAGGTCTATCAGAGCTAGGGTGCAAGAAGGAAATTAATTGTAAATATCTGTTGTGTTTTCTTTGTTAATAAATATATTTGTTATATGAAAGCTCTGTGTCTGTGTTCGCTGTGAGTATCCATGACGTCACACTATCATTACTACATTACATTAGTAATTGAACATGTGCGGTTTTCCAGCAAACGCTCTCTGTCCCGCGTCGCCCGTCGGAGATGGCGAGCGAGCGCAGGCCCAAGCGGCTGCTGCCCGAGGGCATGTACGGGCTGGCGGAGCTGTGGCGCGCGCTGGAGGCCGAGTCGGCGCGCGCGCCCGAGCACGAGCTGCGCGCGCGCGTGGCGCGGCTGGAGGCGGCGCGGCTGGCGGCCGAGCGGCGCGTGGCGCGCCTGGAGGCCCCCGACGGCGCCGACCCGTCGCGCCTCCACGCCCTGGAGGACCGGCTGGCGTGCGTGGAGCAGCGCGACTCGCGAGCCACCAACGCGGACGCCAGCACGGAACAGGCGTGCCGCAAGGTATCAATGCGGGGGTTAACTTCGTTAAGCCGATACTGCGACGCAGTTTGGCTTAGCCGACTTTTAGTAGCTGCTAACGTACACTATGTGATCAAGAGTATCCGGGCACATCTAAAATGGTGTTATAATATGGTCGTGTTTTTATGGAGGGGGCTTGGACCCCTTGTTACGTGTCACACTATCGCGGCATACGTTGATGTTTTAAATACGTTTCTGTTTCCCACTGTTGAAGAGCAGTTTTTTGATTGCGATCGAGCACCTGTTCATATTGCACGGCTTGTGGCGGAGTGGTTACACGACAGTAACATCCCTGTAATGTACTGGCCTGCACAGAATCCTGACTTGAATCCTATCGAATACCTTTGGGATGTTTTGGAACGCTGACTTGATGCAAGGCTTCATCGACCTACATCGATACCTCTCCTCAGTGCATCACTCTGTGAAGAATGGGCTGTCATTCCCCAAGAAATCTTCCAGCAACTGATTGACAGAATTCCTGCGAGAGTGGAAGCTGTCATCAAGGATAAGGGTGGAAGAACACCCTATTGAATTCTAGCATTACGTAAGGAAGGCGCCACGAACTGGTACGTCATTTACAGCCATGTGTTCGGATACTTTTGATTACGTAGTGTGTATAGTGATTATGTAGTGTGTATCAGACGTGTATAGTTTTGCAAGGTAGCTTCGGCACAACCAATTTACGAGTTACTGTTTTGCACCAATATAGTTATTAATGACGTTACGTCAAAGGAGTGCAAATGACTGACACCGTTGAAGTAGACTGAGTTTTATAATCAATTGCGATCTCACCACAGTCATTATGGATGCTGGAAGTGTTTTCCCCTTGACTTTCTTCCCAGTGCTCTGGTTGTTACCAACATAAATGCAGTTTTTAATACAAGACACTCACTCGGCTCAGTGCGGAGAGATGTTCCTGACGCACTATATTTGTAATATCGGCCGAGTGTGGATCCGCAAGATATTCCCCGCCACACCACTAGTACAGGATTAATGCATGGTAGCACCGTGCCATCAATGTAGAAGACTGATATCCGCTTTAATAGTACCACTAAATCATTTAGTTGCTGAATTGTTATATAACCTTCTTTTGAACTAGTGCGAACTGGACACGATCAAATGTATACTATAACGTGCTTTCAGGGAGGCCTCTTGTCAAATCAAAGATCAACGTAATACGTATTTTTCATAAGTGTGGAACTTATTTCAAAACTTGTGTTTCAAGGGAGAAAGCGGCGCGGCTCCCAGCGGCCACATCACGTCCCAATCGTCCTCCAGCTTGCGTTCAGCGTCGCTGCGTTTGAGTGTGCTGGAGGACTTTCTGATGAAGCGGGATCCCAACTTCCTCCAGCCGGCATCTGGCCCAGACCTGCCCGCCCTCCTTCAACCAGCCATGGAGAAGTCAAAGAAGACGGAGAAGACAAAAAAGGAGGAGAAGACGACCGCCTCGCTGGACGGGCCAGACCTCGAATCGGGGCCTCAGAAGATCCGAGTGGAAGACGCCCGCAGCGCCCGGATAATGCCTGAAACAACGACGCGAAAACCCGAGGACGCAGGGAGGCAATCGAGCCCTGCTAGGCCAATCGTATCGTCGGTCTCTGTGTTCGGGACCGCGCTCTTTCCGGGCGAGATCTCGCCAAGGGGTAAATCCAAGTTGGGACCGGGGACGGAGGAAGAGCGGAAACGTGCGGAGGGTTCGCTTTCCGAGAAGAACGAGCAGGGAAGGCTGCAGAAACGTCTGGTGCAAGACGGTGACTCGAGGTTGGTGGTGCACCAGAATGCAAAGTTTGAAGTTGGTGTGGGAGTGCAACAGTCTGAAGAACAAAGTGATGAATCAAACAATGTCGGTGTCGGCCGTCCTAATGAAAGATATAGCCAAGAAGGTAGTGTCTTGTCTCTATATAGCAGGCAACGCAGGGAAAACAACGCACCAACGACGATGGGAGGGCTACAAACCAGAGAAGAAACTGTTTCCTTGCCCAGTGAAAACGTAAATGAAGTACCGTTACATGAGCCGGAGACATCATACGAGCCTGGGTTTTCGGCCAGGCGCGAAACTGTTGACACGATAAAGCTGTTGAAGGAGAAGACTCAAGATCTCGTAGAGAGCCTCCTCAGACAACAGAAGTTGAGCATGCGTTTCAATCGTGTAGATGAGGCTCTTAAAAAAATGGAGTCTATGTCGATTCAGTTTTCGGGTACGCCGGTGTCAAGCATAGAACGTCTGGAGAACAGTAATGAAACAGACGCCGAAAATGAGAAAGAAACTTCTTCAGAGTCGGTGAGAGAATTAGATACCAATTTCGTATCGCCAGCATCGTCTCCGGCCACGTTGTCTAAGAATTCGTTGTCTACTAAAGATGATATTGCGTCGTCGACAACGTCTGAGTCTTGCAAGATGGCTGACTCTTCTCAACGTGTGTTATCGAACAATAAGCTTTATCCGAAAAAGACCCCTTCTACTTCCAACACTGAAGAATCAACATCGGACGAACAAAAGACTGAGAACGATATTTCTGACGATGGCGAAAAAAATAAATTAATACAGGAAACAATTGCCTCCAAAGAAACGTTGAAAATGAACTCTTCCTCCTCTAGTACAGAAGATTCTCTATCAGACGAACGAATATCTGACGACAGTCGTTCTGGTGGTAGAGAAAAAAATAAATTGAGTCAGGAGACCACTACCTCCGAGGACATACCGAAAATGAAATCTTCTTCCTCCATATCTGAAGAATCTGCATTATGCAAACAGAGGTCGGAGAACAGTCGTTCTGGCGATCGCGAACACAATACATTAGGTCAGAAGAAATCAATTTCCAAGGACATATCGCAAAGAAAATCTTCCTCCTCTGTCTCCGAAGAATCTACGTTAGAAGAACGAAGGTCTGAGAACAGTCAAACTAGTGATGGCGAAAAAAATAATAAACGGAGTCAAGAAACCACGATTTCCACACGTTCACTTGAAGATTTAAAGAGGGGATTGCAGTACTATAAAGGAACAGAAATGTCCATAGAAATACAAACTAGCTTTTTGACTTATGATTCTCGGTCTTGTTCGTCATACGAAACCACGTCGTCCTCTGAATCCTCACTATCTCCATGTAAATATTTTTATGAATGTAGAGAGCATTTTCCAAGAGATAGTTTGGAGGAAAACGACTATGCATTCTCCAAATCTGCTAAAAATTCTACAAAGGCAGCAGAGGCTATCTGGGACCCTAGAAAAGAAGCGGAAAATAATTCTACGAAACAACAAACAGTAACTCGTAAGTCTCAAGCATCAAACACTTGTGAATACGGAAAGGTAAACGGTAAATTGCGGACGTTTGATGCCCGATTCAGTGATACCTCCACTTCAATTCAGCGCTCAGTTGGAACCGCAATGGAAGATGATTCTTCTTCCTACACCCAATGTCTAATCTCCGGCCAATCGGTGGCACTTCACTCGTGGACGTATTCAACTCAAGATGACCAACCTACGACCGACGAAGGGTTATCCTACCAAGACGTGGGCATTCAAGCCCCTCTCTTGGAGGAACTTGAAGAAGAGGCTTGCGACCGAGAGACTCAGACCAGCCGCTCGCCGGACGAGTTTCACAAAGAAACGCGAAAATCGAATTCGGCTGAAGTGGCTCGCAGCGAGCAGAAACGCGTGATCTCAATCTCCAACCTCTCACCAGCGTTTATGGTGGAATCACCGCAGAGTCTCTCTGATTTTGTACTCAGCGCGCTGCCCAATGTTCCGCCGACGCAGAAGTTGACGTACAACAAGGGAACTTGCGTTCGGTATCATCTCGCGATCAACCGCTCCGCAGCGACGGATCCCCACGAAGGACGAGAAGAAATGTCCACTCAGACCGTGGAGAAAGCCAGGCTTTCAAAGGATGCCAAGAAGCATCGCACCCACGACGTCGTGACAAAAGAAAAGACGCAGAGAAAGACCACAACGGGAAGACGACACTCCCTGACTTCTGGAACATTTAGCAACACCTCATCGGAGGGAGGATCGTTCACAAACACGGAATCTCCGCAACGAAGGCACGAGGTGAACCGAATCGTGAACCGACTCCGAATCAGAACCGATTCCGCAACCGATTCCGTTCAACGAACCGGTTCGAGCAGACCCGTAACTGAAGGAGGTCGACAGACACCGGTTGGAACTTCCGGAAAAGCTCTTGAAGCATTAAGAGCACAGCAGAATGACGCGTCAGGCCCTGAAGCAGTTCACAATTTCGCGACGAGTTCGATTCCGGATCTCCGCATCAAGTTTCAGAAGGATATTCCCGTACGGGTTTCCGCTCTTGCAGCTGGCCGAGGGGTGGATACTCGGAGAAAAGGAGTACATGAAGAGGGTGCTCGGCGGAATTCTATGAAGGTAGGGCGAAGTTGAACCTCAATAATTAATTTTTTGTGTCAACAGCTTATTATGCGCTTGTTAGTTTATTTTGAATATATTTCGCATATATTTTCTGTATTCATTTATTATTTGACATTTGATTATACGGATTTTTCTTACTCGTTTGTTATTCTTCCATAAAGAGGTTAGAATATCTAATTGCCAATATTGTAATGCTATGCGTAAAATTGCACGTCTGTTCAGGGTCCCAAATTGATCATTATTTTCATCATTATCCTGAATTTTGAGAGGCTCCTTTGTTACTAGAAGACAGTATTTCTACGATTTCTCCCCTAAACTAGAAATTAAAACTAATTGAATACAGGTTTACAAATTCTGGAACTATTCGACGGTCTGGAACTATCGTACAATCGCCATTCATTGTGAACGCAGAGGTAATCAGTTATTGAAAACATAAGTCAAATGTTTTGTATTTATCAAGATCGTCAAATACATGCTGCAGTGGACATATTGCAGATTATCATGTTATCCATCTTAACTTAAAAACGTAATACTTCACATTATCACTGAAATGTTTTTGCAAAGAGGATATGTCACTGACGATTGCAAGATACTCTGCTTATTTACATGCACTCACTATCCTTTTCATTTATGAGTAGTCTGTATTCGAACTTAAAACATTTCATATCTTTATTTCTCCAAGTGTAACCTCATGATGCAAAAATATCCTTGTATTTTAATTCTTCTTGAAAATGACCTAATGTACTAAAGGCAACAATTAAATGTTAATTCTATTAATTTCAATATATTGCAAAAAATTATGTTTTAACTACAAATCCAGTTGATTAGAGCACCCGATAGAACATCAAGATTTCATCATTTAAACCTATCATTTAAAAATTTTTGGAAATTGCTTCAAGTGGTTCAAACTTCTTTAATATGAAGATAGACATAATACAAGTGCATAATAACTAATAATAAAAAACTACATAATAATAAAAAATAATGTAAAATAATAGTAATAATAATAATGAAAATGATATATAATAATAGTAATAATAATAATAATAATAATAATAATAATAATAATGAAAATGATATAAAATAATAGTAGTAATAATAATTAAAGTAGTAGCCAGGGTTATAATAATATTAAAAATTATAATTCTAAAAAAACCTGTAATATACATTACGGAAGTGAATTCTCCTTTTTCTTATTTTTGTAATCTTTCTTCTGTTCTCTTCATTTCTTGTACCATATTCACCTCTTTCATTTTACTTTCCCGTATACATACATACGTACGGAATGTTATGTAATGCTGCGAACAATCGATTTCTAGATTTCAACGTAAATACACGTTTTGGGGTCGCCTGATACCGAGTGTTGTTTTTTCATAACGTCCGTCTGTTCGTGTCTATCTGGTGAAAATGAACTAGAGCCTAAACCATATGTAGGATTTTTTCTTTAAATTTCTTGCAAGAATTGAGTAAAATACACCTATGAAGATGGCATAGGTCGAATTTTCACAAAAAACTCTAATTTTCAAAAAATTGAAAAGTTTGAATTTTTTCGGGATCTTTTCACAACTACAAAATTAAAGATATAGATTTTTCCTTCAAATATTTTTTCCCATAATTTTTTCTAAAATTTTTACTAGTTTTCGAGCAATATTGCGTGCAATTTTAAAAATGTACAAAAACAAGATTTTCTCAAAAACCGCCCCAAAAGTTTTTCTTTAAACATTTGATCCGGATTGTGCATAATGTGCTCTGTAATATGACATTAACGCCATATTACGCTATTCGTTTTTCTTCAAAAATTACAAAAATGTATTTTTACTTGTCACTTACGTCGTTAATATTTACATTAGTGACAATTTGTTCACATTATTATATTTATGAGTACATGTGCTTTAAATATTGCCAAATAAAGCTTCTTGAAAAACTCAACCGTTTTATGTCAAAATTTGCTCAAAGTTTCGCAATTTCAGAAACGACCAAACTCCATTTTCTCGTAAACGGCTCCAATTTTTTTATCTTATTGCAGGAATAGTACTAGTTGCACTCTTTATTATGAGGTAAAGTTAATTTCGTTTTTTGTTCGTTTAAAACATTACACAAATTTAATTTTTTAAAGATCCCTCGCGCCGGTATATGCACATTTCCAGCATTTTGTAAACTATTGTTTTTGTGAGTTAATATTATTTTAAACAATTCTTCTACTATTAGGAAACCGAAAACTTAAGAAACGTTTCAAGCCTAGACGGAGACAAAGGAAATAAATAACTAATATGGGAAAATCTGTGCCACTTTGTAGTACCACTAATTTTATTCATATTATTCTCTCTTTTGCTTTTTTGCTTTGTCTTTTACTTCTTTTTTCTTCAGACAACCATTACTTTCCTTCTCCTCCTGCCTCGCATCATTTTCCTTCTCGTACGGAATAACATTACATAATTCTCTGCAAACACGAAATCGTGTGACACAGAACGACAAGTTCACGAAAAGACTTGAAAGACTTGTGCAGGGATACAAATATTAACGGATGTTTTGCAATTCCCAGTGTTTTTAATGGTCAGAGAGTATTGCCAAGTTCTTACACAATTTTTACGGTACAAATCTCAGAG
The DNA here is from genome assembly GCA_038098605.1 of Gryllus longicercus. NCBI lineage: Eukaryota > Metazoa > Arthropoda > Insecta > Orthoptera > Gryllidae > Gryllus > Gryllus longicercus. The sequence goes on along the minus strand of JAZDUA010000412.1, from coordinate 854,036 downwards.
TTCCGATATCTCTCGGGATTCGGGATGTCATGTGCTTTTCCGAACTCGTATCCTTCGATCTCTAAACTTCTATTAAAACATATATTGGTCTGCTTCAGGGCTATAGTGCGCCAGGATGCGGTCCACAAGGTGCACCGGAGCGCCCAACATCCTGGCGCACTATAGACCTGAAGAAGGTTAAGATATGTTGATCGACATGACGACACCTCAGCCTTCGACGAGGCGTCATCCGGACAGCCCAGATTACGAGTATTAGTAATATTATTATTATAAGTAGTAGCATTAATTATTATTAAAGGTGGGGGAGGAGGAGGAGGAGGCGCGTCAGACGACGAGGCGGCGAGACGACACGTCCCCGCGTCGCCTGAGCGTGTCGTTCTCCCCGGCGCCGATGGCGACGTCGGCCTCCATGGAAGAGTCCGCTTCCGCGCGCCTCGCCACGGCCTTCTCCTACCGGGCGGCGTGCGCCCCGCGCCCGGCGCTGCCGTTGCGGCGGCGCGCGGACCAAGTGGCGTGCGGGGCCAGGGGGACGTCCCCTCACCCCATAGGCGACGCGGAGCACGCCTCCCCGACGCCCCACGCCGCCACCGTGGCGCCGCCCGCGGCCGCCGCCGCCGCGGCCGGGGGCGAGTCGCCGTGGCTGCCGATGCAGGCGCGCCTGTCGCGCGTGTGCGAGACGCTAGAAGGCGCGGGCGCGGGCGCGCTGGAGCCCGGCGACGCGAGCGCGCCGGTGGTGGGCGTCGGCGCGAGCAAGAAGCAGCGGGACGCGGGCGCGGAGACGGTGATGGTGCTGCCGGGCGGGAAAGCGGTGCCGGTGTGGGCGGACCCGGAGAGCCCCATACCGTACACGGTCATTGCGTATCCGATGGCGAGAGGGGCGGGCGGGCAAAAACCTCAGCAGCAGCAGCAACAACGTAGAAGGTCCGATCAAAGCAGGGAGAGCGCGGAACGCCGGAGAAGCGCAGATGAACAGCAACTGAGCCAACAGCTGCAGCAACAGCAACGTCGTAGAAGCTCCGATCCGAGCAGGGAGAACGAAGTGTGCCGTACCGGCAAAGAGGAACAGCCTCAGCGCCAACAGCCGCAGCCGCAGCAACAACGTAGAATCTCTGACACAGGTACGGAGGGCACGGAACGCCGAACCAGTAGGGACGAACAGCAACTACGTCAACAAGTACAGCAACAACAACAACAACAACAACAACAACGTAGAAGCTCTGATCCGCTCAGGGAGGGCACAGAACGCCGTACTGCTAAGGAGGACACGCAGTTGCGCCTGCAGCAACAGCAGCAGAAACAGCAACAGCAACATCGCCGAAACTCTGAGCAAAGCGCGCACGGCTCCGAACCCCGCCCCAGCAAGGAGGAACAACATCAGCAGCGTCCGCAGACACATCAACAACGCAAAAGCTCCTGGCAGAGCTCGCACGGCACGGAACGGCGTCCCGGCACGGAGGAACAACACAGACGAAGGAGTACTCCGCCGACGGGCCAGCAGGTCGATGCGAATCATGCAAGGGGCGGCCGCAGGCTTTCGGATAACCTACGGAATATTGCGCTCCAGAAGGACGCCGACACGGCGCAGCAGCGGGTAGAGGATACCGTCCGACCTACCTATCCAGACCAGCAGCTGACAGACGCTCGGCCAACCCCAGCACCTTTCCGCGACGAAAGAGACTCATCACAACTGCCGGTCGTTTCGTCTGAAGACACGGAGGTGCTCGTCCAGGTTGTCGATGTCGAGTCTGGCCACAAATTCAAAAAGGACGTTCAAAGAGCCCCCAAGGGATCTGAAGGTGCGCAGAAGCCCAGAAGAAAGTCACAGCTCAATCGAGAAAACAATCAGCAAAACCATGAAGGATCTCCTCAGAGCAATGTGCTCTCTGATCAACCTAGTGTTAGAGGAGTACGTAGGCTCACGAAGGATATTCAAGACGTGTTTTACAAAGGGGTGGAAAGTCTTCAGAAAGTACAGGACAGAATCTCCCAAAGTAAGGACAGAATTAATAGAGACGATGTGATGAAGGAGCAGGGTAGTGGTAAACGCGAAATAGATGCGGGTCCCCGTGATGTAATGCAAAACATTTGGAAACCCTCTGAAACTGCGCAGAGTGTGCACCGGACTGAAACGGATAGTGTTGAAACTACAGCAGGAAGAGTTTTCCGGAACCCCGAAGAGTTACAGAGAACTAGTCTTCATCCACAGGACTCTGCAGGACCTGCTAATGACCAGAAATCTTTACAGGGAACAGAGAAAAATGAGAGTTCGGAAAAGGGTAGTGCAATTAAGAAGGGGTTTCGAAGGCTCTCGCAAAATATACAGGACGCATTTCACAAAAGTAAGGAAAATTTACACAGAGTAGGTAGTAGAACACGTCAGAGTAAGGACAGGATTCCTCGTGAGAATGAGGATGAAATGAGAGGTCAGACCGGCGGTGAGCGAGGAACGAATAGAGAATTACAAGAATTCGGGCAAGATATTTGGAAACGTCCTGATACGGAGTTACGTGTGTACCAGGCAGAAACAGACGGTGCCGAAAATGCCGCTAATAGAGCTTTTCGGAATCCCGAAGTGCGGCAGACAAGTGAGGTTAATCAACAGGACTTTTCAGGACAAGAGCCCCAAATTGATCAGGCATCTCTACAGGGAACAGATAATACCACGATTTCAGAAAAGAGTAGTGCGTTTAAGAGGGGGTTTCGAAGACTTTCACATAATATAAAGGATGCTTTTCACAAGAGCATGGAAAATTTACACAGAATCGGAAGTAGAACACATCACAGTAAGGAAAGAATTTCTAACGAGAATGAGGATGCATTGAGCAGACAGACAACCGATGAACGAGACAGGAATAGAGGATTACAAGATACAGTGCAAGATATTTGGAAACGTCCTGATACAGTCCAACGTGTGTACCAGACAGAACCAGATAATGTAGCAACAACAGCGGCAAGAGTTTTTCGGAATCCCGAAGCGCGGCAGACAACGGAGCCCAGTGAACAGGGCTCCTCAGGACAAGTATCCGAAATTGACCAAGAATCACTTCAGACAAGAGATAAAGGGACAAGTTCGGGAAAAGGTAGTGCGATTAAAAGGGGGTTTCAAAGACTCTCGCAAAGTATACAGAATTCATTTCACAAGAGCATGGAAAACCTACGCAGAGTGGGAAGTAGAACACATCACAGTAAGGAAAGAATTAGTAACGAGAATGAGGATGAATTGAGCAGACAGACAACCGACGAAAGAGAAAGGAATAGAGGATTAGAAGACACAGTGCAAGATATTTGGAAACGTCCTGATGCAGTTAAACGTGTGTACCTGACAGAACCAGACAATGTAGCAACAACAGCGGCAAGAGTTTTTCGGGATCCCGAAGCGCGACAGACAACGGAGCCTAGTGAACAGGGCTCCTCAGGACAAGTATCCGAATTTGACCAAGAATCTCTTCAGACAAGAGATAATGGGACAAATTCGGGAAAAGGTAGTGCGATTAAAAGGGGGTTTCGAAGACTCTCGCAAAGTATACAGAATTCATTTCATAAGAGCATGGAAAACCTACGCAAAGTGGGAAGTAGAACACATAACAGTAAGGACAGAATACCTCATGAGAATGAGGATGAGTTGAGACAGACGATTGATGAGCAGGAAAGGAAGATAGGATTACAAGGTACCGTCCAAGATATTTGGAAACGTCCGGACACAGTGCAACACGTGTCCCAGACGGAAACGGACAGTGCCAACAAGACAGCAGGAAGAGTTTTTCAGATCCCGGAAACGCGACGGCCAAGTGAGTTTTATCCACAAGGTTCTGTAGGACAAGTACCCCAAAATGAGCAGGAGTCTCTACAGAGAATAGATAGTATCACAAATTTGGAAAAGGGTAATGCTATTAAGAGAGGGTTTCAAAGATTCTCACATAGTATTAAGGACGCATTTCAAAAGAGCGTGGAAAACTTACACCGAGTCGGAAGTAAAATACATCCCAGTAAGGACAGAATACCTCATGAGAATGAGGATGACCTGAAACAGACGTCCGATGAACGGGACAGAACTAGAGAATTACAAGATACAGTGCAGGATATTTGGAAACGCCCTGATGCGGTGCAGCGTGTGTACCAAACGGGAACAGACAGTGCCGAAAAGACGGCAGAAATGGCTTTTCGGAACCCCGAAGCGCGTCAGACAAATAACTTAGAAGGTCGAGAGCCTGTGGAAGCTCCGTCACAAGACGCAATGAACGTTGATCAAACACCAAGACCCCAAGAAAGCACAAGAGAAAAAATCAAAGAAGGTTTCAGAAGATTCTCACATGGAGTTCAACAAGCATTTCACAAGAGCGCAGAAAACTTACGACGAATCGGGAGTAAAAGTAGTCACGATCAAGACAGAGGTATGCAAGAAAATGAGGAGACGTCACAGCAAGGGGAAGATGTCAGGAATGTGCCAAGTTTTGATCACACAACCGACGAGGAGGGTGTAGAAACTGGTTCTAAATTCAAAAGGGGAGTTCGAAGATTATCGACGCAAATAAAAGACGCTTTTCACAAGAGCATGGAGAACCTGCGTAAGATCGGAAGTAAAACTCATCACAGCCGAGAAGGAAGCGAAAGAGATAATGAATCTAAAACCAACTTGCAATGGAGCGATGACAATGAGATGCAAAACCGTACAAACGACTTCGAGCGTCCGGACATGTTTTCAATTGTTTTTGATAGAGCCATGAACGTCGCGGATAAAGAATCTGAAGAGCGTCTAAAATTCCAGAGAATGAATATGTCGACATTGCCACCCGCGGAAAGTTGGGTGCCAGAACCTGTCGTTAAAAGGGAATCGCATAGACGTTCCGGAGATGGGATCAAGCAGGATACATTTGGCAATATCTATTATGATGACCATAGCCCGGAGAGAGACCACAGGATCGCAGATTTGCCTGAGCGTGACCCATATGACGTTCCGATGAGATTGCAGGAACCCGAAACTGCGGAAAGATTTGTTCCCGTAGAACGATCGCAGAGAAGATCTCGAGATGCTAACATTGATGAGTCGGCATTTCCAGTTACAAACGGTTCGCAACCGACAAATTACGTTGAAAGAGAATCTCAGAAAATTCCCAAGGCCGGGATAGTGCAGGATATATTCCATAAGTCATTTGAAGATGTCCAAACACCAGAGGCACACCACAGCATTGCAGAACCGCCTGAACACGACCTATACGATACTCGTATGAGATTGCGGGAAGCCAAAACTGCGGGAACATCTGATCGTGACGAAAGAACAAAGAGGAGATCTCTAGATTCGAGCATGAATGGGTTGGCATTGCCACCTACAGTCAGTTCGGAACCAACAGGATTCGTTAAAAGAGAGTTTCAGGGAAGTTCCAGCGACGATCTTCCACAGGATACATTCAGCAACCCATTTGAAGATGTCCACAGTTCCGAAAGGCGACACAGCATTGTTCCTGACCCCCACGATGCTCCGATAAGATTGTGGGAACCGGAAACATTCGCTCGTGACAAAAGATCACAGACGAGACCACAAGATGAGTACTCACAACGGATTTGGAGTGTCCCCAGGGAGTCTCAGAAAGTCTACCCAATGACAGGGAACGACATCCCCGAGACCGCGGCAAGAGTCTTCTCCGGCCCTGAAGCTGTAGAAACAAATCCGGAAGTATTTGAAGGAGATGCGGAAGCCGAGCCGGGTCTGCAGGCTAACGATGTTAATGAAAACGAACTTCAAAATATCGAGGAGAACATGGAAAGCTTGCAGAAGGATGAAGAAGTTGCTCAGCCCAGCGTGCCACAGGATGAGGAAAAACCTAGCGATGAAAAACAGGAGGAAGAGAAAAAACTTCTAGAAGAGGCGAAAGCAACTGACGGGGAGGGCGAACCTGAGATGCAAACTGAAAAACGTTCGTTGGCCACGAAATCCGATATGAGCGGGCCTCCAGCAAGGTTGTCCAAGAATGGGAGCGTTCGGAAGTCATCGGTCGGAAGTAAACAGCGAGCAGAGAAACGGCAGAGCTCGGGGGAAACCGACTCGGTCACGCCGACAACCAAAAGCGCTCAGAGTTCCATGCAGCTGTACCTGCAGAACGTGAAGCGAGCCGCGCACGAGCTGCGGAAGGAGGTGGAGGAGCGCGCCATCCGCAAGGTGCAGGACATCCGGCGCCGCGCGTCCGGCGAGAAGGTGAGCGCGAGCGCGCAGACGGACGTGACCGTTCCGGTCGACCAGGCGGCGGCCCCGGCGGCGGTTCCGGCTCAAGCGGCGACTGAGCCTCCGCGCGGGTCGATCGTCCAGGCGGCGGCCGCGACGCCACCGCCGGTCGGCCCCGGGCCGCTGAGCCCTGGCGAGAAGCCGCTGTCGGTCGGGTGCAGCTGCCCGCCGACGAGCGTGTGTCGGCAACCCGTGCTCGGCAGCGGCGTGCCGCCGGCGATGCTGACCGAATGGAGCGGCGCGGCGGGTTGGGGGATGGCGGCCGGGATGTGGGGTGCCACCGGTCTCTACGGCGCGAGCCCTATGACTTTCAACTCCCCGTTTTCCCCCGTGCAGCCGTCGCCGTCGCCGCCGCCTCCGCCGCCCTTGCCGCCGACGTTCAAGCGCGCTTCCGACACGAAGAAGTCGCCAAGAATTCCCAAGCCGTGGCGTAACCCGCGCTCCCGCGCGAAAGACTGCCAGTTCGAAACGACTGATGCGTGCAACCCGGACATGCCGGCCAAGGGCTACCCGTTCGTGCTGTTCCCGCCGTCTCTGCCGCCGTACGTTTCGGTGCTGACCGACTCGCAAGCCGCCCCGGGCGTCGTCCCCTACGCTTCGAACGCTCGCGGGCGGCCGCGGTCGCTGGGGGCGCGCGGCTGCGCGGTTCGAGAGCTGCGCGCCGGCAAGATGCAGAAGCAGACGACCGCCGGGATCGGGACGGCCGCCGTGGCAGGCAGCGCGTGCGTCGACGCGAACTGCCTTGACGATAATCCGCCCGTCCGGCCGAGGCGACAGAGGCAGCGCTCGCTCCCGCGCAGCCAACCCAACCTGAGACTGCTTCGTTCGCTCCCGTAGGCGCTTGCTTCTGAGAAGCCAACCCAACCTGCGACTGCTTCGTTCGCTCCCGTGAAGCCAACCGAACCTGCGACTGCTTCGTTCGCTCCCGTGAAGCCAACCGAACCTGCGACTGTTTCATTCGCTCCCGCTAGTTCCCGTGAAGCCAACCGTACCTGCGGCTGAGTTGTTCGCTCCAATAAGCACACTCTCCGCTGAAGCCAACCCAATCTGCGACTGCTTCGTTCACTCCCGTACCGTAGGCGCGCTCCAGTGAAGTCAACCAGGTCTGCGACTGCTTCGTTAGCTCCCGCAGGGGCTCGTACCGTGAAGCCAACTGCAGCTGCGACTGCTTTGTTCGTTCCCATGGGCGCTCGCGAACGAACACACCGAGAAGTATCGTATTTCTTGGGCGTTTTGGCACGTGCGTTCGAGAAATTAATAACCAGAACAATCCAACGTGCACTGAAATAATCAGTTGAATACGAATAATAAATGGAGTAATAAAGGCGAATGGGAATGATTGCGATTCATTCGAGCGGACTGGCGAAGATATATAGTAGGGCCACCATTGGAAAAATGTGTTTCGTCTTTCGTTTGGTGATATTGGCACATCTATATTTCGTAACTTAATGTTGAGGATAAAGGCGTTAATGAATGGGTAAACGAAGAAGAATTGAACGTGGAGAGAGTTTGTGTACCCCACATCATCGCTGTACCTTGGTAGGAGAAGTGAAGATGATTATTGAAATAAACGAGGGGATAAATATATCTAATGAATGGACTGATGTTGAAGAAGAATTCTATACGAGCGACGTTCAGGCGTGTGTTCTGCTTTGTTTGGAATGGGTGGGAAAAAGTGAACGATGTTACTGAAAGAGATAAACGCGTCTAATAAATAGAGACATAAAGAGTGATTAGGTGTGTTGAGATATCTACAGTATCACGCCTTGGTCAACTTGCGCGTTATATGTTTGGCGAAATTAATGTGATCTCGAGGATTAACAAACAATATAAATACGACTAATGAATGTACTCGGGAAGAGAAATTGTTTGGTTGGGATTTTGAGAGTCTAACATTTGAACCCATATTCGCCACCTATTTGCAGATTGTTTTGAAGAATAATGGGCTGGCGGCGAAATTGATGTAATCATGCAGCTTTATTTGCCATCCCCCACCTTACCTGACAAACGATTGGAGAAATACATTAACATGGATGGCGTATGGTTAATTGCCATTGCATTCGTTATGTGTCACGAGTGTGCTGCACTCCTGTTGGGTATGATTATACCAACAAGAAGTTGCAATTGCGTGTTTTCCATTTGCATTGCGTTCTTAACGGAACTTAGCGAATCGTCTTTTGAGTCTTTTGGTGTTAGTAAATCACCGCTATTCAACCACAGTGCATATCAGATACATATTGGCCGTGTGAGAATATTTGCATAACTTGCATAACTATCTTTTACCACAAATTTCGAGATTGGGTGGACAAACGAACTGAAGGGATAGTTGGGTTTTTCTTGCTTTACTATTTCCATCTCTGCGAGTTTGGAGTCACACAGGGAAGAACACCAAGATGAATTTATCTTATGGATATCCTCAGCATCGGCAGACCTGTGTTTGAAGGTTTGTTTGGAGATGAATGAATAGGTGAAATGTATGTGATCATTCAGATGTATTTAGATTTTCAAGATTGGGAAAAGCATGGATCGTGCGATATTTCTATCATTTATTCGACGCCACTAGGTGTGTTCGTTGTTACGTTTCGAAGCGTATGAACCATCGAAGTGCAACTGATCATTTATCCTTCCGTCAATGCATATTGGACATATGGCAGAAAAACATGATTTTTTACAGAACGTGTACTACTAATGAATTTGTGTGTGTGCTGTGAATTGATGGACAGACGAAATGAACGCAATAGTTTGGGATTCTTATCTACGAAAATATTAATTTGCGTCCCACAAGGAAAACGGAAACTGTGTACCATCGATCTAGTAGGATTTCATGACGTTTGATGACTAGACAGATTAAATGTAGATCTTAATGTAAATTTAAATGCATTGCAATTCATAATACTTCTTGCTAAACAGACCAATTGAAATAGACGTATGTGCACAGTTTCGTTGAGCAGCGTATCAATGGAGTAAAATAAAAGCAATTATTCACTATTTTATATTATTTTATGAACCACAGTGAATTCGTCCTTGAAGATCACTGGAATCCTTTGTTTGGAAAGGATCTGACTAAGGATATCTAATCTACGCGAATCATGCTTCAGTGCTCATCATCAGTCAGAAGACGAAAACGTGTGAGTGCAATTCTGTTCGATATTGTAGCACCGCAGGAAGTGAATATGATTTGGTAGGATTTGCTGTTTAAGTCCTATGAAACCATTTGACGTATGTTTTTGTAGTTCAATCTTCCAGTGAAAAACATCGTGTGTTAAGTTCTGAAGTTCGATTTTTAACCAGAAGAACATCCCGTGTAAATGATGTAAAGACTTGCAATCATTAGAGAGATCAAGAGATGATGGTAAGAAGTTCAAAACAGTCACCAATGATAAACCTTTTCACTTTAAAATGTATATAAATGTCCAAAAGTTCTACCCATAAAATATAATTGAATCGTTCATGATTGTTTTGGAAATATTTCACTATTCGAATATTTGAGAGATAGGTAAATATAGAGTACGTTCACACTTCTATTGAACATTACATTTGCAAATAATTATCGTTATATATAAGATGTTTACGTTTGATGCAGGTGAGGCAATCCTTAAAATATTTTCCCCTATTGCTATTTTATATGTGTTTTGGGATGGATGGGTTCAGGCGAAACTCTATCAGATGCTAAATTTTGAGCTCAAATTTGGTCAATAGTTTAGGAGTAAAATCTAGTTGTGTCATTCCGGAGATCACTAAAATATTTTCATTTTTGAGGGCACTTTACATGAAGTTCCTGTGGCTTTTTCAAACTAATGTGGATGATAGCTGCAATTTTAATGTATCCCCCTTATGAATTAAAGAAGAAAAACTATTGTAATCGAGCGCTGACAAATGGCGAATTTTCCACACAAAAATTCTTATTGTCAAGCCCTGGTAACTAAATAGTGGATAAATCATGTCCCTCTTTATAGTGTATTCCTTCCTCTAACATGTGGTGCAGCCATATCCATGTTTTGTGGGTCCTTGACAAAGAAAAATCCATTGACGGCAAAACGACTGCCTGTCCGTCTTTGGTCAACGCTAGAGCATAACCCGTTCAGCCATTTTTTCCACAATTGATATTCCTCAAATCGATCTGAAAGAATCCGAGAATTTTGGGAATTTCAAATATATTTCAATTTTTGAGGGCACTTTGCATGAAACCTCAACAACTTTTCCAAAACTTTCTTAGAAATGGCACCATTTTTTATTAAAATTTGTCTTCAGATACTATAAAGGACGCTTAATAGAATGCTGCAGGTTCCATGATCGTTTAAATACCTGATTTTACGAAAATTACCAAAGTGCATTTTGGGGGGGGGGCGTCTTCCTACAACTACAATATTTACTGCCATTACTGTTCACATGTTTCCATTAAAATCCAAAGATAGTGAAATTCTAGGAATTTTGTAAGAGGCGAAAATCTAGAGGGGTACGAATTGTACAGAAACTGTGCTTCTCCAATTCTTTTCAGAAATGAATGGAAAGTACTCTTGAAACAGACCTTTAATAGTTTATTCAATTACAATTATTGTAAACGTTTCTAAATAAAATATAAATTCAGACTTGCATATTCAGAATGTATTGAAAGCAAACTCAGTATATTTTGGCATGGCTTCGCGGCTACGTAGCTTGCTAATATTGGTTTGATCCTTAGGTAGATGAAGACTTGGTTTGTGTCACAAGTAAAAGCACGGTATGTGTTGACAAGCGAGATCTACAATAGTTAACTTAAACTCAGTCACGAACTTGTAATATAATGCAAAGCTCCTTGGTTTTTCGTGGCCACATGGTGATAAGTTGGGGGACAATGGAGTTTTTAAGTGGGATAGGACACTTTTATCAGAATAGTCATGTAGTGAACAGCTTTTTGCCATAAAACAGTACAACAATGAGCTACGTTACACTCTCGAATAAATTACAATTTTTTACTCATGGAATTTTCTATTTCAATACGTTTTACACTTATATACGATGCCCTTATCAAACACTAGTAGTGTCGAGATTAAAGCTAATAGATTGGTATTCCGTTGGTGCCATTTTATTAGTTATATTTTGATTGCTATTTAGCTAGTAGGCTTGCAATGTGGTCCATAAATTCTCGGACTAAGTTTTGCATTTTTCTGATGAATCTCATCGACTGTTAAATCACATATGAATTTTAGTTTGAATCTTACGGTCAGCCATGCCAGGAGGCGTCGGTCTAGCCAATGTTACTGAACAGTGCATGCGTCTGACAAAATCTGGTGCTGTGTGTGCGTGTAAGAAATTCTATTCGATTCACTATAACTCACCCCAGTGCAGTGTTACGTCTTCGCTCCTAAATGTTACTCTGTTGGTAAGAAAGGTAGATATTGTACTGGTGGAAACTGTCTTAGACAGAAAGACCCCATTAAATAATATGAACGTTTCCGCCGACATGAGTACTTTACTGTAAATATTTCTTGACAAATATTTTGAAGGATTACAGCGTTCATTAATAAAAAGCTAGGGGTAGCATGTTTAAAATGACTGGACGAAATTATACTCTCACATTCGTAATTCACTTTAAAGAATAATAGAAAACTGTTCAATTCCTATAAAGCTATTTTTTCAAATGTTGCTTTATTTTCAATATTAAGGCATAACGGCGACCCTATAAGTTTTGCATTCAGCAAACACGAGCCACCAGGTCAAATGTACTTTTTTGCGATTTTGCAGCAAAACACATCTCTTTGTGTTATATTCGTACAATACAAAATGTATTTTAAATCACATTTTTGCAATATATATTTAAAATTGTGTTAACATATTTACAACTATGTAACGACTTACAACTAAGGCTGAATTTGATTATTTCCTTTCTTGAAAAAAGTGTTTCTCGGCGATACATCATTAGGAAATAAGTTCTTCATTTGCATCACGTACATCCACGACAATATTCATAACTTTTTTCGAACGAGCAGTAAAAGCAACGCTCTCTGGGAATCAAAGTATTCTACCATTACGTTTGGTGCTGGTTACGGGCGGTTACACCGTCACTCGTATGTTTTGATTTAAAAAATATGGCGGCCACTAGTTCGGTAAGCCTCCACCACGAGCGCTGAAACTATAGGGGCAGCTACTCTATGTAGTATATTCTAGCTCGTTGCTTTTTTCTCTTATCAATTCGCACCTAACCTCAAAACAGTGTGGTGCACTGGGCTGCGCTGGCGAAGTTCTTACCGCAGGTAGGCGCTGGTTGGATTGATTTGCGTTTCCGGGCGTGTCAACGGCTAAAGTTATCATTTCCACAAGGGCATGTTTTTATCGCTGGTAGTGGCTCGGATCTTCCCGCGCTGCAGTGCGCTGGATAGCTACATCTGACGCCGACGCACACGTCGGCTTGCTGAGTGTTTCACAAAAAAGTATCTCCCTCCAGCGGGGCACCACCCCAGCCGGGACAACCCCCAAAGCACCGGACTAATCTAAAAGTTGAGGTAGTGTATTGCATGTGAGTGTGTAATTGCATGTGTAAGTAAGGGATGAGGTAAAAACAAGGAAGAGGAAGGAAAGATCACGCGCGGTTCGTGGCCCGTTTGTTAGACCACTCTTCGGCATTCGCCTGGTGTTGATCGGAGAAACAACGAAAATCTACCGATAAGAGCAGCTGGCCGCTAGAATTCTCCTCCAGACCGCGACTGAACTTCACCTAGCTGACAAGTTAGTGTCGAAAATCCTACCACCGTCGGGACTCGAACCGAGAACCTTCAAGTGAGAGAGGCTGCAGTGACATCAGTTGATTCTCTGAGCCATCTCTCCCGGTTTATTATTATTATCATTATTATTATTATTATTATTATTATTATTATTATTATTATTATTATTATTATTATTATTATTTTTATTACTGTTATTTCATTTTTGTTTCTCGTCCTACTTATATTTTGATCACAAATAAATTAAATAATAAGTATTAACTGGATAACGTTTTCCTGGTTTAAGCTGTGACTTCGGATCAGCTTCGGCCATTCCTTGCCAGAGTGCGTATTAGTGATACATTTCCGTTGTTATTCCTAGTTTATAATCCTGCCCTCAGAGCAGCTGTATGTCTGTCATTACTTGAAAAGCTTTATTAGTGTTGTGTATGAAGAAGAACTCTGTTATCAATAGTCAAAAGTAAGTATTTTGTTCGGATTATTTTATGTCATAACTTGAATTATATCTCCTCTATTTCATAATGAAATCAAAATGTAAGACAGTGTAAGACTAGATGAATTGCTCATTTATTTACAAAAAATTAACATAAAATTCAACATATTTCATTTTGTACCTTTGGCCAGCATGTACTAGTGTACCTTTGGCCAGTCAGAGGTACAAACTCATCTTAAGGTAACATCCTTTCAGGCTATTTATTTATTATTCTTTATTATTTTAGAGAGTTGGAGAAGATGCCTAAAAGCAAATGTGATTTCATTCTCACAAAATTGTGAGGCAAAATAACTGTTAAACATGATTTGGCAAAGGTTTTTAGAGTTAAGATGGAAAATATTTTAAGGTAAAATATTTAAAGAAATTAAATATTGCGAGTAAGACTTTTGTCAGGGTAAATGATCTGTACGATATAGATAAAGACGATATTATGTTCGAGCTTCCAAAACCATCGCAGGCAGGTGGATCAGTTCGTCTGCTATACCATTTGATATTTAGTGTTGCTCTCTATCGCCCTACAGTGTTGAATAGCTGATTTTTTATTCTTTATTACTCAATATGCTTTTGTTTTTTATATGTGATAGAATTGTAATTTATTTTGTTTGACCTATAATTTAGAGAATTTAATTATTTTAAAGTTAGCTTAAGATTTTCACGGTTGTTATTTTCATGTGCTCTGTCCTATTTAGTCCTTTTCACAGTTTCTGTAATATTTATTGCTAGTGAGAATCCATATTACCATTGTTAAAAAGTAGTTAAATTAATAAAATAAGTTCCAGTTAACTGATTATTATAATTCGGGTGAAGAGGTCAATGATACAACTACACTTGCCAGAGGTATAATATAGTGTTGTATATTTGACATTATTTTCTTTTAAAAACTGATTTCAACCAGTTTTAAAATTAATTTCAGATCATGAGAAATTAATATTTTGTAGACAACATTTATATTCTTATTTTAAAATATTAAACAAGTTAATAAATATAAAATTAAGGAGAAAAAATTAAAGTAAGAAAAGTGGTCAAAGGTACATCCTTTAGGTTCCCATCCTAAAGAAATGAGTACGCTAATTCAAAGAGACTTAACACTTTCTGACGACAAAATTCAACAATTATCATAATGTATCAAGGAAGTTCAATTCCATCTAATAATTAGTATCTTCGTGCAACAAAAAAGTGAAATCTATGAAGATATGAAAGAAATTCACATAAGTAATAAATATGTCAATTTAATAAATCATAAAATCGGATGAAGGGAATATGAAGTGACAAGAAACACTAGTAAATAACAAACCATATAACAGTACCTAAAAAATCCTTTTCTACATTTTTAAGAAGAATAATTTAATTGAGATGATATTATTTGGCGCCCTTGATTTGTTTCTAGAGATAATTTTTCCCGTACCTTTTGAGGCAAAATGTAAAACACTTACTTGCAATTTTGTCATTAGTTGTGTAATGCAGGTCTTCTGAGAGGCCAGATGCGTAATGAAAATCGTGGGGAAGTGGCCGTAATGTCTACTTATAAACTCTCGAAACAGAGCTGACTTTTTTCTAAAATATTATTTTGTTCCAAATCACCATTCACCACAAGTAATTTGAACATTTGTTCATACTGTTCTATAAGTTTAAAAACAATGCCTGATATTAGAACCAAACTCTTTGCTTCATACAAAGATCATAGCACACAGAAACTACAGTGAAGACCCAAAAAACTGGTACAGCCATGCGTATGGAATTAAAGAGATCTGGAATCAATTGTAATACGGCGCTCCGGTCGGCAACGACTATAGAAGACAACCAGAGTCTGGCACAGTTGTTAGATCGGTTACTGATGCTACACCGGCGAGTTATCGCGATTTAAGCGAGTTTGTTGGTGTTCTATTTTGCGCAAGAGAGAAGAAGCATATCATCTCCGACGTCGCGATGAAATTTAGATTTTTCCGTACGACAAAGTTAAATAAAAAAAAATTGCTGCCATTTTTTCGAAAATATGAAAATGTTTTTGAGACTTACGTCAAGTACCCTAAAAATTCAAAATATCCGTTTGCAACTCCCAAACCCTCGAATTCATTCAGATTGATCAGAAAATATCAATTCTGGAGAAAATCAGAACAGTTTAGGCGTTAGGGTTGACCACAGACCGACAGACAGACGAATGTCTTGCCGTGAATCGATTTTGTGGTACTCATGACCCACGAAACATGAATCCTGGCTACTCCATATGTTAGAATAAGTAATTTAGTATAAGTAGCAACAGGATTTATCTACTTTTAAGTTGCCAGCACCCGGCAATAAGAGGTTTTATGCCGAAAATTTGCGTTTTCTAGCGCAGAATTATATAACCTTATCTTCTCGAGAAGCAAGTGCGAGAAATTAAAAAAGAAATTTCATTAACGTACCATTTACTCTGATCGATACTTTTGTTTTCTGTTGTTTTCAACGCAGTTTCTTGTGTTTGTCACTAGGGTCAGAACGGAGATAACGGATTGTACATGATCCAATGCTACTGTTTTGTTTTCGGCCGAATGATAGGAGAAGGAAAATTTTAGGTTAGAAGTCTATTTCACATCCAGTTTTGGCAATAGTTGTAAATTACTTTATTAAGGTAAGTCCACTTCGTTTTTCTCTGATGGATCGCTTAAGTATCGTGTCATTAGTGTTCTGTGCATGTTTTTCGTATACAGTGAAAAACAGTAGTATTAGTATCTCCAGTGTAGAAGAACAGGCAAAAACGTCTAAGATTCAAATACACGACGAAACAAAAAAGAAACACGAAAACAAAAGAATTTGTTATATCATTGAAAAATATGATCTTTTTGGCTTCTGGCTAAATCTTGCAACATTTCCTTTTATGTCGTACTTGCAGTAAGTGATAAAATAATAATTTATTGGAAAACACAACGTTCTGTAACTTTCTCTTTGTGTGCTTTCACATTTTCCCTACATACTCTGTGTTTAGTTTACCTACTGACGCTGTGTCTTTTTCACTATGCTTCAACGAAACATTTTTGCTAAAATAAAAGATAGAATTAACTAAAGCAAACACTATACATTCCACTTATTTTATTCAATTTAAAAGATACAGCTCTTTTTTTATGTCCATGTTCAAGACATATAACTCTGAAGTAAGGCTTTTTAAAATTACTTAAAATGTTTGCAAAGAATTTTAAGATAACATGTTCAAAATATTTTTTCGAATTCTCATAAAAATAACAGAAATCTTACAGTTTCAAAACCATGAAATAAAATTCACATTGTAGAGCCCTTCAAAGTGAATGGGCGTGTAATACCCATATCTTCTATTACTACACGCCTAACAACTATTTCTGTGACGACAGCATATCTACGCCTTTGGTTCCGCGCCTTGTAGGTTAAGATCGATTCGATCACTCGTTGTTTTGCACAAAAACTCATTTTACAAGTACATATATCAAGTTTTAAATCGATAAACCACAGTTATGTATAAAATAACTTATTTAATGTAAACGGACGATTGATTTAAGGACATGTCTTATGAAATAAATTTTAACATGACATCGACGAATTACATAATATTTAATATATTAAATTCTCTGGACTTTCAATAAAAATACATTATTCCAAGCGTCCTCTTAAAAGCGAGTTAAAATTAGCTTAAACTAAATATCCATAATATGAAATATAATTTCAAAACCAATCCTAAACGTAATTTCTGTTTCACCGAAACTAAGTTTTATATGAAGTCTCAGTCATTTTATAAAAGAAAATTTTATTAACTTATATGATTTTAATTTAAAGCTCTATATTTAATTTATCAATTATATAAATGAAATAAATTTATTACTTATTAAAATTATTAATGAATGAATATTACTACCTATTTACAAATTCCAGCCTTATGAAAGTTAAACTGATTCATATCTCTTTCCAAATGTCGTAGTATAAATATTCAAATGTGTGTCATGAGAAAGATATAAGAAAACATATCTTGTTCAAAGGAAGAAAAAAACTACAACACAAACATAAGGAACCCCAAAAGTATTTTCACCACTTTTTACATATTGAAAACAAAATAATACAAATCAATAATGTACAGTAGAAAATTTATTTTTCTTGTAAAATTAATCAAAATTTGGCACTTTACTCACCTCCAACATAATGAATTGTTACAACGAAACACACTGATTTGTTCGATGATCACATTCTAACAAGTTTCAAGGCAACATTTGTTCTTGCATTCGCTTGCAATGGAATGCTGTCATTAATTACACGTTGCAAATTTTGATACTTAAATCTTGCTCGTTATTGTTCAGTACTCTCTCTTGATGTTAGTGCTGAAGATAAATATTTAGAACAATTCGAAAATATTCATAGCACTGCAACGTCTTTGAATTTCGCTTTTCCTAGTGATGCTGGAGGTTTCTTTGCATTTTCATTATAGCAAGCAGGAGTTCTCTGGGCGAAAAAGGTTTCAGAAACCTACAAAAACGTAATGAAGTTTGGAAATAATGAGGATTGTTAAAACGTTTTTGTAAGTAATTATAAATACAATTATTACCCCAAAAAGCAGTTTTTGATAACATTACTTAATAAATGTTTATTATTCGTATTTTCCTTGCTTTGATCGCGTTTTCCAAAGTCGAACCTAAAGGCGAATCTGCAGCTGTGTCCCCGCGCGTGCGCAGGCTCCGATGGGCGGGCGATGGAGGGCGAGGTGCGCGGGCGGCGGCCGGGGGCGGCGTCGGCGGCGGTGGGCGCGGACGTGGACGTGGACGCGGACGCGTGCCGCAGGCAGCGGGCAGCGGCGCTGGCCCGGCGCCTCGCCTCGCTCGAGAACGCCCAGCACCGCGTGCAGCTGCGCGTGCGCATCCTGGAGACGGCGGCGACCGCGCGTCGCAAGCCGCCGGCCGTGACAAAGCGGCGGGAGGGCGAGCAGGAGGCGGCGGTGACGCGGAGACGGCAGGTGACAGACGAGACAGCGCCGCAAGTCGGTTGCCGGTTCAGAACTTACGAATCGGCGAAGGATTTCGAGGAGTACAGAATGTCAGATCGGGAGTACGCTTTGCGAAAGTATCCACTGGCTGGCAGCAGGATATCACCTCACTGCACCGCTCACACCAGCGGGGAGTTCTGCTCAGAAGATGATCGCGTCCGATGTCGGGAACGCCCACAGCAAACAGTTCGACGTTTGGAATCTAAAATCTGTTTGGAGGAAGCCGAAAAGCGCCGTTACACGGAGGGAGAAGGCATTCCATTTGGAACGCGCATCCAGCAAAGGAAGCAACTGATTGGCAGCAAAGTATCACCTCATCGCAGCGCTCATAGCAATGGAAAGTTGTGCTCAGTAGATGATCGTACCCGAAATGGGGTATATTCACAGAAACCAGGTCATCCTTTAGCAACTGAGACCGGTTTAGAGGAAGTCAAAAATGTCGCAATGCGTCGGTACATGGAGTGGGAAGGAAGTACACATAGGAAGTGCGCGGAGCAAAAGAAGCCACTGATGGGCAGCAAAATATCACCCCACTGTAGAGCTTACCCCAATGGAGAGCTGAGCTTAGAAGATGATTTCATTCGTTGTCGGAAACACTCACAGCAACCCGATCGTCGTTTGACGTCTAAAACCAGTTTTGACAAAGTAAAAAGCATCGAAATGCTTGGGTATCCGGAGAGGGATAGCATTTCCGGTGGGAAGTATATTCAGCAAAGTAAATCACTGCTTGGCAGCAAAATATCACCTCACAGTAGCGTTCAAAGCAACGAGAAGTTGAGCTCAGATGATCGCGTCCGAAGTTGGGAACACCCAAA
Source organism: Gryllus longicercus (assembly GCA_038098605.1). Taxonomy (NCBI): domain Eukaryota; kingdom Metazoa; phylum Arthropoda; class Insecta; order Orthoptera; family Gryllidae; genus Gryllus; species Gryllus longicercus. The sequence goes on along the minus strand of JAZDUA010000412.1, from coordinate 834,835 downwards.
GCAACCACGTATTCGTTTTGCAACTAAAACCGGTATCGATGAAGTCAAAAGCATGGAAATACGCCAGCATGCGGCGAGAAGAGGCAATCCAGATGAGAAATGCACGCAGCTGGGAAAAACACTGCTTGGCAGCAAAATATCATCTCACTGCAGCGCTCATGACAATAAGAAGTTGAACTCTGACGATGATCGCTTCCGAAGTCGGGAACACTCACAGCAACCAGGTATTGGTTTGGCAACTAAAACCTGTTGCGATGAAGTCAAAAACATGGAAATGCGCCAGTATACGGAGAGAATTGACATTTCAGATGAGAAGTGCGCGCAGCAGGGAAAACGATTGGTTGACAGCAAAATATCTCCTCACTGCAGCGTCCGAATTCGTGAATGCCTACAGCAGTTAGATCGTCCTTTGTCAATTAAGACCGGTCTGGAGGAAGCCGAAAAGAATCGATACATGGAGGGAGAAGATATTCCAGTTGAAAAGTGTGGGCAGCAATGGAGCCCACTGATGGCCAAAAATATTCCCCCAATCGGCGCTAATCTCAAGAGGGAACACGATGTGGAATTGAGATCAGGAGGACGGAGCTTGCAATGGGAATGGTCGCAGCAGATAGGTCGATCTTTCGAAGACAAAGCCGGCTTGGAAAACGTCAATCACGCGGAAATGTATCGCGATACGGAGGAAACCGCAATGCCAGGTCGTAATCTCTTGGAGCATGAAGAGTCGCTGATGAGTGAGAAAATACTACGTCCCTCCTGCAATGAAGAATTGATCTCAGGAGACGAGCACATGCAAAGTTGGGAAGGGCCGCAGAAGCGAGGTCGCCATTTGTCAACCAAGACCAGTTCGCTGCATGTCAATCACGACGAGACTAGTGAAGACTCGGAGAAGGGCATGTCAAGGCCGAGATCGACGCAGCAACTTAGACCACTGGTAAGTTCACCACGACCGATGGTCGCGACATCCAGCGTTGAATGCGATCAAGACAAAGAGGTCAACCTATGTGTTCGGAAACCTATCAGTCAGGTATATCTGCCGATGAAAGTCGATACTTCACCGCACACCGCTGATATCTCTCCGAAGAATAGTGCCAAATTGGGTTCAGGAAATCCAATCCGAAGTCCAGATCAACTACAGCTACCTTTGACCACTAAGACGGTGACGCTCTCCGTTTTGGGAGAGGAATGTGAAAACACGTCGAAATACGTCGAAATGCGTCAACAGTCAGAAGAGAACGATTTACCAAATCGCAGGCCAACACAGCCCGTGCAATCACTGCTAAGTTCTCTTACCCCCCAGAACGCCGATGACGCCACCGTCCAGCACTTTGGAGGTTTGTCTTCTGAGAAAGATTGCACGAGAGATGATGAAGAGAGCCATGTGAGCACAGTCACGTTGATGAATGCCAAATCGCCTGGGTGGAAGTACGTAGAAATGCGGCAGTCGATTGGGAATGGCTTGGCAGATAAAAAATCGATTCAGCAGTTGGGATCACTGAAACGTATCGCATCACCATTGGACGGCGATAATTCTGAAGATACGTTAGGAATGAAGTCATCAAATTTGGAGTGGCGACAACGGCTTGATCAGCGGTTATCCTCAGCGGCGATAATGCATTCCGGTTTGCGGCAAACAAATGACGCCGTAATGTCAGATTTGAAAGAGTCAGGCATGCGAGATGGGGAATTCATAAAGGAGATGGGCACACTGCTAGATACGCCTGTGTTACAGGACGTGTCTGGTTGTAGTTCCCAACACAAACGGTTAGGTTCGGAAGAAGATCGTGTCCGACGTGAAAATCAGTCTGGTGAAGTGATTCCGACCGAGGCAACACCTAAATCCGGTTATGTACACGTCGAGTACGACCAGTCATTGATCCTAGGAGACGCATTTTTGCAAGAGAGAAATACCCCACAATTTTTTAGAGAACCTGATAGAAAACAGGATCTTATTTCCCCAAGCGAAAGTTATTCAGAAGTTGAACTGTATTCTGAAGACTATTGTATGCGAGATCTGGAATTACGAACGCAGTCGGGTCGACTGATGACATCAGACGACTATCCTGACAGTGTGAATGATCACAAGGGATCATTATCACGGGAAAGCCTCATGTGTAATCCCGATCGTCTACAATCTAATCGATCTTTGGTGATTGCAAAAGAGACGGACACCGAATTTCTTAACGTCGACGTGAATCCATCATCAGAAGTGGATCACGTTCGGACCAATATGTCCCCGCAAACGCGTGGTCTACACTTGCGATCAGAATACAACGTTCCTGTGTACTCGACCGAAGATTCAGAAGCGGACGGCCTGAGATGTTTAAAATCGACAGATCATCTAAGTCAGTTAGCAGCGACATCATTGTTCAGTTCCATTCGTGCCAACTGCGATCGTTCACTAGAGGGTTTTCAAAGCGTGAAATTCACACCAAACGTCGATGCAATGGTATCGGTGACGATGTCGGATGGTTCTCCGGCTTCAACCGACTTTCCCAAGTGGAAGCTCATTGAACAATCCAATTCTACTGTAACCTTGGCATCATCGCGCCAGTTATTTCCGCCGATAATGGAGGTTCCATCCGATCAGAGTAATCCGTCAGTTATAACCACGCGATCAGCTTCTGTATCCAATGACTATATGACGCGATCTATATTATCGGAAAGCGTATCTTCTAGAGTTACTCAATCCTCCAAATCAACAATTGATTCCTCAAATGAAGTATCCACAGAGTCCCAGGTAAGAGAAACTGTAAAAGGAGAATTTAACGGAGTTTGTGTCCAAACGAGTAGAACATCATTAAAAGCCACAGTTTTACCGCCTGTACTTGGAAATATTGATCGCACCTCAGTGTTCAGTTTCTCTACCCCACAATTAGAAGATTTGGAAAACGAGTATTGTGAGCTGGAGAACCATAACGACCAATTCGTGCATTCACAATTGACCGAAGCCTCCCCGATTGGCCGCAAAGCTATTACCGATAACAGCGCCAAAGTACCTGAGAACATACGTTCTGAGATGGCTGAGGTGACGCGCGAGATTTCTGGTTGCTCTCAACAAGGCTCACAGAGGTGTCCAGTTGTTGAGGTGCATGAATCCTGTTTTGGTCTTCCACGGAACCAAAGTTCAATGGTTCGTGATCAAATCCAAAGGACGTTCTCTCCAACATTACAAGATGACTCGAGTATAAACTTGCAATCGGCGTCTGCTGAACGACTACGTTCTTCCGAGAAGCAGACTCATTGTTCACCATCAAACGTACTTTGGCGAGAAATTTCTGGACGCAGTAAAGCGAAAGTGCCAAGTGAACTAATGAAGGACATATCCGGGGGACTAATGCCAGAAAGTGCGAATCGCGATGAAACTCGGAACGTGCTAGTGTATTCTTTAGTGAAGAATGGGGCGAAGAAACCGGAAAAACCGAACTCGGGACGGTCCCGAAATAACGCAATCTCGGCTACTTACGGACCGTCAACATCTACTGCCCAGAGCCGCGTGAACTCATCTTCCCGACCTACAACGAATCCAAGTAAAACAGCACGTCAGCTAAATCTCAAAAAGAAGGAGAAGAAAAACGTTTGCGCAGGCAGCCCCTGTCGCCGTCCTAGAGGCGCGAAAATTCGGAATTGCAGGAAATCGCAATCGATTCCTCGAAGAGTGTCCCCCTTACCATCTAAACCAAGAAACAGATCGGCGGCCATATACTATCCTAGAAATCCGTTCAGTCACGTGTCATACGCTATAGATCCCTGGTACCTGAGCCGGTACATGGAATTTTGGCGTCAGTCCCAGGCGGCATCGTTCGGTTATCCTCCCGCGGGACCCTCGGGGACCTTGTATTCCGGTTTGGCGGTTCCCGCTCCCGGTGTCCCGATGGCAGACGCGTCGCAGACGCATCCGGTGCCTGTGGCGACGCCGCCAGTCAGCGCGTCACTTGGAGCGGTGCCCGGAGGTCCGGCGGCAACCCAAACGTCGAGAGACGGGACGTCGGCGCGAACGTCCAAATACGTGAGACTCGGGTCACCGAATCAAGTGACTCTGCGGCCGTACGATCACAACGCCGCCGCCACGTCGCCCCGTAAACGAACGGTCGCCGGGAGGGCCCCTCCAACACTGGCCATCTGCTCCAGCAAATGCAAACCTCCCGGTTCGTTTCCCTGTTCGGGAATGGCCAACATCAAGCCCGTCGCAGGGATCGCTCCGTCGTCGGTAGCTTCCGTGCCATCGGTACACGCCGCTCAGTCCGCCCCCTCGCTATCCATCTCTGCCACAAGCGCGACCTCTCAAGTAGCGGTTTCGTCTTCGTCTCTACTGAATCCCTCCGCTTGGGCGGAGTTGCGCGTTACATTTTCGAAGGACATGAAAAGTCAGTTTTGGGCTCTTCAGTCCTCATCTTTTGATCGCCCAAGCCGCGAGTCGTTCAAGGAAGATCTTGTCTCTACAACAGAAGCCGAAAAGAAAGACAACGTAAAAGGACCGAGTGATTCACACAAAAAAATGATGGAGAGTAAACGGGCTGAGATGGAAAGAACTGAAACGGAGAAACAAGAGAGAGTAAGAGCTAAAAGAGTTAAGGCAGAAAGAGAAAGAGCTCAAAGGGAGAAAGAAGAGAGGGAAAGAGCTCAAAGGGAGAAAGAAGAGAGGGAAAGAGCTCAAAGGGAGAAAGAAGAGAGGGAAAGAGCTGAAAGAGAGAAGGCAGAGAGAGAAAGAGCTGAAAGAGAAAAGGCAGAGAGAGAAATAGCTGAAAGAGAAAAGGCAGAGAGAGAAAGAGCTGAAAGAGAAAAGGTAGAGAGAGAAAGAGCTGAAAGAGAGGAGAGAGAAAGAGCTGAAAGAGAGGAGAGAGAAAGAGCCCAAAGAGAGGAGAGACAAAGAGCTGAAAGAGAGGAGAGAGAAAGAGCTGAAAGAGAGGAGAGAGAAAGAGCCCAAAGAGAGGAGAGAGAAAGAGCTGAAAGAGAGGAGAGAGAAAGAGCTGAAAGAGAGGAGAGAGAAAGAGCTCAAAGAGAGGAGCAAGAAAGAGCTGCAAGAGAGGACAGGGAAAGAGCTGAAAGAGAGGAGAGAGAAAGAGCTCAAAGAGAGAAGGCAGAGAGAGAAAGAGCTGAAATGGAGAAAGAAGAGAGAGAAAGAGCTGAAAGAGAAAAGGAAGAGAGAGAAAGAGCTGAAAGGGAAAAGGCAGAGAGAGAAAGAGCTGAAAGAGAGGAGAGAGAAAGAGCTCAACGAGAGAGGGCAGAGAGAGAAAGAGCTGAAATGGAGAAAGAAGAGAGAGAAAGAGCTGAAAGAGAAAAGGAAGAGAGAGAAAGAGCTGAAAGGGAAAAGGCAGAGAGAGAAAGAGCTGAAAGAGAGGAGAGAGAAAGAGCGCAAAGAGAGAAGGCAGAGAGAGAAAGAGCGGAAATGGAGAAAGAAGAGAGAGAAAGAGCTGAAAGAGAAAAGGAAGAGAGAGAAAGAGCTGAAAGGGAAAAGGCAGAGAGAGAAAGAGCTGAAACAGAGAAGGCAGAGAGAGAAAGAGCTGAAAGAGAAAAGGCAGAGAGAGAAAGAGCTGAAAGAGAGGAGAGAGAAAGAGCTCAAATGGAGAAAGAAGCGAGAGAAAGAGCTGAAAGAGAGAAGGAGGAGAGAGAAAGAGCTCAAAGAGAAAAAGAAGAGAGAGAAAGAGCTGAAAGAGAGAAGGAGGAGAGAGAAAGTGCTGAAAGAGAGAAGGCAGAGATAGAAAGAGCTGAAAGAGAGGAGGAGAGAGAAAGAGCTCAAAGGGAGAAGGAGGAGAGAGAAAGAGCTCAAAGGGAGAAAGAAGAGAGAGAAAGAGCTCAAAGAGAGAAAGAAGAGAGAGAAAGAGCTGAAAGAGAAGAGGCAGAGAGAGAAAGAGCTGAAAAAGAAGAGGCAGAGAGAGAAAGAGCTCAAATGGAGAAAGAAAAGAGAGAAAGAGCTGAAAGAGGAAGGGTGAAGGAAGAAAGAGACGAAAGACAAAGGTTAGAAACGGAAGAAACTGATGGAGAGAGGGCAGGAGAGATAGATATGACTGAGAAGGGAAGTGTCGAAGAAAAGAGAGCGGAAATAAAAGAAAGTGAAAGAGAAGAGGCGGAGAAGAGAGAATTGGCAGAGAGGGAAAGAGAAAAAAGAGAAAGGGTGGAGAGGGAAAGAAAGGAAAGAGAACGGGCAGAGAGGGAAAGAGAGGAAAAAGAAAGGGCGGAGAGGGAAAGAAAGGAAAGAGACCGGGCGGAGAGGGAAAGAGAACGGATAGAGAGGGAAAGACAGGAAAGAGAACGGATAGAGAGGGAAAAAGAGGAAAGAGAACGGGCAGAGAGGGAAAGAGAACGGGCAGAGAGGGAGAGAGAGGAAAAAGAACGGGCCGAGATGGAAAGAGAGGAAAGAGAACGGCTGAAGCGGGAAAGAGAGGAAAGAGAACGGGTGGAGAGGGAAAGAGAGGAAAAAGAACGAGCGGAGAGGGAAGACGCTGAAAAAGGAAGATCAAAGAAAGAAACTGTCGAACAGGAAATGAGAAATGTCGAAAGGGAAAGAATCCAACGGGAGGTTCTTGAGACAAAGAGAGAAAAAACAAACCAGGATCAAGCAAACGCAGGGTGTGCGGTGGTAGAAGAGCATATTATTATCTATCGGTATGGTCCGTCTAGCAGCGCAAGAAGTGGACTTTCTCCAGGGCCACCGCACGCTTGCACTACAAGTTGTGGATCATGTTCTCAACCTGGTGGTTTCTTTCAACAACCTTCTTTAAGATACGCTAACGCCGTCTGTGGATGTTGTGGAGTCTCCACACCAATGTGCAGAGCCACTTACGTCCCACCCGGATGGAAGCCCCCGATAGAAAAAACAGCATCCAAATGTGAAGTGGCGGAGAAACAAAGAGTGTGTAGAGGAAGGGAAGAGGCTGAAAGAGCAAAGGCGGAGAAGGATCATTGGTGTCACGGCGTTCGAGGAAGTATAACTCATCCCATGCCTTGGAAGACATGCGAATCAGGCGAGAGACAAGAACATAATCTTCCATGTACTTGCACTCCTTGTCGATTATATCGAACACCGGTGAGGTGCCACTTTCCTGCCATTCGACCTCCCAAAAAAATTCCTCTTAAAAGCAGAGCACCAGGTAAAAAAGCCGTAACTCCAAATCGCTCTAGTGAGGTACGACAAATTTCTGTTCAATATCCAATCAAGCAAAGTCCTCAACTCGTCCAATTGAAAGACCCAAAGAGAATAAGTCTTAGTCAGGTACGACACGGATCCGGACTGTCTCGCGTGTACGAAGTTTTGGATGGACTGATAAACGAAGTGTGTACTGACAACGTGTCGTCAAAACGTCGATCGAGAATATCTCGAAGATCTAAGAGCGTTCGCAGGTCGACACTTTCGCTTCCCAGGAGCTCTGTTGAAGAACAAACGTCCACCGCGACATTGAACGCGTTGACAGAAACGTCGGAAGATGCTACGGATCTCTCCGCGTGGGAGAGATCCTCCTCTTCGAAACTGCTTCTCGGTCTCGCCTCATCAAAAGTCACGTCTCCGTCTCTCGCTTCTTCCACGCGCTCTGCTGGCTTGAGCACTGACAAATCCGTCGCTTCCGAGGTCGTTGACGAACACGTGTTCACGCAAGACACCGCTTCTCCTGACGTTAGCCAAACTTCGCGGTCCGGAAGAAGTGCCAATTCAGAAAGCAGCGAGCCCGCGTCTACATCAAAGTCCGTTGGGGAGTCTTCACAATCCGACGCAAGCTCTACCGAAAAATCACGTGACCCTAGCGCGGGAGAAGAGGAAGAGAGAGGACCCAGCGACACTCAATTGATTTCAGTGGACCAAACTCAACAGAATGTGAGATATTTCCAAATATCCATTCGTCAAGGATGCGCTTCTCCCACGTTTATAGATGTATCTCTGCCCCCGCAATCTGTTAACATAAATATAACGGAAAAAACCACTGGTGCGTGTCAGAGCTCAATGGATCACATGGACATTCTGTGTGCGAATACTGCCACTCAATCCAGTTTGACTGAGGATGGAGGGAAACCAGCAGTAAAAAATGCCCTTGTAGGAGAATCAACTCAGTTTTGCATATCAGACCCTCAATTAAGGAGTGTATGTACTAGTACAAGTTGCGTACGTGGTATTCCAGACACCCAGAGTAGTGATCGTCAAATGAAGAAAGACGTGCGTAAACTATCTGTATCGTCATGTAATATCGGAAATAAATTACAGAAGTACTGTAGTAGTGTTTCTTGTGGGTCTGATCATCCGCTTTCGTGTTTCGTGGAAGAAAGACATGAAATCGATTTTGCGGACCACCAAGTATGTACTCCGCTTTGCACTTGCCGCATAGGACGAGAAAGAACGGAGCACATTTCCCGGAAAGGAACCAATGTTCCGAGTTCAAGTTCCATGGAAGACAGTGAGGAAGCATGTACTCCTCTTTGTACTTGCCGTACCGGGCCAGAAAGAAGAACGCAGATCGATCCTAAAGGCCGAAAACAAAGAGAGACAAACAATGCTCCTGCGCCAGTCAAGCAAAGAGTAACGGAACACACACAAGAAATTTCGCATAATATAATACGTTCTTCGCAAGGCGATGAAATAAGCCATTCGAAGGCGATGGCATACAGTTTTTCTGGAGCACCCCCTACTAAAGTGGTGACAATGGATCGATCAGGAAGAGGAGTTATTGATCAAAGACCATCATCATTCGGAGGAAGTCCAGCGCTCTTTACAGACAAACCAGCAACAGCAATGTCTGCATCTGTTTCTCAACCTGCGGCGAGCAGATCAAGTACCAGTGGACGACGGCGTGATCCAACAAATCGTAATTTTCATGATACAGGAACTTCGATTCAAGGAAAATCATTGTATGAGGTATCGGAATCAAATGATCAACCAGCGCCGGGAATCAACGGTCACGAATTTTCCCTCCCTGAAGAAACATCACAAAGGGCCACTAGACGACCGTCAAGTCCAATTTTTTTTGACTTTGGCGTTACAGCTGTGGCCAATAGACCTAGAAAAAATGGTGGACCTTCTGTACTAATTACACGAGATGTTGAGAATAGAGGTACTTCAACTCTCGGAAAATCACTGTATGAGTCATCGGAATCAAATGTTCAACCAGAGCTAGGAATTAACGATTACGAATTTTTTTCCCTTGATGAAACATCAAACAAGGTTATTATGCAACCTCCAAGTTCCGTGTTTGAGCATTTTGACCCTTCGGCTGTGACAGATGAACCAACTACAAGAATAGGATCGTCTATTCCAATGACCGGAAATGTTGAAGATAGGGGAATATGGAACCAAGGAAACTCGCTGTATGGGGTATCAAGAACAAATGTTAAACAGGGGCCAGAAATGACCGAACACGAATTATTTTCCCTTGAAGAAAAAACCTCATATTTCCAACAAGAATCTCCTAACGCAGAATCTGAGTTTCTGAGTTCTCAAGCTAAAAATGGCGGTCCAAGTACCAGTAGTGGACGAACTGCTTCGACATCTCGAAATGTTAAAGATACAGAAATTTCAACTCAATCCCCCAATGATTTACCAGGATCAGATGTTCACGAAGACAAACAGGGGAACTTCATTTCATCTGAAACAACTCCTGCAAACCCACATGATACATCTAACAAACAAAATGATATAAATACTACAATGAATCAGCCCAATGAAGACTCTGCAAGACACATGTCTCAACCAGCTGTGACACATTTGAACAAACCGACCTGCGGATGTCGTGATCCGGTAGCTCAATCAACAGATAGAAGTTTTGTTACATCAGACTTTCGAGGATTTCGTGTCCCGTTGTCGTTATCAGGTGGGGAGGGGACAATTTGCAGGCGAGGAAACATGCCGTATTTAATATTAAAAACCCCTTGGTCACAACCAAGTAGCGGGCCGTCAGTTTGCGCAATGGGACGTGGTTCGCGTTGCTCATCGCCATTATTCAGAAAAGGGAAAGGGGTGAAATTCCGAGGAAATGCTTCTCGTCCGCGTTGTAGAATATTCGCTCCAGAGCATGTCCCAACAATTAACGTAGATACAATGGATAAGAACCGCAATGCCGATTCCTCCAGAACATTCGCTCCGCAGCAAGCAAAAACAATACACGTAGATAGAATGGCAAAGAACGTCAACGCCGGTGCTTTGTCCTCTTCACCGCCCACTGAAGAGAAAGGAATAAACACCGAAAACAATGCACTCTGCGATCCTAAATGTCCAAACAATGAAGAAGGAGGTCGTGTACGGCAAAATACCTGCGCGGCAAATAACCAGCCGGTTCCCTTTTCCGTTTCCAGAGAATCCAGACGAATCAGATTCGCACGATCGAATTCCCCTTCGTCCACTTTACCCAATCCCCTCTACTTGTCTCAACAGTTCTCAAGGCCAGGAAACGAATTGTCCCTCCCGTTGTCCACTTCTAGGGAAATGGGACGAATCGACTACCAAGATCCCGTTTGCTTTCTCGGATGTTGTTGCACTTCGCGGTGGCCAGCACTAAACGCCGGAGGGTGTGCTGCAACCTCCACTACAGACGCGCAGACCTCCAATCTCTTCGGACGGCCAAATCAAGACGGGCAATGTACTACAGGTGTTGACCCAAACACTACCTCGCGTAATTCTTGCCTGTTCGGTCGAGTCAACAAGGACACGCAGTGTGGTTCCAGTTTTGCTCCAAGCAATCCGGCTCTAGACACGTGCCAAGCAAGGCCGTCAACGAGAGATAAGCAATGTGGTACTGAATATGTTCCTTCCAATACTCCTGCACAGTGTTCGAGCTATACACAATCGTCAACAGGATATACGCAGTATGCTATTGAAAATGCTGCTCGAATTGTATCCGCCCAACAGTCGTGTTATACCAGGCCAATCTCAAGAGATGTGCAATGCGGTACTGAATCTTCTCACATTAGTCTTGCACCCCTGTCGTCCGCTTCCTATCAGCCGATAAGAGACGCGCAATGCGGCGTTGAATGTGCTGCGCAAAGTACTTCCATAGAACGGTCTTCCTTATCAAGTCAACAAACAAGAAGTAGCCAAGCTGGTCCTGGAGACATTTCCTCCATCACTCATGAACCAGATTCTAACCATTCCGGCCATCCAACAGCAGATGCGAATTTCGGTACTGAAAGTTCTACTCTAACCACTCCCGTAGAACACGCCAACCCTTCCGAACAGCCACCAAGAGAAGATGATTCTCATGCGGAAGTTGTTACTCCAACAAACGCCAACTCCCAAATTAGCCCCGACACGAGCGCAGCATCGCCGCCACCAGTGACAGTAATGAGTACAGGGACATACGAAAGTGATCGCGATTGGGAAAAGGCGGTTTTACGGCAAGAGAGCGCTCGGTTAGCGCAGTCGGGGGCGGTAACGCCCGAGCCGTCAGGCCTGTCGACACACCCGTCACCCACGCTGCGGGTGATCACGTACGACTCCAAAAACTTCGGGCCGTCGTCAACCAGGTCAGTAACGTTGACGCCTTCGGCCACCGGGGCGACCATGACCACGAGCGGGCCTTCGCCGAGTGTACGTGACGCGGCGTACCACGCCGAAGGCCTCGGTCAGACTCTTTCGGAGCAGCACGGCATGCTCCAGGCGATGCGTGAAGCTGTCCCGACACGCACACCAACGACACAGGACCCGGTGCGACCGTGCAATCCGAATCCGCAGACTTCCCCCACGCCCGGTGCCGGAGAGGTCCGCGCAGAACATACTCCGCCGGAACCGGCATCGTCGACCCCGTCCTTATCCCCGAGTCTCGCCTCCGCCACGCAAACCCTACCCGCGGCGAGGAACCCGCACTTCGTGCTGGGCCCGCCCGCCCTGCCGCCCGGGGACCGGCAGCTGCGATGGAAGCCCTCGCCCACCCGAAAGCCCGGGGCCCGGCCGCCGCCGCGCGGCGCCTGGGAAGGCAAGGTGGCCAAGGGATGTCGCTGCGGGGCAGGAAGTTTCCACGCCGCGCGTCGCTCCCCGGCCCCCCGCACCAAACGACCGGCGTCCCCTGACAGTTCAGAGAGCGGCTTGTACGCTGCCGCTAGATGCTGCACGGGCATCCTCAAGCATCAGCACTGCGAAAACTGCGTTGAATGCGATGGCTAAACGTGTGTGTAGAGATTGAGCTTTCGATCGAAGATATTGCTAAGGGATTACAGTATGTGGCGGTGGCCACGTAATTGTATTTTGTAATGGAAGAAGCACATACTGCAGGAACTAATTATGTGCAGTACCAGAAGAAGCGAGAAAGCCGCATGGCTATTACGAGGAATGGAGAATTTAAATTCAGACAATGAGTTACGCATTGCTATTTGAAGCGAACCTGATGTACCTCGTCGTCTAATAAAAAGTAAGAATGCGGCAATGCTGTTGCAAGGAATGAACAGGTGCAAATAATATGGGTTATGTAGTGCTGTTTGAAGCGACAATTCTATATCCCGTCGTCTACACTGAGATATCTGCATGGAATGTGACGGCCAGATGTGTGTGTAGAGATTGAGTTTTCAATTCGATCACAGATTTGGAGTATGTTCCTGTGATTAGGTCAAAGAGATTGTGGTAAATGCCTGCAAATCTGGTTTGTCGAAAGGAATAAGCACGCATTGTAATAACTAGTAGTGTTATAGCAAGTATTGAAGCACAATTGAAGAGTGTTGCCAAGCGTTTTCGATCATTGGACTTTCTGGTAAATGCCAACACTGCAATTCCAAGAATCAAATACCCCAACAGAAATGTGGTATGGTTATATGCGTGATCTGATGCATAGGGATAGTTTCAGGCGATTATTAGCTTCCATAAGCAAGTTGTAATAATCAATACTCTGCATACGCAAAGAGAAAGAAGCATGCATTTCTGTACTGCGCTAATCTTAGATCAGCATATGTCGGATGCTTATACTGCTAAGCAATTACAATCGATTAACATCTAGCAGTAAATACAGCAAAAAACAACCCACCTGCCTGCTGTAGCCAGACCAAGATCTGTAAGTCGAGCAAGTTGTTAGCTGATTACGAGCGATTAGTCTTAATGCATTTATCTTGGATAAAGCAGTAACCTCCCAGCTGTGCTCATAGGACAGGAACAGTTGAACAAGGTTGCTGCTAAAATATTTTCAGCGATTAAGCAGCATTGTGATAATGGCCAAAATGATGCGCTGTCTTATATCAAACCGCTCACATTGTTGTTTGCACAACACAATAACTAATAGAAAATAGGGCGTACAATCAAGCACAAAAGCGTTTACCATTTGGAAATAAATAATTGAGTTAATGTCCAGTACACATTTTCTGCAATGGTTAAGAACCTACCTTTGATTTAGATACTCTTTCCGTAACACAAGACTGTTTTTATAAAGATAGGTTTTTTGTTGTGATTGTACAATAATATATTTCTTACGGTGAAGGCAAACCGAAAAGGAGATGTACCGGACATATTACTGCGTACTGCGGTAGAACCACGCAGAGCAGCTATAAGCAGAGGCCGCAGCAAAAGATTTTGGGAACGCTGTCATCGACTGTTCGAGCGTTTTACAATAACTAATTCTTATGTGTCGTTATAAATAGCGATACGAAACATTCATGCCAAAGTGACTATGTTGAATATTTTTTCATGTAACAAGTTCATTGCGTGAAAATATTCTAATGAACAAAGATTGAGAGTAGTAGATAAGTGTTGTAGAAATTATGGTACAAAGGACATACGTCATACTCGGCACATAACCTGCACTAAGTACACTGTAAGTTGTTCTACGACCGCAAAATTTCCACACTGTTTGGGGTTCAAAATCCTTCCTTCTGACGAAATGAGAGAATGTATCTTCCAATACAAAAGCTTCTTACGGTACATCTACTGTGAATTGAAGTATTTACCTGAGGAGCACGCAGCGTTAAAGAACGAAGAGACAATAATAATTGATACATAAAGCTACATCCGTGTCCACAACTACTCGGTCACAATTATTCGCTCTCATAGTCATTACTTTAAATGCAGAAGATGCTTATCTGAGGCCTTAGTTTTCTGTTGGCATTAACAACAATTTCCGAGAGTTCTTCCCATCGTTGAAGCCCTATATCCGCCTAGATGCTAACTCAATAGTACGTCTATTGAATTGTTTGATCATGATTTATTGTTGCAGTTTCAAATAAAAGAAATAAAGTTATGGTTCAAGAGTTTGCGTTTCTTTTGTTCGTACGTTTTTTTCTCGTAGAATGTTTTCTTTTTATGCTTTTTATCAGTGCAAGAACCAACTTGATTGTATTAGAAGAGACGAAAATATTTAAGTTAAAAGCACTCTCAGAGCCTCTATTACTTCCTCTTCTTTATAAAAGAGATATGAAAAGATATAAAAAATGCTTTAATTTTAACGCCTTTCTCAAAATTACTATTTATTCACACTTGCCTGCCCATTTTTACTTTCTCGTGTTCGTACGAAGAGAAAGCATTGTAATCGTGTAGCCGGAAATATACGATTTTTCGCCAGAAATACTCTTATTGTCGGATATTGGTAACAAAAATGTGAATAAATCGTGTTCCTATATGCAGGAAAATTACCTTTGCTAACACTTGTAGTAAGGATCCATGTTTTGTGAGTCCTTGATATCAAAAAATTGATTAACGGAAACACATATGTTTGTCGCAAAGGAAGGAAGATTTTTTAACATCAAGTTAGAGATTTTCAGAAGTGATATTCTCCTATCGATTTAAATGAATTCTTGTTTAAAATGGATACTTTGATTTTTTTTGGTAATATGTATATATATATATATATATATATATATATATATATATATATATATATATATATATATATATAAAGCTTCAATATTTTCTCAAAAATGTCTGCATTTAGTTTCATTTAAATTATGTCGTAGAATAGGAAAATCATAAAAAACATTAACACATAGGGAAGAATCTTAACAAAGGCGCGGAGTGTAATTTATGTACTTTCTGTCTGAAATATAAACTGTTTTACAATATCAACTCTAAAAAAGTCTTGTAAAATTCAACTAATAGTTAATGCTAATGCTAATACTAGTTAATGCTTAATGCTAATAGTTAATTCAATTTAAAAAAATATTTTCAAACACTTTTACAATTTCCTACGATTTTTCAAATCCTTCTACAATTTCTAATAATTTCCCTTGATGAACCTCAAACTTTAAAAATCTTTAGTGTATTGCACCCTAACAAGTTTTCAAGACTTTTGAAAGCAAGGGAACAATATTATTAATTGTAATTGAAAGTCAATTATTATTGGGTTATGTTTCTCATATTGTTCTACAACGTCTGTGATTAATATAAGAAATTTACCCTTAATTGTTAGGCCCGTATTTTACGTTTCATATTATAAAAAATCACATTATCAGTAAATAATGCAGAAAAGAATGATTATATTTTCTAGACATGTTAATGTTTTTATTGAAAAAGTACGAAATTCCATTTTTTGTCAAACTCCAAAAGACTATTGTATTCAAAATTCACATGTGTGTGAATCGAATATTTTCTAGGCCATTCGTGGATTAAATGAAAAAGGTATCACACTCTTATATCTCTTCATTCTTTTTCTTCATCAATAGCATCTAGAACTTCATTTTGATGTTCCGCGACATAAACCGGCCGACAATCATTACAGAATATACATCCGGCGTAAGTTTTATCTATGTACCTTCTGCACATAATATTACTTGCTCACGAAACATTCTGCACAGTAATCAGCAGTCAAATAAACACAATGACCAAAGGCACGTGCTCACTGCAGGGAACACTGACTTCTACGACTGTTCCGCGTAGTATATTCGGCGATTCAGTTTCGACACTGCGCAATGATGCCACTACAAAAGATAGAGATATGACACTTTGCCTGAGGACGTATTGCACCCAGGACTATTCAGATATGAAATAAATCAAATTCACAATTTCAGTGTCTCATACCACTTCTCCTCTCGGCATCTGTTATTTAATTTTGTAACTTATTTAATGGTGTCAATATGGAAACTCAATTATTTCATATCATTATTTTGTCATATTTTTTCAACAATTTCATGTAATAATATTAATATCAGAATTCACCTTGGCATTTCAGCGTATGATAAATTCGTTACGGTAACTACGCGAACTACGTTAAGGTAATCAACCTACAGAGGACTGTTGAGAACTCTTATTCATATTGAAAATTTCTATTGTGAGTATTATTGTTTTCATTTACATTAATACTCAGAAAGGTAAGTCTCTTCTGTTAATGTGTTCTACCGCGAGATAGCGCTAGCCGAGATTTGCGACCGAAATAGGAAATACTATAAATTGATCAGCAGGGTATCTGACACTATTTTTTGTAAGCTCATAAAAGTGTCCACTCCCATATGTTGTTTTTCATGTGCACAAACGTTTATATAAGGAATAAATTGCAGATAAAGAAGTTCATAAAATAAAAGTAGGTTATTAGCTGCTAGCTGACCTTCTTCGCGTTGTAACAATGTAACATTAATTTGCCTACTTCGTTTGTCATGTTTTCTATGAAATGATATATACAATGTTATTTGATACTACAATATTTATACTTGAGCGCTTTTGCGCTAATTCCTGATTTGATTTTCTTCAGGTAAGTGATTTACTGTGTATCGTTTTGATTAGAGATTAACTATTTGTTCTTCAGGATTAATTCCCATTACTAAATTACTGCTGCTTTATTAGTTTATTCGTATGAATTGTTACTTTCCAATGTGACGTATTGTTGTTACCTTGGTTTTAGTCTTGAATTCTAATTTTGTAATATTTCAATTAAACTGTTAAAGCACACAAAACATTCCCAATTTATTTGAACTTTAAGAAGCGTAGTTTTTTTTAGAGTGAATGGTGAAAATACACTTTTATTTGAAGCGTTTGCTTATGTGTTGTGAAGTGTAAAGTAGTATATTTATGAAAAATTGATTCTAAAAAAAGATGAGATGTGATTAAAATTGGGGAAATTATTGTAATATGAAGAACCTAAGTAAAATATACACAATGTTACACAAATAATGTGGTTATAATAGTACCAAAATACTTCCCATACGTTAAGCCTAATGAAATAATATAAATTTCAATTCAATTTTTATTTCCTTCAATAAAATTTACACACAGTAGATTATTTTCTAAGAACAGTATATAAGTACAAGAGTAGATTTTATATATTTTTTATAAAATTGTACTTATACTGCTTGTTCCCAATTGGAACATTTACAATAAATTATGTATTAGTTTTATTCACTTTTAGATGAATGACATGAGCATTGAGTTAACATTTTTCTATGTAGGATTAGGTAAATTCTAGTATTAGAAATTTTATTTCGTACTTCACTTACAAACTAGTACGGATTTCAAAATATTTTGAACATTTCATATATATTTAAATATCCAGAGAGCATATTTTTTATTGATTTATTTCATATTGAAATTTGATATTTCAGTATCACGCCGGAATAAGGACTAATTACAGAAAGTATGTGAGTTGCGACACATTGTTCCTTACACCGTGCATTTACTTGTCAGTCCAACTTTCTTGACAATTCCTGGGCGCCCTAAACATTGTTTCCTATGACAGAAAACATTTCAAAAGGACATTCATAACAAAAGAATAGCAACAGGTTGGCAACAAGATTCCCTGTGTGAGTTGGGTAGTTGGCATCTTTCTATGCATGATTCAATTGTTTCTGACGTAGACTTTCGTATAATTTTCTTTTATGTCCAATATTTTTCTCGTGATATTCACAATAAATCACTTAATTATCACTAATGCTTGTGGAACACTTTCAGCGTTTTTATAACACGTGTGTAATAGAAAGTACAAATATTCATAAACAATGTGTTGTACGTGATCAAATGTTTAGTAAAATTATTTGACGCACCATCTGCAAGGAATACTGTATACATTAGAGTAAACAAGGCTTCGTCTTATATTACAATAATGCAAACTAGCTGGACCCGTGCGATAACATCGCACAGAAGCAGAACTGAAGAAACGTTACCAAAGAAAGTACTGTATTTCCGTGAATGTTTTATATCAGCATGTACCCTTCTCGATGCTTTACTTCGTCTGAGAACCCATCGCGTTGTTAGAGTTCGTTTTCTCGGCATTCTTGAGTGAAATAAAATAAAAAACTAATTGTCTAAAAGTTAATTTGAAACTTTTGTCAAGAAACGAAACATACACAATCATTAAGTGATATACAAAATAGGAAAAACAAAAGGAAAAAACCGAGGACACCCACTATGCAACATAGAGTTTTAGTTCGGCAAACTTTCGTTAACTCAAAATTAAATAATCTTCCACTTAACGGTATCAAGTTTAAGAACTTAATAAAATTGTAATTAAAAACGATAAATTATCGTTATAAATCGTATTTGTTTATTTCCTTTTATAATCATGCCATTCTCATGGAACCTGTGCTACTATTATTACTGATTATTAATAAGTATGATGATTTTTAAATTATAAGTACTATAAATATTTATTAAAATTAATAATTATATTTTGGGTACGTTCAAAAAACTAAAATTCTATATCTATCACTGATGGTACTTACCTTTTAAGGTACTTTTTTTATAAAACTTTTATCGCACTTGCAAATAATTCGGCTTTCAACAAAATATAATAACATATATCTAATCTCTCTATAATCAATTTTGTTATCAAATCAATATCATTAACTAATATGTCTATCAATAAATTCTACCTGTTAGTTCAAAATAACAAAAATTTACGAACGTCCCGTCGCCAATTCCAATTATGATTATTAATCGGAAAAACAAAACAAAATGTATATTCCTTTACAAAAACATTTCAGTGATGAGATTAAACAATTCAGCCATTACGATAAAATACGTATTTGCTGTTATAGACCAAAACAGTATCCGAGAAGGATGCGTAAAGATCTTGATAAATATAAAACATGTAACTTTAATACTTCTTCTGTGCGAAGTAATCGCATGGGTGCAACTAATATATAAGACAGTTATTAAATACTTACAATTGGTAATAATCGTTTATCATAATATCGTCGGTAGTACTCATAATATACTCTTGTTTCAACGACGTTTTCTAAGCAAGCCCTTGCCGGCAATGTTGCTCTCCCATTTCCCGTCAAGTTGCCCAGATACGCATGACGCCATCTTCCCGTTTCAGTTCTAGCCGCGCAATTCAAATAACGCAAGTTTCCCATTTTTATTAATAAAAGAAAGCTGCGTTCTATTCAATATATAATTTCCTCCACTCCTATTTTTTTCCTTATTTTGGTACCTCATTTCTTTAAACTATTCACTGCGAGCCGATTATGAGGGTCTCTTCCGCCGATGACTTTTCCATTCATTTTGCATACGATAGGCGGATGAACTTCGAAAGAAATTGCCATATGAAAAATTCATTATTCGTGAAATCTGACTAAATAAGGTGTTAAAGGGACTAATTTACTTCATACGATATTTACAAATACGAGTTTTTCTGTCCCCAAATCACCGTTTCTGCTGCAGTTTTTCATAACTTTCTCTTTATTACGCTACATTTTGCTTCTTTAAGTGCACTTGTACCTACCTTTAGGTCAAGAAATTTAAAATCCTTAGCAATGAGTTTTAACAACCTTAGTAACCTAAATAAACAACCATCGATTCTTCGTAAGCCAAATGTTTATTAAGAAAAAACTGGCGATGTTTTGAATAAATCAGATTCAAACAATTCAGAATAAAAGGAACTCATATTACTTTTGGGTATAATTATTGATAATTGTAATATTAAAATTGCAATTAAAAAGTATGTATTAAGTAAATTAACCTCATTTTCCTGGCATTCCACCAAATGAAACTCTTCTCCAGTAATCATATTTACTGACGAGCTGAAGGTGTCGCCATTAAATAAGATGGGAGTCGATGCGCCAACTTTCTCATCAAACGTCATTTTTTTAAAAGAATTATTAGGTTCAGAACAATTATTTGCACCTATCTTTTCTCAAACCACGGTATACGAATATTGTTTAAACAGATACCCCACCATATCGTAGTAACATGCCACAGCAACAGAATTCATTTGTTTACTATCGCAGTAATGCAAATTTCCGCACAAATCGTGAGATTTTATGGTGACCGATAAAATGCTGAACATTCCACGAAATGTTACAGTGTAATAACTGCCTCGTCCAAAATAAAAATCTCGGTTCCCCTACGTTACGTCACTACTTTTGGCATCGGCAGTAATAACATTCACAACATTTCTAGGTATGTTAATAGGTATAATCGATGAGGTTGGTGCTGCAGAAAGCGACTTGTCCCCCACAGGCGCAGGGCGATGCCCGGCGAGAAGCGGCGCTTCGTGGCGGAGGGCCTGCGCGGCCTGGACGGCTGGGCGGCGTCCGGCGCGGACGACCCCCCGCTGGAGGCGCGCCTCCAGCGGCTGGAGGAGGCGCAGGCGGCCATGCAGCAGCGCGTGTCGCGCCTGGAGGCGGCCGCCGTCCACGCGCCGTTGGACGCGCGCCTGCAGCGCCTGGAGGAGCAAGGGCTGCTGGCGCGGGTGGCCGCCATGGAGCGGGCGCTACCTGCGGTCCTGCAACGCTGCACCGCCGCCGCCGCCCGCCCAGAGGAGGAGGAGAAGAAGGAACCGCTGGACCAGGCGCTGCTCAGAGCCACGGGGGAGGGCGTGCCCGCCAACAAGCCCAGCGCCACCGTGATGTACCACCTGCTGCGAACGCCGTCCAATCCGTTCGTCAACCCCAGGCGCGGCATCCGGCCCGCGGCCCAAGCCGGCCAACCCGCGCCGCAGGAAAACGACCAATCCCAGCAGCTTCCGCCTTCCGACGGCGTGGCGCGCGGGCGGGCAGATATCACCGCCCATCCGGTGGTGCCGACCAACGCCAGCCCGTTCGCGGAGGCTGCGGGGGGCGCCCGGCAGACCGGAGGAACGGCTTCCCCGACTCCAGCAGCTGTCGAAGCGCAGGCGGTGAGCGCGCCGGTCGAACAGCCAGTGCCGTCCACGTCGGGTACACAACCGGCGAGGAGAGCGTCCAGACCGGGGTCTCACGGCGCCGGCACTTCCGGTTCCAGCCAGGTCGTGCAGCCCAAAACAAGAGTTCGGGCGGTGGATCACGCGTCGCTCAACAACCTCGCCAGGCCCAGCGCTGGGAGTCCGGTGTCAACCGATTCGGCTCTTCAGGTCGCGGGCTTCGATTGTCCATCTCGCCAACAGATGCAGGCGAATCTTTTGCAACGCTTGCAGTTGCAGGCGCAACAACTGCGCCAGCAGCAGATGTTGCAACAACAGCTGGTGATGAGGCGTCAACACCTCACGCCGCAACAGCTGTTGGCTCTGCAATTGCGAGAACAGCAACAGCTAATTCTGCAACAGCGGATGAATATCAGACAGTATCAAGCCCAGCAGCAACAGTGGGGGTCAATGCAGATGAGACCTGCCCAACAGCTGGCGCAACAACAGTTGATGGCACAGCGTCAACAGTTATATCGAACCCCTCCGCAATCGATGCAGACGCCCTTTCAACCGCTGCAAACACAAACACGAATGCCTCAGGCGATGTGTCAAGGAACATCAACAAGAACGAACGACTTTATGATGACGCCGTCCTCACAAATACCCTCGCGACAGCTACCACCCCATTCAGCGCCCCCAACGTCTTTTCCCAACCTTACTCCCATTCCCAACCGAACGTTATCATCTCCATCCTTTTTAGACTGTCCCTCCACCTATTCAACCTTCCCACCCCGACCCGGGCCTTCAAATATGCCTACGATCCAGCCTGATGTGAGGTCGCTAGCATTATCTACGCCGGCTGCATCCTTACAAAGCGGAAGTCAAGAGTCGTCATGTCGATATTCGTGCCAATCTCTTAAATCACAAATGTCACAACGATCTCTGCCAGAAGACATTCGACAAGACCTCGGGAGTACTGGGTCAGAGCGATTGACTCGAGAGAAAGATAAGACTGAAGACACTCGCTCGGAATCTCAACTGTCTGATCCTACCGTCGCAAAAGTCAAAAGCGACATTCCTCCGGAAGAACGAGACGAAATCACTACATCAGTGGGCAGCTTGCCAATCCCACAAGCCGATAATGCAACCGAGAAACAGTTGGAAGGTGCTGAATTTGTTTCTCAAGAAATTGTCCATCGGAAGGTAAAGATTGAAGATCCAATGGAGTTGCTTCGACAGCAACAAAACCAGTCTTCCTCCTTTGGTGCTCTAGATACAAAGGGGGCAGCTTCACCCGAAATAGGGATGCAAGCACAGGCAGGAACGGAAGGAAGTTCAGAACCAGGAGCTATAAAGAAGCGTTCCTGCAGGAAGGTACCAGTGGAAGAACCTCTCGAGATTGAGACTCCTGAGACACAAGATGAACAAGTAGCCGATGTTGAAAACACATCTGAGGAAGAAATCGAAGAAAATGAATTGGAAGAAATTTCAGACGCCGCTTCGGAAAAACCGATGGACGATAGCGATGCCCTTCGTTCAGAACAGTCTCAGTCAGAATCTTCTTTACCTACAGGAGAGCGAGCTGAACTTGGTGTCTTTACCAAGGATGAAATATCTAGCGACATCACTACGCACGAAGCAGATCCGGCTAAATTAGCCGAAAAGAAAGAATCAATACTTGGCAGTCCTGTACCGGTTGAATTATCTAGTGATATATCTACCCCAGTACCAGATAAAGACACAGGAGACATTCAAGAAGAAGAATTTGAGTCCGTCTCCTCTCCAGAGGATGAGTCGCCACTCGAAACAAGATTCTTAGAACCAAAGAAAATTACGAAAAATATACCAGAAAAAGATTCACAATCTACAACGCCTGTAGAGAAGAAAATTACGAAAGATATACCAAAGAAAGATTCAAAATCTACAACACCTGTAGAGGGCAAGAAAATTACGAAAGATATACCAAAGAAAGATTCACAATCTAAAACGCCTGTAGAGGAGAAAATGCCAACAGTTACCACATCCACCGAACCAGAGAAAGTTTCAGAAACAAATGTTAAAACCGAACCACCAGTACTCAGAGATGTAAAAGAAGAGAAAGGTGCACCAATAGATGCAGGTTCAACGGTGAAGGAAAGTTTAACGGTCGGTGAAACTGCGAAGGTTGGTGGAGGTGAATCAGTAGAAAACGCAACTGTCAAGAAAGATGAAACGGTCGAGGAAGAGACAACGTCTGATGAAAGTGTAACGGCCGAAGAAGGCGACACAGTCGCGGAAGAACCGGATGTCATCAGCAAAGAACCACCAGCAAAAGAAGAACCTCCTGGCGGTGTCGAGATTGCGCCAAAAGTTGCTCCGAAAGACGAGGTCGCCGAACACGAAGTGGCGACGACAATCTTCCCAAATAAAAGCTCCGTCGGTCAGAACATGGAACTGGTCCTGACCATTCCGCTGGGCGAACTGGACATTGGCACCGCTCCCTTCCGATCCACCGAAGTGGTGGGGGGCGTGTCGGGCACTCTCACGGTGGACGTGACGTCAGGGAAGCTCAAGTCGAGCGAGATGCAGGCGAAATTGCTCACCAGGCCACAGGTACGTCTACTTCTAGCTAAAACGAACGAGTGGTGCCAGAACATCACGTACTGCCTCCCTCCCCCCGTTATTTTCACACAAAATTACCCAAATTTTAACGAAGAATATTCATATCTTCGAAAAATTGTACATGACCTATTTCGAAATCTATCTTTAAGAAACAGATTTCCTTAAGCGGCAAACGCTGTCGGAGAAGAATTCCAGGAGCGGGCTGCTCTGAACGGTAGTTTTCCGCACTTTTTCCGACCAACACCAGGCGAATGCCGGAGCAGTACTCTGACAAACAGGCCACGGACCTCGCGATCTTTCCTTCGCCTTCCTCGTCCTCTCCTCGACACTTACACTTACATGCACTACACCACCACAGAAACCGGTATACCTGTCGGGAGCTTAGAGCTTGTCCCGGCTGGGGTGGTGCCCAGCTGGTGGGAGATACCTAGTTGAGGGAAATCCGCTAGCCGACTGTAGGTTTGCGCCGGATCTCGTCGTCCCTCGGGGAAAGAGCAACGCTGCCTCCCGAAGACAAAAAAACACGCAGTAGACTTACGGAACCTTGGCAGTTGACGCCCCTGTAATCTCTAACAAATCAATCAAACGTAGTGGATGCAACTTATATCAATATTCATTAAATCTCTTTGATGCAGAAATGGGAAGTATCTCCTTGCGACTAATCTGCAACAAACTACAAAAGAACATTTATAGATTTTTATTTTAATGGTTTTCTGAAAAGTGTAAAATTAGCAGTACTACAACAGCACATAATTTCTTGCGTTATTGTAAACAGCCAAGTAATATTTATAAGGCTTTTTTTATTTGCCGAAGGAGAACGCGGCCATCCAAACTCCAGTGATGCAGTTCCCGCTGGGGCTGGGCATATTTCCGTTCGGCCCCATCCCGTACGCCCTCGGCGCCGACGTAGGCGGTTGCAAGCCCGGCGCCACCTGCCACCCGACGCCCGCGGCCGCGCCTTCGGCCGCCCCTCCCGCCGCGACCGCCGCGACCGCCGCCACCGTCTTGGGCTACGCGGCGGCGCCGACCCCACGGCCCTGCGGCTGCGCGCCGTCCAAGCCCCGGCAGAAGGAGACGAAAAAGGAGAAGGACAAGAAGACGATCAAGCCGAGGAAGAGCAGCGCGACCCGCAGCTGCCCGCGAGAGATTAAGGCGGACAAGGCACGCTCCTTTTTACGCTTAATTTTCTGTTTATTGTTTGTTGAAAATAGTAAATCGTCTTAGACGGTTCGGGAATGTCACTGAAGTGCCTCTGACCGGGAGGTCCTAGGGTTGGAGTCCCGACGGTGGCAGGAGTTTCGACACTGGCTTGCTGGCTAGGTCGAATTCAATCGCTGCCTGGAGGAGAATTCTAGCGGCCGGCTGCTCTGATCGGTAGTTTTCGGTGGTTCGATTTATACCAGACGAAAGGGGCCGTCCCGGTTCAGGCAATGCCATGCTGGTGGGAGATACCTGGTTGGGGAAAACCCCGCACGCCGATGAGTAGATCGGCGCCGGAACGCGGCATCCAATGGGGGAACATCACCGTTATCCCCTGCGATAAACGTGCACTAAACGTACGGGAACACAATTATTTGCCGTTGATGCGTCCGAAATCACTAATCAATCAATCAATCAAAAAATTGAGAACTATAAATAACTTCTGAGGTAGAAGTATAATTTACGCACGTTGCCTTAAGCTCCGAAATACCAACCCCTTTTTTTTTACCACACATTGTGGAATTAGATTAATTACGAAACCGAACTTGGCTGCCAAGTGAAACAATTACCTCCCGACCATCTCCTCCCTCACCTAGCACAACGATAACTCAACACACCTTTTGTAGATGGGAAAACCATTATGTCAGGAAGAAAAGTAAAGCAACATCTTAGCATTTGTGCAGTGAATGGACGGAAAATGACTGTAAAACTCATCGAGTTGGGGGATTTCATTTAGAGATATACTTACTGTGAGCGTGGCGTTGTGGTCTAACTGTGAATTAATGTAATTACACGGTGCAGCAATTAACTCGCAACTCCCCGCCCTAGCAAGCAACCGGTTCCTCGCACACAAAAGGCAACAAAATGGAATGATTGTTGGTAATAATTTTCAATATAATCAAATAATGTTTTTTATTTGTATGAGTTACAAATGTATATGAATAAAACACTTCTGACCGTAATATTGGAGTCATTATTTTAAATATACTAAAAACACAAATATAACAATGAGAAATACCTCAATACCTTACTATCTTCATAATATCCAAATTCTAAAATATATTTTCTGATTTTACTGTTTTGCTATTATTCATTTTCATGCATCTAATATTTATTGTATATTGTATTCTTTTATTAAGATATTATCGTCATGAAATTGATTAAATTATTATCATCAATTTCAAATTCCATTCATAATAACACAGGCACACAAAATAAAACTAGTGGTGCTACAGAATAGCACGGACTTTCTCGTATTAGTTTTCTATTTTCTGGGCTAGCTATTCTGACTTGCCCCATCTTCTCGCCAGCTGCCACCTATCGCCGCCCAAAGTACATTTTATTAAAAATTTTCTCAATTTTCGGTTTTCTAATTGTAGAATCGGATTATTATTTTAAGAATATTGATGAAGAGTAAAACATCGTCCTAAATGGCAATTTTCATTGAAAAATTGGATTGCTTTTAAGAACATAATGTTTAAGCGTTACTCTGAATGCAACATTTGAACTTCTTTTCACAGAAAACTATTGAGTTTTCGAAAAAAATCATACAGAGTCACTTCAAGCTCTTCCAGTTGCAAATGCAATAGTGTTTACAAATCGCTGGAAATGTGCATATTAAAAGCGTAAGAGATACTTCAAAAAATTACATATGTGTAATTTTTTGAAAAAACAAAAGGATACAGCAAAATGATCTTAATGTCATAATAAACAGTGCAATTAGCACTATGAAAGAACTATTTATGGATAAGAAATCTCATTGGAAATAAAAATCTCTAACTTTAAGTTTGTAGTTGAAGGAAGATGCGGAAACAACTTCATTTTTTTGAAATTTTCGAAAATTCAAAGTTAACCGTGAAAATCGAACTTATGCCACCTTTATAGGTGTATTTTACTATATTCTTAAACGAAATTTTAAAAAAATCATTGGTGCCGCTTTTGAGAACGTTTTGAAAATGTCCGGGCATTTCATGATAAGTACCCCCAAATTTTAAAGAAAGTTTTTCAAAATCTCAAAGTTTAAATTCGAGCCAGATGAACTGAGTTTCTTCAATATGGAAAATAATTCTACGCATGGTTAAGGTGCTAGTGGTGTTCATAGAGGACCTTTTGAAAAGAACCTTTTTTCGGAACCAGGCGACACCAAAACGTGTATTTCCTTTGATATCTCGAAATCGACTTTCCGCAGTATTACATAACCTTCTCTGTATATACGTACGTATACAAAATGTAAAAAAAGTTTTCAGGCACAAGGACTTGACACATGTTTCTCTTTTGATGTTGACGCACGAATCCGATTCCGAAGCCAAGATTGCGCCACCCCCCCTCAGTTTTAATTGCAAAAAATCTCCATGAAATTTACAATTTGCGGTGGTTTATCGCGATTTAAAACAAACTAGAGGGTGGTGGAGCAATTCTAGCTTGAGATTCGAGTTCAGCGCAACGACATACATAGAGAATCATGTTTCAAGTCTGTGCGTTTGACAGCTATTTTTTTGTGTGCCTGTGTAATTAATTAATAAGACCCTAATCTGTAATATTCATTTTTAAGTCTATCTTTTTTACGTATTACATTTTTAAATTTACCACCTCATCTTAAACTAATCATATCATTCACATAAAAAATATCTTCTTGGTTAATGTAGTCAAATCTCGAGCGGGCGCATTGTTGCACGGAGTGCAATATACGTGTATTATCGATCAGTGTTGAAGTGCTTTCTGTCGATACGAGAAGAAATTTTTTTCTGACGCCAGCGCTAATCATTGCGTTCTATGCACCCGCGCCCGCTGCTCTGTCAGTTGTAACCCTAATACTCACGCAAAGGACCTGTTCCTGCTATTGGATGTTTCTAAGAACGGATAAAGCAGAAGGAAGACGTGATTCAATCCAATACATTCCGAACAAACATACAACCTTTTTTTATCGTATGTGTTATTTTTGCAGGGGCATAGCCTTTGACAATATTTTCGCATCTGTTTACTCGAGCCAGGCTTCTTTTGAATTTCTTTAATATGTGAATAAAAATAGTCAGACATATGTAGGAAGAACCGAAGCACAAAATAATAGCAAAAGGTAATAAATATTAGAATTTTATAAGCTTTCTTCTGGCAGAAATAAAAGAGCGACTTTAATTATTTCTCTTTCAGTACTTTAAAATCGACGCGTATTTAAATATGAAACTAGCTAATATTCTTTATTTCAAAATTAGCAGTTCTAAGTTATGAACTTCTGTATGAGCTTTGGTTTGGTCATGATTGTAATCTTGAATTTCCCAGTTATCTCAGAAATCTCAGGTATGCTGGTCAAATCCGCCATGCTGCCACGCGAGCCCGACAACGCCCAGGAAATGGCGGCCGGCTTCAGTAACAGTCCACGCTACATCAGGTGAGCCTATAAGACTAGTGATGGCTACAATTTAACGCTCACCACTTCGGAGCAGAATTTCAAACCTAGTCGCGTCCTATAGCGCGCCACGAAAAACTATCCGCAGTAGTATCTTGTTGGTGAGAGTGCTTGCAACAGAAATTATGTTGGTAGCACGCGCTGTAGATTGTAACAAAAGAAAACGTAAATTGCACACTACTCACAATCATAATAGATTATGGAAGTGTTGTGCCCTTCATTTTTTTTCCCAGAGATCTAGTTGCTACGAATATAAACTCAATTTTTATTGAGGGACTCTGATTCGGCTCCGTGCGGACAGACTTTCCTAGTGCACTGTACTAATTAGTTTATCTAAGGACTTTTTGCTGATTGCGGAAACAACAAGGTAAGTATTTCATAGGCTCATAATTAAATTCAATTAATATTTAAAGGAGAATTTAAAGATTTTAGGCAGTAATAAACTAGTAGTGTCAAAACAAGAGGTACTTTCACACCCGTACTTTCTGGCCAAATTACGCGAAAAGGACTCAGTTTCGAAAAAGTGTAAATGACCTTATTTTAATATCTATCTTTAAGGAACAGATTTTATTAAGAGAAAAAATCTCTTTCTTCATAATTATAGCTGCACGGAGTGGCAATAAAAATGTTTGCAATTTTTGAAAAATCAGAGATTTTTGGGAAAATGAGACCTGGACAATCTCTTAAACTTCTTTCACAGTATCCAACAACAAAATTGAATAAAAAACGATGGAGCCAATTTTGTAAATTTTTTCTAAATGTCCCTGGAGCTTCATGTAAGGTACCCACCAAAAATAAAATATCGTTATCAAATTCAAAGAGCTGCGGAAGCAGACACGTTGATTAAGGAATATCAATTTTGGAGAAAATCGGCTGAAGGGTTTAGCTGCTAGTGTTTTTCACAAACGGACAGACTATTGCCATCTATCGATTTTTCGGTATCAAGGACCCACAAAACATGTATTCTGGCTATACCACGTGTAAGAAGATTTTCCCCTAAATTTAGCGAATGAATCTGTCCACTTTTTCGTTACCCCCTTACCCCCTTACCCCCTTTTTCGAACCCTGAAAAACGTTTATCTGCCATAAGTTAAGAAAAAAGTGCCGCAATATTACATAACTTTCTCACTACTGCGTATGCGGTATCGAGAAAGTGAAAAGATACACCAACCACTGCAAGCCTCATTTCATAAATGTTAATATCGATATTTTGATCGAAGGGTGCCTCATCGTGTTAATGTCCAAAATCTGCATAAATCTCAACAAGTTACATAAAGAAACAGAACATGCCGCAATGTCATCAAACTCGAGATATTTACAACTCCTACAAGACACTAATTTGATGGATGTTAAAAATTTTTTTAAGGTTATACTACTGTTTTGGAAAGATCCAGAATACATTAGAAGTTTATTTTCTCTTCAAAATAATATTTGTCAAATAAATTAACTTTTGCACATTTAGCTTACATATCACTGTAATGAGAACATGTTTCTCGTAAGTAATACGTCTAAATCACTAGTTAAAAATTAAAGAGTTCCGTATTTATTTTGTTTCAATTATGAAGATTAAAAAGTTAGTTAATAAAATAAAATTAGTTCATACAATGAATCATTTGCTGTATTCATCTACAACGCGGTATTATATTATTGGTTTTTACAAGTGAACGGTTCGTAGATTCAAGAACGTTTAAATACGAGTATATCAATCAGTATATCTATTATCCTTACGTAGGGATGCAGTTCTCACTCACAATTACTGCAATTTACTAACAATTAATTTAGTTCAATAATACGTACACTTTTGTAATTCATATATTCTGCTTGTTCGGCATTACTGCATCCAAGGAAGTGAATAACAATGGAAAAATAATAATTATTAGAGTCCGTCACATAGAATTAAATGTCTAAGTTTGGCCAACAATATTGATATATTTTGTGATTTTGATTATCTAAAGTTTGGAGATAGCATACACAAAATTGAAGTTCATTAATCATTTAGAATACACTAAATCTTTTTGACTTTAAAGAGGTTTAAATATATCTTTAGGGAACGAGATTTAATTCTCTTTCTTTCATTATACGATTGGGCTAAATTGAAAATAGAAGAACAGGAAGCTTTAGAAAGAATATTTGAAACATTTAATTTGTTTTTTCTAATTTTTTAATTGTTTCTAATTTATATTCTCTTTGTAACTGAGCGTTACAAATAAACCACGGGGCTTTGGTTATTTTTCTTGAAAAAAATTTGTACTATTTTTAATTCTGTTAAATGAGTGGCGGCTACAATACACCAAACTGGACCAGCATATAAAATTGCAGGTTTTGTAATAGATGAATAAATTAGCAATCCACATTCAGTACTGAGAGTGGAATTAGAACTTAAAACAACATTTTCAAATTGTATCCTATTATATGTTTGCTCTGTAGTTATTTTGATATGTTCTTTCCCATTTAGTTTTGTTTCGAAGGTAACACCCAAATATTTAACTGAAGTACATTTTGAGAACCAAGGAATATAAATTTTTTTATGGTGAGTGAAGGAGGGATTGTGGGTTTTCAAAAAGGTAATATTTTGCTTGTGTTTTTTTCAATATTATTTTAATTGCACCAAACCAATGAGTGATTATAATAAATAATTTTGAAGATTGCCATAGGCACATAAAATACTTGAACTGAAAACCAAGTTTTATTTAATCACGATTAACAATAAACGCAGGCATAAAGGGGATAGAGGAATACGGTAGGCAAAACAGATAAACCTTTTTTTATATTGAAAATTTAAAGGGTCTGCAATTTGTTTTTATTTTTTTTAAAGATCTGCGTCAAAACAAGATATTCTTTAAAAAAGATAAAAGTAATTTTTTGTACTTTTCCCTTCTTTTTTATTGATTTTAAAGGTCAAAATAGAATATAAAAGCATAAAAAATTCTCGGAACATATTTCATCTCTAGAATATTGCAAGAATGATTACAGTGAAGATTAGGCGTAACGTGGTTAAAAAAAAACTTATGTGAGGAGCTAACTCATTTTATCATACGTACAAAGTAGCCCGGGTAAATTGATTCAAATCCGCCGAAAAAATGTTGTTTCTTTTACATTTCATCCACGATTTTCAACATAAAAAAATGTTTATCCCCGGAGGCACTTTTTTCCTACCTTATTCCGCTCCTCGCTTTGACGAAACTGCTCACGAAGGATAAAAAGCGATGAGCTGTGCCCTGGTTCGTTACAGGGTCTTCGCTGGCGGCTGTTTTGCGACACGCATCGCCCGCGCAAAAGGCGAAGCCCGCCCAAAAGACGACGCCCGCCCAAAAGACGACGCCCGCCCAAAAGGCGGCGCCCACGGGCGCGAGCTGCGGGCGACCTTCCCGAGCTCGAAAGCGTTCCGAGTCGTAGAGACAGCACGCGAGGTTGAGCAAGCTAGCGAGGACATGAAGATGGTACGAAGAAATATGCAATGAAACGATCTGAAGACCAATGCAATTTTTGTATTTTTATACGCTTTATTTATGTTTTGATAAAATATGTACATATTTTTATACAAACACGTATCAAAAATTTACTTTAAAATAAGCACCGCTTGTGAATCCATAATTGGAGCTTTTTTCGACAAGAGTTCGCGACACATCGTTGGCGGATTTTTGACGCGTTTTGACGGCTCGACGTGATTGTTTTCGTATTTTTCTCAAATCTCTAATCAATCAACTACAACAGAATTCCATCCTGCAGTATACGCGCCGAACATTTGAACAGCGCGCCCCAGTATTTCAGGCAGCCGCCAAAAGAGCGCAGCATTTACGCGGTGACTGGCTGCCCAACGAAGCAAGTCGTCCAGCTGGTCCCTCATTGACCAGCCGTGCTTTTGTAAACTCCGGCCAACGAGCAGAGAGCAAGGGAATTGCAGTGAGGTGTTGTACAGTTTACGAGAGTTAGTCGTTCGTGTTCCGTGACCTTTTGGCATTGTTTGTGGCTCCTCCCTTTTTGTATACGGAAAGATTACCATTTTAGTGCACGTGACCCGGCTTTCTATTCCAAGTCTTCTCTCCCACGACATCGCCCCAGCGAAGCTATGGACTCTTCTAGGGAACTGTGTCCGCCGCAGAACGTTTCTACGAGCCAGGGGGCTGTCCTTCGCGTCCCCAGCCATCTTTCCTACTCTCCACTACGGCCTCAGCACCGGTAGGCGCACTGCATTTCATTACGTTCTGTGTTTAAAAAAAAAATTTTTCTGCCGTCTTAGACTTAGAATCATTATCTCCTGAATTATTTCACTAGTATAGATGAGTTTTGTGGTTGGCACACGTAACCAATCTTTATAAATGCGGCGGCGGTGTAACGGTTAGCGTATCGGACTGTTATACCAAAGTTCGCGGGTTTAAACTCGATCGAAGCCGTGGATTTTTAAGGGTGAAAAAATCCTTCCTTTGGCAGGGAAGTAAGGTCGGCTGTCCCATGTTAGTAGATTGGCTGCATGTAAAAGTTCAAGCCTAAATGAATCCTCTGAGCTAAATTCAAATCGTCTGTCCCGTCCCCCAAGAAATACTTCCTTTCTCCGCTAGTTGGTGAAAGGAGCGTGGCGAAATTTGCGAGTTCAGACGGAAGAGCGGGCCTCATGACCACGTCTCGCCTCGTAAAACAAGGCATCAATTCAATAAATATGATCTATAAAAAAAAGATAATTTCACTGGGACTTGACGAACTGCACTTGCACGTAGAGTATGATATACAAATGATTAGAAAGTATTTTCTAAACGTATGATATGCAAATTATTACAAAGCTTTAAGAACATGAAAATTTGTAAACACATTCCAAAATCAAAATTGTACTGAGTGCTACAACAATGTATACAAACACTGAAATAAATGCACAGAACTGATGCAGTATTTTTCAACGTATTTAGTCAAGGTGATTTAAGGCGAGAAAATGGTAAAAAGTTTTTTTTATTTTTTTAATCTCGGCCAGCAGTCGAAAAAATCTGAAAAAATCACAGCAATTAGTGTTTTGGGAGGAACTTTTGATATTTTGAGCCTGTTCCAGGGTTCAAGGACACAGTAAATTTTTTTTTGTAATTTTCAAAAAAAATTGCGTTGGAATTTGGCGCTGAGAAAATATCGAGAATGTTTTTTCTAATAGTATAAATTATTTTTCATTTTTCATATTTTTTTCAATCAGATAAAATGGAGTTAAGTTGAAAAAATTAATAATCACGATTTTGACTGTAGATGGGTGTGGGTGGTGGGATTGGAGCTCAAAACCTTTCAAATGTATAATTTTTATGTTACAATTATAGTTTAATTTACTCGTTTGTCGTTTGGTTTAGCGTAACTTTTACCATCTCATCCAGGAGTACCCTTTTTACTTTTTCGCGTTACGAATGCTTTGCAGGAAGAGAAAGTTATATAATCGAGCATCGGAAAAGAGCTAATTTTTCTATAAATATTTATGTAGTGTTCTCTTCTCGAATATTCGTAGTTATATTTCATTTGTACTAATGGATGACAGAAAAATTGCAAAAATTTGGAAAAATCTCTTGAAGGGACAAATAGGTAGCAGCGGGGAAGAGGTTGGAACAATTACTCGCCTACGCTAAAGAAATTAGAAAACAAATCGTAGCACGAAAAATCTGTACCATTCAGTAACACAAGTACGGTATAAAAAGTATTCATAGATTACTGAATTGTGTTTCTGGTCACCCATATTTAGTATTTAATTATCAAAATTATAATGTGAACATACAACTCACACCAATTACAAAATGCTTTACCATCGTGCGTAACTTGGAAAATCTGCAATTCGAGCCTGAGTTGTTCCTTAATCAGTTTTCTACAAACTGACATTCTTTTAATGTTATATTTTTGAGATTCAGCTCTTCTAGTTATCTCCATCGTGTAGCATGCGTGGATTATTAGAAATAAGACGACACTTGAGATCCACGTACATATAAAGGATATTCACAGGACAATATGCACTCGTGATGAACCTACTTTTTTAACGTGCAATTATGGGAATGTCTGTTCAAAGTTACGATCCAATAAAATACTATTTTTGCCTTCAAAACAATTATTTACAAAGTAGGAAATGTTTTCGTCGGTCCAGGTTGTTAGCTCTTATGAACTCACCACAAACTTTGCTAGATTCAACGTTATTTAGCTACATGAACTAAGAAAACATGACTGTTGAATTGTAACAAAGAGTTGACAAACGCTAATTTAAACAACGGTAAGAAATAGACTGACAGCTTGAAGAATTGGCTTTGCTTTTACTTCTGAAGTTCACCACCAGAATTGCAAGTAACACCAAGGTGTTTCTACTTTATTTCTGAATAGTATTGATGACAAGGAGAGTGTTACAAAAAGAAAATCAAATTTCTACTCTTAGAAAACATTTATTCAGTTATCTTGAGGTAAGAGCAAGTCCCGCTTTATTTTCATATTCTGTAGATGTTTACGGAAGGCAGTCATCACCTGCTTCATTGCGTCGAACAATTTGCTGCATCCTCTTCTATCAGGAATAATATACCTTCATATGCGTTTATTTTCATTAGTGTTCCGGGAAGTCAGGTATTGAATTATTTAACAATAGTTCCATAGTTACATTTTGTAATACGTGTAATGACAAAATTAAGTTTTTGTTTCCAAAATAATTCTGTCATCCTTCGGACAAGTTACACTATACATTGATATTTACTAATTGCAATATTTACTCGTTTAATAATAATTTAATTTTATAACAATGATATTCTATTTGAACCTAAATTTGAAACGATTTATTTGCCTTAAAGAGAAAATATTAATTTATATAGCTAAATTTGTCTGTAATTAATATGTCTAAATAACTGTCATGTAACTTCTCCCAAAGACTGTCAGGGGGTAGGTATCTAGTAACGCTCCGCCATTCCATAGAATTTATACAACCCTTACCTTTAAATAAATCGGAGAAAACAAAAACGTTCAATATCCAGGAGCGTCAACTTTCGAAGAGCAAGCAAAAAAGTTCTAATTTCCAGACTTTGATCTTTTTTCTTCACATTAACCGTTGAAGGACCCTCTACAGACATCACAGAGGTAACATACCATAAACTTTAATATATGAAACTTTTAATTTATATTTGAAGAGCAGTTTCCCGTTGTTAACTCAAAACTGGCAAAATGTTACACGTTTTTTTTTGTTCGCTCCGATTCAAATCTCGCGCCAATTTTCTCTGGACGCAATGTCCGAGATCTCTAGTAAGCTTGTTACCGTGCACGCGATCTTGACTTGCCTGCCGTAAAGCGTGAGGGGGGAGGTTTGCATACTACCAGTGACACCCTATTTGCTCGAAGAGCAAGTCGGGGTCCACTTGTTTCTAAAAATATTCGCACCCCCGTCCCCTTGATACTTCCTTACATTATGCAAGCCTCCTTGCGTCTGCCCGGCAACCCCCAGCCGCAGGGCAGACAACGTGACGCTACAATATGTACTTTTCTGGAAAGGAATTGCCACATCCGGTGCTCGATAGGTAGAAGTGGATGCCTTTTTTTCTGTGTGACTGCAATAGGAATGTGAGAAGAAAACGCATAAGGAAAAACAATGGTCATGATCCCTTTTCCACGTGGCTAATTCACGTAGCACACAACTGGTGGCCGCCATGGACAAAGGGCACGACAATGCCGTGAACCAGGACCTGCAGGATCTGCAGCAGCGGGTGGAGTTTCTGGAGGGGAGGGAGAATGATCTGGCAGCCCGCATTGCCCGCCTCGAAGAGGGTGAGTTGAAAGAAAAGAAAAAAGAAAAAAACTTACCCCTGTTCGAATTTCTAGACTTTCAAAGCTTTCCGGTAAGTTAGGACGTTAATAGAAAGAAATAATTTTCTTCGCTGCAGAGTCTTGTTAGTCAATAACCTTTTTATTTGAACCTAACGTTATCCACGTATAAACAATTTTGAGCTTTGTAACAACTGAACTTTGCGATTTTTGCTTTAGATGAAAACTGGTGGACTCTAGATGTGTTATCACTAGCGCTTATTAACTGGTTTTAATAAAGAAACACTACATTTTAATATATATTTATATCAATAGAATTATGATTAATATACCGTCGTTTGGTTATCATTTCATTGTGGAGTTGTAATCGATTGACGTAAAGCAATCCTCATTCGTTTTTGAAGAAAAATGAGGGTGTGGTATTTGTTAATGAAGTGAAAATAACTATTTTTTCTTTATTTCGACATGTAGAGTGGCTGCAAACGTCCGATAGGCATTTAACGTTGATAATAATAGAAATACTAATAACAAATAATAATAATAATAATAATAATAATAATAATAATAATAATAATAATAATAATAGTAATAATAATAGTAATGGCACTGGCAATGGAAATTATAAATATTGGCATGCAGTAGCAAAAATACTGCTGAACAGAACTACACAAAAGTGATTTCAAAAAGTAGTGCGCACACTGCTAAGAAACAAAAAATACTTTCGTATAACACTGCAATTAATTAAAATTAAAATTAACTAAATATATTCAATAGCAAACGACTTATTCCGTGGAGCCTTGCTGTCTCATGGCATCAGTTATGTAGTAAGCAGTGGTACACTGAATAAAAGAATTCACTCGGTACAGACAGAGTGAGAGTAGTCGGAATAACAGAATCAATTATTTGGATTTTTCGGTAAAAATCGAGTGTTTCAATGTTATCTTTCTCGACTTTCTGCGAATTTAAGGTAACCGTAGACACCGTTCACACTTCCGGAAGCTGCATAGTTCCCCTTCGATTTCTGCACGTATTGGAAATTGGTAGTGTTATAGAAGCAAATCTCCTGGGAAATAGGTATATTTACTGAATGACGTTTATTTCCATCGCACCTTTTCTCAAGCCCACGTTGTGAGTGAGCAACAGTCACTAATGTTTACAATCGTATCCTTGTCAAAACAATATCTCTTCTTAAATTCTTGTTGCCTCTGCATTCCAAACGATTTTCCATGTCTCTCAAATATCGTTTTGGTATACTATCTTCCATATTGATTTCCATAATTTCAAAAACTTCGATGTTATCCCACGTTGGAAATTAAGGGTCCACATAATGGTCCAGATATGCTAACTTATTACAATAAGTGAATGCTTAAGCAAACACTTTAGTGACGACTAGCAATTCAAAATGCGAATATGTAAACACTTAAGTGTTCCTCAAAAATAAATGAATGCTTAAACAAACACTTTAGTGACGACTAGGAATTCAAAATGCGAATAAGTAAACATTTTAAGTGTTCCTCAGAAATAAGTGTCGATCATGAATACGGCCCTAAATGTCGTTTACTTTCGCCAGGGATAAAACCCGGAGGCGGAAGTCCCAGTTTCACCGTGGCGAGAAGCGCAACTCCCAGAAGAACCTCGGCGGGCTGTGCCAACGGCAAACGTCACGCGTCGCTCGCCGCCTCCGGCTCGGCGGGGCCGCGCTCGTGGACCGGGCGAGGGTTCGGGTCGAGGTCGCACGAGACGGCGGCGTCCGCCGACTCGGTGGGCACGTGGTCCGGGCAGGGTTCCGGTTCCGGTTCGAGGTCGCGACTGACGGCGGCGTCCGCCGGCTCGGTGGGCGCGTGGTCCCTGCGTGGACCAGCGGTGGACGTGGTTAACCAGCGCGTCGTCAAAGGTTGGGAGGAGAAGCTACCACTTGCTCAGAACGTGGACCACGATAATCTCGGAATATTTGTATCGATCGGCTTGGGTGGCTCAGGACATCAACTAATGTCACTGCATCGCCTCTGAGTAGGAGGCCCTAAGTTCAAGTGCCAACGGTAGCAGGATTTCCGATATTAGCTACATAGCTGGGACAAATTCAGCCGCTGATTGGAGGAGCGTTCTAGCGATCGGTTGCTATGATCGATAGACTTCTGTAGCTTCTTCGATTCCAAACTAAGCTAATGCCGGAGTAGTACCCTGAAAAACGGATCATTGCCCGCGGCGATCATTCCTTTCTTTTCCTTGTCCTATCCCCACCAGTTACATATGCATATATACACTTCCGCGAGTCGGGAGGCCACTCGAGAACATAAAGGTCTTTTCGGGCAGGGCGATGCCTTGCCTTGCTGAGGGAGATACCTTGTTGGAGAAAACTTCCGCAAAGGGACGTGTATCACGGCCCCGAATCCCGCTATCCACTGCGGATGGAATACCGCCACCTCCAATGATAAAAACATGCACTATACTTACGGTACCAATGACCGCAGCAGTTGAACTCAGGTTTCGCAAGCTCCTTCGCTGGCGGGGTAGGTATTGAAGTATAGAATGGCGATGAAATAGGAGATAGGGAGAACCTACCGTGCCATAAAAAAGTAATCAATCATACATGGTGGTATTCGAACTCGCGACTAGACTAGGAGCGATTCCACTTCCATGATCTCGGACTACTCACGCCCTCTTCAGTCGTGATACAAAGAAGGTTAAATGCTGCGCCGATATGAAAAGCAACGTATCGAAAATGCATAGATGCTAACGTTGGGGTGCACGTCGTATTTTGCTGTATAAAGCTAAGATATAAGCTCTCTACATTTTATCCCCACTTGAGATAACTTGCCGCAACTGCATTCGGCGCTACAGCTTCTCTGAGGTCTATTGGCCATTCCAAAGAATAACGTCGCTTGTGAGCCGTGCACTGGCATTAATGTGGGTATGTACAGGTAGTACATTGCGTAAGAAAGGATCTACTGCCAGTTATTTTAAACTAATGTTCTTGAGATTATGAGTATTAGACAAAATCAGCAGCCGAATGTAGTGCAACAATCTATCATGTAGCAATTAATAGCATTTGATTTGCACAACAATCTTCACAAAACCATGCGCCTTTGACTGAAGAAAAAATGTGCTGCAATTCTTTTGCTTGCTGTTGATCGCAATTCATCTCGTGTGTGTTGAGTGAGTGATTGAGTAATTAATTATTGATTCTGATCGCGTCAACTACTTAGATCGCAGGTCCCGTAAGAGAATTACATGTTATATTCCGAGGTGGTTATCATGTTATATTATGATAGCCGGCATCGACTTATGTGTCAGCTTGCGGAGAATTTCCACCTCAAGGTGTCTCTCCCAGAGGTACCGCCCCATCAGTACATTCCGTAAGCTTCCGACTTGACTCACATGTGCATTTATCTGTGTGTGTTCGGAGTACGGATAGGGCAAGGAAGGAGAAGTAAAGATTGCGTGCGGTCCGTGGCCAGTTTGTTAGCGTACTGCTCCGACATTCGCCTGAAGATGATTCTTGAAACCAGGGGACACTACCGATCTGAGCAGGCCGCTAATACAAATCTAATGTGATGTTCCGTCAATGACTAGTTATACCGAACGAAATTGCATTGTTTTCAAATTCCGTAACTTAAATATCTGATAACAATGTTTTTGTAGATTTTTGAAGTAGTTTTTCGAGCATGTGAAGTGAGGCGTATTGTCTAGGCTGGCGGGAGTGACAGATGTACGTAATCTGTGTCAGTTGGCAAGAATTTGAAGTATCTCAGTTACTGATAATCTCAAGTGAGCTTTCTTTAGGTATGAGGAAAGTGCATCATATCAGCTCTCTATATAATCTCAAAGCTTGAGTAATTTGCCACGTAGTTTTAAGAAAGTTTATCGAATACTATTGTTCTCTCAGATACTTTTTGGAGGTGAGATAACCGGCATGATGGGACAAATATAATCAGGTGTCTCAGTGGAAGAAAATCTACATCCTGTGCAATCAAGTTCCCTCGAACACACGGAGAAACGAAGCAGCACCCATCCCTGTTGCAGACTCAGTTGCCGGTTCGAGTTTTGCGCTAGGTAGAATTTAAAGACAATTTTCAGAAAGAGACTTTTTTTGAAAATCTTTATTTTTCATCCTTCATGAAATTCAACGTAGAATTTGGGACGTTTTTATGAGGAGCGACTCCTGAGGAGCGAGAAACCTGATGATTCATTGGTCTGGCCGGGCTACAGTCCCGTAAATGTAGTGCATGTTTCCCCCCTCGAGGTTGGCGGTAATCTTGTCCCGCGATACGGAGGTCCGGTGCGACCTACACGTTAGCTAGTGGGTTTTCCCCGAACCAGGTATTTCCCACTAGCGGTGTACCACTTCTGCCGGGACACGCTCTAAGTTCCCCACTGGTCTCCAAGCATGTATTGTAGAGCATGAAAGTGTATGTAAGGAAAGAGGATAAATCAAGGAAGAGGAAGGAAACATCGCGCGAGGATCGTCACCCGTTTGTTAGGGTACTACTACGGCATTCGCCTGGTATTGATCTGAGAAACCGCGGAGAGCAGCCGACCGCTAGAATTCTCCTCCGGTCAACGCCTAAACTCGACCAAGCTATTTAGCTGGTGTCGAGAATCTTGCCACCGTCGGGACTCGAACACTAGAACCTCCCCCTCAGAAGCACTCCAGTGACATCCACTGATGTCGTGAGTCACATAAGCCGGTATGCATGTACGTGCAAAGCAAATACTTACATGCAATATCCCACTATATTTTCAGTAGAAAAACGTGATCATTTTTGAACCACCTATACGTTATACAGAAGTTTGTAACATTTAGTCTCAGTGCTCATCACAGTATACGCATTTATACAGTAGCGCAGCGCAGCCCATTTTTTGGCTAGTTAGGAATACGCGCACATACAGATAGCGATCCAGGCGGAGGTCTAGCAAAACGACGGGTAGATGCTATTGAAGTATACGAATTTCTTTGTGAAATTGCGTTTATGAAGAGCTGGTTAAAAACTTGAAAGAAATCTTATATTATTTTTTGACCTCATGGTTTGATATTCCTAGGATTTCAAGAGCATGTCATTAAATAACACATAAAATCACATGAAACCATCGTGTTAACCAAAAAATGTGACATGTATCGGAACATAGTTGATATGCAGCAACAGAATTCTTGAACTTTCTAGTTAATATATTAATAACAATTAGTGTGTCGAAAGAGCGCACTGTTCTGCATTTAAATGCAGAGATAATGAAGAAAAGAATCCTTAGATACATTGTTCTTCACTTGTCTAAAAGACCTCGAAAGGAAAGACGTATTTTTTTTATAATCTCTTTACAGAAATATTATAATCGCCTAGATGTTCTTATTTACTACTTAGATTACGTACATATCTATATCTTTAGAATAGAAAAACGCGATCTTCCTCACAAATCACTATTCACTTTTAATAGACAACTTTCATTACATTACTTTTTGGTTAGATTTCACAGGACGGTGCTGTATTACGGATTGTAAGGCGGCGTTGTATTCCTCGATCGGCGCGCGGATAGTTAGTCGCTGACCGTCGACATAGGGCATTAAACACGGAGCGGCGCTACTGTACAAATACGTATACTGTGATCATGTACAGTGTGTACAGGTTCAGGGAAGAAACTTTGAAACTTCGATAATAAGCTCGCATATTTTAAGCATATTTTGTCTAATAAACTCCTGGGATATATTTCAAATGGCTGAACCACAATTAGCACTCAAAATTTGA
The DNA here is from genome assembly GCA_038098605.1 of Gryllus longicercus. Taxonomy (NCBI): domain Eukaryota; kingdom Metazoa; phylum Arthropoda; class Insecta; order Orthoptera; family Gryllidae; genus Gryllus; species Gryllus longicercus. The sequence goes on along the minus strand of JAZDUA010000412.1, from coordinate 793,232 downwards.
TTTGGAAAAATACTTTCTATGTGCCTTACGAAAGCATAGAAACACTCCAGAAACATGTAAATTGTTAATTATTTACAAAAAAAATTAATATATTTGTTTACAAAGAAAAATTAAGCCAGAAATATAAAAGCATTGTGTAAATTGGGTGTAAATTGAATTGTGTAAATTGGGTGCTTTTAATTTCTGAGTTAATTTTTAAGCAGGTGCTAATAATTGCACCTGTTGCTCTATTAATATTTTTCAAATTTTACTAGAGTGTTAATAATTTTTTTCGTTACATGAGACTTGTTTGACCTAAGGTATAGCTTGTTATATTCCCATGCTCACTTGAAATATCTGGTCGTGAATTTCAAAAACTGAGTCTTATACAGCCAATATTTGATTTATCTCGAAATAACTTTCACAAACTATTATAAATATTAAGAAGCATTATGTATCAACAATGGAGGTTATGTACGGTAGAGGTTAATCTTTATATGAAATCTTAAGGCGAATAAATTATATTTATGATGTTGTTGAAAATCACTTTTAAATGTGCATTTAAAGACGTGTGAAAATTATTAGGCTTACAGCTTTTTTCTTATTTATTACACCTTTACATTCGTGTACATATTACAGTCATACATTTAATACTTACTGTCAGTGTGCGTACCTTTGCTCTTAATCAACAACTTTATCCTGTTTGGCATAATGTTTACCAACTTTTCACCTGAGTTTTTAATTTCATCGTCGCGGGACGTAATCTTCTCTAGTTTGTCCACGACTTCTTGTATATATCCTTATTCTTCTTTTGGTAATACCCCATACATTTTCTATGAGCTTCAAGTCAGAGCTATTCCGTGGTCATGGTAACACTTTAATTTGTTTTTCTTCCAAATGCTTGAAGAAACTTTTGTCTTTGTGGCTCTGTGCTTCATCATGCATAGAAATGCCATCTTCATTAGGGAACCAATGTAATTTGCTGAAAAAGTGCCTTCTCAAGGATTTTTTGTATTAGTCTCATTGACCCTTCGACAATGTGCAATCTAGCAGGACCTTCCACAGACATCATACTAAACTCAGTTTCTCCCCAATTATATCATGGAAATTAGGAAAGACGTGCTTTATTCGAGACTTTAGTCGAACTTAGGAAAAACATTTTCCCCTCAGTATATTTCCGCACTCATTCGAGTTTTCCACTTCCAATTATCAGTAAACCTTGGAGTCCAAAAAGACCCCAGTAATAGTACTTGTTGTAAATTGCAGAATGATACACGAGGGTTAAGAGATTCTTTTCGAAATTTCGACGTTTCCTCCCAGAGCATTCTGTATGCAGTAAAGTGCAGGTAAACAAACGCTCGAGCCTTGCTTGAGAAGAGGTGGTGGGCGGGGCAGGGTGGCTCCTGGAGGCGCTGGAATCGCGTCTCGACGAGAAGAAGCCGTCCGGGTCGAAGTTGGACGCCAAGGCGTCGTGCGGGTCGGTGCTGTACCCCGCGGACGAGCCGTGTGCCGACGACCAGTCGTGCGCGAACCAGCGCGTGTGGTGCGACGGGTGGGGCTTCCCGCTGCCCATCCCGTGGAAGGACCGCTTCCCGCTGTCCTACCTCTATGACGACGCCCCGGCGCAGCGCCCGCCGCGCCCGCCCCCGCCGCCCCCGCCGGTCCGCTGGCGCTTGCGTCCGTGCTGCTTGCGGGCACTCAGGAGGTAATGGATGCATCGATTCAATGATTCATCGATTAAATGATTCGTCGATTCAATGATTCATCGATTCAATGATTCATCGATTAAATGATTCGTCGATTCAATGATTCATCGATTCAGTGATTCGTCGATTCAGTGATTCGTCGATTCAGTGATTCGTCGATTCAGTGATTCGTCGATTCAGTGATTCGTCGATTCAGTGATTCGTCGATTCAGTGATTCGTCGATTCAGTGATTTGTCGATTCAGTGATTCGTCGATTCAGTGATTCGTCGATTCAGTAATTCATCGATTCAGTGATTCAATGATTCTGTACTAGAAAATCGGCGTCGACTCGTTTTGAAAAACAACTCGTTGAAACGCACTACACTTTACCGAAGCTCAAGGCACCAGTAAATCGGGCAATTACATTCAGGCTCGGAAAGATTTGCTTAAATTGATCAAATTGAATGGAATTGAATTGAAATTGATCAAATTGAATTGATGCCTTCTGTCAACAATCTTGAACATTTAAACTTGACGACGCGCGTATGGCAAATTTCCACTGTGTTCATCAAACGCAACAGAACGTCTGGAATGAATTTCGCGTCCTGACACTTCTTCCACTGTAAAAAAAATGAACTGCGCCTCTCTGTGTCTCTTTTCTGACCTCCATAGTGATGTCGAAAGCGTACAGACCCGCTGACCCCACTTCAAGCACATCTAGCAAACAAATGGTAGAGCGGTGAACGTTCGTACTGTCCTTCCTGACTCCCTGATACAGGGCACTTCTATACCCACACCTATCAGCGTTTCCAACGTCCGCTCGGGACATGAACTGCTACCACTGCAGAGCTTCTGACCGGAAGGTGGCAGAATTTCCGACTCTAGCCAGATAGCGAGATCGAGTTCTGTCGCTGTCTGGAAAAGAATTCTAGCCGTGGGCTACTCTGATCCATTGTTTTCCGTAGTTTCTCCGGCCAACACCAGGCGAATGCCGTAGCGCTATCTTAACAAACATGCCATGAACCGTGCGTGATCTTTCCTCCCCATTTCTTGTCCTATTCTATCCCTGACTTATACACACACTTATATGCACTACACTAGCAAACGTGCCGGTAGACCAGTCGGGAGCTTAGAGCTTGACCCAGCTGCGACGATTCGCCGTTGGTGAGAATTGCGTACTTGGAGAAAACACAGCTAGCCGATGGTAAGTCGGCGCCGGATCTCGCAATCACCTTTAGAGGGGGAAACATGCACGACTCTTACGGGACTAATGTTATTAGCCGTTGGCGCGCTCGGAATCACTAATCAACTTCCGCTCCATGCTCGTTATATAGTGTGTCTCGTCTCGTCGTGGCTGTACACCGACTGCGTGAGGCGTAACACTGACGTGTCCTGTCACACAAAGGAGAGCGCTACTAGGTCAACACGCTCGCCATCTCTATTCAAATATAATTACTTGTTATGGCTACACTGTTCTATATCTGCACCGATTTTTGAAATGCTTCTGCCAGGTCGGGAGCTTAGAGATTGTCCCGGTTGAGGCGGTGCCCTGCTGATGGGAGATATCGTGTTGGGGTAAAACCCCGCAAGGTCGGCGCCGGATCTCTCCATACAGCGAGGGGAAAGATCACCGCCACTTCCCGAGCAAAACATGCACAACACTTAGGGACTAAAGATCCTAATACCGGGTTCGGAATCTCTGAAGCAATCAATGTCACATTCAGACGCTGTAGATCCGTCAAACGACGTGGAAACGTGCAAGCAAGTGCCGGTATGCCTCGTTGACGCCAAAGGGAGCACTATGAACATTTTTCTCTGTTGTGCGCAATTAGCCGGAGGGCGCGGTGGCTGCGGGATCATGTCGGCGGCAGAGGCGTGGGCATCGGCCGGGGTCCCTACGTCGACGCCTGGACGGAGGAGGACGAGGCGGCCGTGGCCGCCGCCGCGGAGGCCAGGGCGCGCGAAAGGGCAGCCGCTGCTTCGCGCCCGGACATCCCGTGGTACCTGCAGAACGCGCGCATGCGCTTCCTACGCCGCGGCCTGCCGCGACGCCCGCCCAGATAGGGCTCCTGCGGCGAGGAGTCCGCGTCGGGTTAAACCCCAGGCTCCAACTGGGCCCTGGATTGTGGAAAGGGAGAGCTCGTGGAAGTGGCAGTAGAACTAAACTTTTTATTGTTTTCTTAATGCTTTACACTTCTACCACTGCGGGTAGGGGCCCACGACTGGTTAAACCCGAAGCTCCAACTGGACCTTAGGTTGCGGAAAGGAAGACCTCACGGAAGTGGCAGTAAAACTGAACTTTTTATTTTTTTCTTAATGTTTTACACTTCTAACACTGCGGCGAGGGATCCACGTTGGGTTCAACCTAGGATCAGTGTTATAGAAATGAAGTGACTCTAAAAGATTAACTTTTTTACTTTTTCCTAACTTTTTACACTTCTTATACGTTATAGGGCTCTTGCGGTGAGGGACATACATTATGTTCAAACAGGCTCCAACGCGGTCCACGATTGAGGAAAGTAAGAGGTAATGGATATGATAGTAGAAGACTAACATTTTACGTTTTTATAAATTATTTTCACACCTAACACTGTAAAAGGATTCCTGTCATTTAAACCTTTGAACTCTTGAACCACATTAGGACCATATCAGGTTCAACCCAGGATCTAACATGGATCAAGATTATGGAAAGGAAGAGCTCGTAGAAGAGGCTGTAAAAACAAATGTTTGTTTTTTTCTATTTATTACACTTCTAACACTGTAATGGAACTTGTGGGGGTGAAGAAAAAACGTCGGACAACCAGGCCCTGGATTGTTGAAAGGAAGGGTCAGTCAAGAAATAACTTTTTACTTTTATTTACTGTGAAATACCAAATTTTTATTTCTTCTTAATTTTGTTTTTCACTTATAACACTGTAATACGGCTTCTGTAGTGAGGGATCCACGTCACCTTCAAACCAGATTGCGACTCATGATTGTGAACAGAAAGAGCTAATGGAAGTGGTAGTAAGAGACTTGCGTTTTACTTTTTCCTGATTTTTTTTTACTCTTTAACACTGTAATAGGGTTCTTCTTGTTTCAAACTTTTGAACGCTCTTAAAATGGCTCATATTAACCATAGTGAAATGTCAGCTCTATGCTGAGGAAAGGGCGAGAAGATTGTGATGATGTGTGAAGATGGTTAGCCAACCGTTGGATTTTCCCTTCAAAACAAATCGAAACAAAAATATTTTCACTCCTAATAAACTGAAATAATTTCTTTCGTTCAATCAATGAAGCGATTAACACTTCCCAAAACTACGGTTAAACACATTTCAAGAATGACTGAGATTTGTGAATAAAATATCTGATGAGAAGTGAGAATGATTCATGATCAGAAGAAAAATCGCTTTATCGGCCGTGGTATCTGTAGAGTTCATGCACCCACTTCCTGCAGTTCCGAAAAACGTGACTGAACGTCTTGCCGATGTCAAACCATCGACTTTGGGCACGAAATGTGGCTGGAATCAGACTCAGAATTGTGAAAGAGAAAATATCGTATATGTGCCAGTCTGCCTCTCAATTTCCTCATATTGTTTCACTCTTAGGAGTGTCGAGCGCTCGGTCGACCAAACTTCTGAACGCTTAAAGATTTAATCAGACGAACATTACATCAGCACAACAGCTTGAAACCATTGCTCAAATGGGTTTTGAAGAAAGAGCGAGGTGAGAACCACTTGTAAACGTGATAACATAAACTCTCAGATTAACTCTCCAGTGCTCTCTAGATAAGACGGTGCATTGACTTCAGACTCAATCCCTAGTCTATCCACTTCAGAACTCTACTCAAAATTGGGACCAAAACTCGCCGAATTGATTAGAAAAACTCAACTATTTTCATTCTGAATTGCGATTGTGCTCCTACCATTTACAATCTTGTACTCTTGAATTTAACGACGAATCATGGCATATCAACATCAGAACAGAGCTCAGCTCTGTTTTGATAAAACACCGAGATAACAGCTTTTCGGTTGTGATATCTACAGAGTTTACTTGCACCCGCTTTCTGCAGCGAGATACTCAGCGCCATCTAGACAAATGGCCGTGCTGTTATATTTCTCGCTGACGGAAAGAGTCCACCCACGTTTTCAATTTTGACTACGTAAACTCCCACTTAACTATTAAAGACATGATCCAAAGTTGTGAAGTAAAAATCTTCCTGCAGCGCCTTATCAATTTCTTTACATTTCAAGATGTACCAAGTTTCCTTTCGTTCAAACTCATCAACGCTTACGAAATTGATCCGATCCATCGTTCATCAAAGCACAGTATCTCATTACTGTAAAGAAGAATAAAGAGGAGAGGGAAAACACATTTCTAGATTTTCTCTCGTGAACACAAAAGTACATTTTTCCTCCTTGTAATATGACCTGATTCCTTTCGTTGAATCACTTAAACGTACATAATTTGGATCATGGAATTTGAACTCACATTTCTCAACTTGAGAACACGAGTCTGAGATTGAGCTGTGAAGATTGGAAATAAGGGGATGTGAATATGAAGATCGGCTTATCAATTCACTAGTCTAAAGAAAACAGGTCTTGGTGCGCGTCCTGTAAACTATGAAGGAAGATGAAGGTAAGTCTCATCTCCAGATATATTCTCCAAACACAAAATTCTATTTTGAAATTGTATTTAAAACTTCCGTCCGTCTCTGCGATAGCGAGTTTTGTCAACTTCACTTCATGAGCCTTAGCTGAATAACTTCAGTGCATAGATCAGAGTTATCCTGAAAATACGTTTATGGAAAGTGAGAATTATTTTTATTCCCAGACGAGAAATTCTCGCGTTGGATCAGACGAAGCTTATCGACTTCACACCATTGCTCAGATCTGCATTGAGAAAAGGGTGAGATCCGAACCATTTTTTCCCCGTGGGGCCTGCAGAAATCATGCATCGTCATCCTCCAGTGACGTCATCATCATCGTCGTCGTCGTCATCCTCCAGAGCACTTGTACAGACTTTTGCGCACCCCTGACTAAAGATTGACCAAACTGTGGCAGCCCCATACATTTGACCTCCAAAACTGTGTTGGATATCTTTCGTTCAAACTTTGATTACATGAATCCTGACTTATAATTCATTTCTGGGACTTCAAATTGATAAAGAAAAAAGCTCTTGTGATCTAATGTAGACTTTAAATTTACATGTCACAAGACAAATATCGTTTTTTTAACCTTGAACTGAAAATCTTGTAATATGGGCAAATGAATCATTTCCAATAACTTCAGAGCGTGACTCAGATTTTAAGGCTATGAAAGCTACTAGAAGCGATATCAAAATCCGCTTTAGATTTAGTCGTCGAAAAATAAAATAAAGTTAGATTACGTATGTGGAATTTTGTTATCTAATATATTATATAATGTTTCATCGGATAAAAGAAGAACAGAAGCCTATTCATTCTATAATAAATTGTAGTATATGTTTCCCGTAAAGTGCAAAAAGCAAATAAATCATAACGATATTCTTAAGTTTCCGTAATTTGTTTGGTGCTGGAATATCTTCGTGAGATCGTTTTGTCGATAGTTTTCTTTTCTAATAAGAGATTCACACTTTTCTATTAATTTTATATCAAGAAGTGAACTTTTTTATGCCATTCTACGCATGTGGTTTCAATTGTCATGATGAATATCATTGTTTGTCAGAATGATTAATTTTTACGGAATTTAAGAAGGAAAATAAATCTCAGAAACATACTTCGAAACTAAATGATATTTATGTATTTTGTTGTGAAATAATAAATTAAAACACAATTATTTTCTATTGTTTAATTGAATGTTATTTCGTGTTATTTATTTACATATTCTCATTTGCAGAGTAGGGATGTTGAAAATAAGATTGTCAAATCGATTTTTTTAAAGAGAACAATCTTCTAGGTTTCTATAAAAGCAAATGCGTCCTGTTGTGTGATATGACTTACCAGTCTTGTCACTTTAAAATCACTTAAAACTGAATTATATTTATATAAATGTTTGAAGAATAATGACTCTTTAAGTATTTAGAAGTTTGTTACGCTATTCAAATAACTGATGATGTTCAATTTTACACTACCAACCTTTTTAGAGTTAAAAATATTTCGAATATGTTTTGATATAGGAAATTATATCATTACCTGTGAAGGTGAGGTTTTGTGCGTTACGGAATTATACAGGATGAAATCTATAATGTATCACAAATCTTCAATTAAAATGTAGTAAATTTATTTTTTATATGCCTCTCCTTCAATTTCACACTATATTTTATATTCACTTTTCTTCAAACTCCCTTTTCCCCGAATGCTATGGATTTTATTAATAATATACTAGAAACCCTTTACCCGAACTCTATGGATTACGTGAATAATTTACTAGAGCTTAATATGTTTATGCTGTTGATTTTTCGATTAATTCTATTAGACGTTTTGCAATAATTTTCGAGAAAAAAGTATCGTACTTCGATTCCGCGTGCACTACGATTCAATAAATTTCAACAAAAAGTACTTTACAAAGTTAAAAGACTGTCCATTGATGGAAATAATATACTATACTTCGAAATTTACAAAATATTAAAAATAGTAAAGTACCAAAATTACGAGAATAATAACTGCACAGAATAGAATGATCCAATGAAAACCTATGTGACTACAACCGTACTCGACTAACTACGTATATCAGTAAGTATTAAACTTCACAGCTGCGTGTTTGTATTGGAAAAAATCACGAATTCAATTAAACGTTACTGTGGTACCTAAGGTGGGAAGATATTAAAAAATCGTTTGTTGAATTGTCACGAAATATGACACATATAATATTTTACTTCTGTCGCCACACGTTTAACGACTTGTGATAGTTACTAAGCCATCGATAGATGCCGACTGTATCTTTTTGTATTTCTGGTTTCGTTTCATAAACTCTTTCACATTTCAAATATTCCTGACTATATTCTAATTTTAAATATTATTCTAATGAGTAATAATATTTTACAAATAATATCTTAGTTTTGTCACTTTGATATTTTAATATAAATATACTTCATAATAAATATAAAATAATACACAGAAATCAAAGAACGTAGTTACTTTCCAATAATATTTAATCATTTCACACATTTCAAATATTGTAGTGTATTTTTTTGTTAAAGTAGATTAGGTAATTCCCGAACAGTTAAACCTGCATGTATCAATAAAAAGAACGAAACTGAAAGTGAAACATGTGACTTTTTATTTTTAAACAGTACATCTACTTACGTAATGAAAGGTCATTTTTTGTGTTCGCTTTAAAACAATGCCTATTAGCATAGTCATTAATTTTATGTTCAAACAAAAGGTATGACCCATATTTATTTGACAGTTTTATGCATTTTTCGTCGACTTCGACTAATTAATATTTTTTTATCTTTCTCCGTCATTTTTAAAACATTTTCTCTCATTTAATCGATTATAATATCATTATAATGGTACTTACTCAAAGATATTTTCGAAATGTTCAAATGCTCCACAGTATTCCGGAGTAGCCTACTCGATTCTGCGCCAGGAAATTTAATGCCAGCCGTTGAATGTAATCTGAGGTTCTTTTGATGCCTATCATTGTGCGATCAACAGGTTTAGTGGTAACTAAAGAGGCGTTTCCTGGTAAAAAAACAGTGCAAACGAAAAGTTTGCAAGCTGAATTCACATAAACGAAAGGAAGAAGCCTCGATTATATCAGTAATATATCCGTAATATGTATCAGTAATATAACTGGGTTGGATCAAATTTGTTGCGTCATTTTTCTTTGCTTTTAGAACATTTTGAAAAACATTTTCAGAGCATTTCATTAATAATTTATGGCGATAGTTTAGGTTATCAAAATACGCCGCCTACTAGTTACATTTATATTACCATAATTTGTGTTAGACGGGGGCATAGGTGATGGGGATATGTCACCATGACATAAAGGATAAACACATACCTGAGGTAGTATACGAACACCAGTCTCGTGGACGACGAGACTGTAGAGGCGCTTCATTCCCACGATTTTGGCTACCCAAGTCCGTTTAAGTCATCGTATAAAGAGTGATAAATGGAGCGCCGATGTGATAAGAAACGCTAGAACGGGTAGGAAATGCATAAACGCTGATATTGTGGCGTACGTCATAACTCGTATTTATATTTGTATTTAGCCATTATATTTCCCGTAAAGGACAATTGGTCTCCAAGCCGTTTGTTCCTGGAGTTCCTAGTTGGTCACCCAACCAGGAACCCGCGATGTCTGGAATTTGCTTAACCTTCGTGACTTCACATAGTTAACGAATTCAGCTAGCGACGCCGGTTTCGCGATCTTGATCTTTCATTAGAGCCATTGCAGCATTCACCCAGATGACCGAGGGAAACCACGAAAACACTGGCCAGGATGGCCGGCACGGGGATTGAAGGCTTGAAACTGGGCCTCCCGAATGCAAAGTCCGCGCGCTATGTCCTTAGATACTTCACTCGGTTGACAACTCGTGTAACGCAGAGATGTGAGCGATCTACCATCTCGGCTTGATGATTGATTGATTGATTACAAATTATTCCGGACGCGGCAACTGCTAAGGTCATTAGTCCCGTAGGTGTAGTACATGTCTCTATCGTGGGAGGTGGAGGTGGTCTCCGCAAGAAGCGTTAAGTGTATTCAAAGAAATGCAGGAGGTAACCCTATTGCAACAATCTTTTAGATTTTGATGATATTTGACTTACACTATAATCTTTAATGTGTAGTACTTTCAGATGTAATACAGAGGTTTCTCTGCGCCTTTAACTGAATTCAGATATGCTGAAATAGAGGTGTCCTGTAGTTTTCCTTGAGCACTTGCGAGTGGTGAGTGAGTGATTGCGTATAGTTACTGATTCTGGGCGCAATTCAACTACGTAGATCGTACGTTCCGTAAACGTAGTACATGTGAGAGCGTAGGCTTCCGCGGCCGGAGTCAGTATTTACTAGGCTGTCAGGGCAATACGCCCTGAGGAAGGTCGCAGAATGGCGACCGAAACGTCGGCACCTTCGCCATGGACGCGGCGTCACCCGGACAGCCTAGTAAATACTAACGTAGTACATGTTATACGCCGAGCAGTTCTGTGTTGGTTCTCCCCGCTGGTTAGAGAGATCCGGTGCCGTACTACATGCTTGATAGTGGGAGATTGCTCTTCCAGTTCTCTCTCTTATCGGTGCACCGCCGCAGCCGGAATGAGCTCTAATCTCCCTCCATTGTTTTTGTCGTTCATTTAGTTTTAATGCGTGAAATGGAGTGTAGTTCAAGGAAGAGGAAGAACATATATCCTGAGTACCGTGGCCCATTTGTTAGAACACTGCTCCGGCATTCATCTGACATTGAACGGAGAAGCCACGAATAACTATCTATCAGAGAAGAAGCTAGAATTCTTATCAAACAGTGGCGCTCGATCATTGACTTAGTGGCACTGAACTAAATTGCAAAGTATAAGAATTCAGTAGGACGATTGTGTATCTGATAATGTTATCTATTCTTTTAAGTACTTTTGCAGTGCGAGAGAACTTGAAGCACCTCAGTTACTGATAGTGAGATAATCTCAAGTGAGAAATGCGGAAGGTGGGTGTGGATTGTGCGATAGTCCCCAATGCTCTTTGTTTCTTATAGTTTTCCGGGTAAGATAATTCGTTTTATTTACGAATCCAACAATTCAGTTCCTTAATCGAATAAATATTAAAATCCGAACCCTTGTAAATACATCGAGTGCATTTGTGTGTGTCTCGCCACGGAAACCTCCGACATCATCCATGTACACTATGTGATCGAAAGTATCAAGACACGTGGCTGAAAATGACATACCAGTTCGCGGTGCCCTCCACTAGTAATGCTGGAGTTCAATAGGGTGTTCGCCTACCTTTAGGCTTGATGACAGCTTCCACTCTCGCAGGCATACTTTCAATCAGGTGCTGGAAGGTTTCTTGGGGGTTGGCAGCTCATTCTTCACGGATATCTTCACTTATAAATCAATTTAACTAATCATTCTATTTGAGAAGAGATAAAGACGTTGACTTAATGTAATAAAATGTATACGACTGACAGCTTCTACCAAACAACAGTTGATGTGTTTGCAATGTTTGATTACAAAAGTACGCACTCAACTTTCTTGATAATTGATACACACGTAACAATTCAGACAGATATAATTGTATGAAATGACTGCTGAATTGCTAATGGTATTCTTGTGGAACTGACCCAATTTCTAAACTTTAATTGATTCAACACATTATCAAGGAGAATCCGTAATTATACGAAGTTACAACCATTTGAGAAACTTACGAATGCGAAGAAAAGTTTAAAACTGACAAAGAACGTTGAATTATATAAAATTTGTGTATCTTAATTTTTTTAAATCTTTGTATTGATATTCAGTTCATAATAGTTTTTGATATTTTATTAATTGTTTCAATTGATGCAGATTTAAATCTGCACATTATTTTGGGCTATTTATGGGTTTCTTATGAGACTTTCTTTGCAGTAGATTATATTTGAACCTACAAACCTCGTATATTAACTGAAGTTTCGTTCGACTTAATTTAATACTCTTGTAACATAAATACGATGTAACGTGTGCCAATAAAGTCTCACTCTGCACCCAGCCAAATCAGGAGCTAGTAATACAAATTGAATTTATGTTCGTAGCAACTAGACCACTGGGGAAAAGTGAAGATGACATTTCCAGTTTCTGTTATGATTGTAGTGAGTACTGCATTTACGTTTTTATTTGTTACAAGCTGCAGTTCGTGACATTACTCGCGCAACTTCAACGATGACCCTGCTTCCCCCTCGCTGACACAATAAACAATTGAAGACAAAATCTCGCAGCGAGCAGTGATGTCAACATTCCAATCACATATTTACAAGTGCGAAATAGAAACTATTTTCCGTCGAAGACGAGAACTTCTGTCCGTGATTTTCTTCAAAAAATCTAAAGAAATGACCGAAGGAGGTAAAGATCCATCACAGGAGATACCTCGCAATCCTGAAAAGTTAGATCGCAAATTATTGAGAAACTTGCGAAGGCATGACTGATTCTCCAGAGATTGGCATTTCTTCATAAAATCTAGTGGTTTATTACTTAACTAATACCCCCACTCTACCCGCATTTATTTCAATCCGTCGTTCAAGAAACGTTGCGTGAATAATACCAACATAATTGTACAGAGAAGGGGGAAGAATACCTTGAACGGGGGAGGGGGGCGCTAGCGGACTGAAAGACCCTTCTCAGTACAAAGTATTTTATACGCCGTACCGGGCCGTGAGGTGCTCGGGGGGAGAGGGATGGCGCTGGTTAAGAAGGGAGGCGGAGGATGACAAATTTACAGGAATTTCATTGCACATACGATTTATTGATTTTAGATGGTATGCTAGGTGAAATGAGGAGATGAAATGTGAATGAAACAAGATGAAATACAATGAATGATGAATATACAAAATGGATGTTCGTTGTTACGTCAATGTTGCTTCTCACCGTGATGGTGACGTAGTGAACGTTTGTCGCACTACACGTCCATGGGCACACGGCGTTGCCGAATACCTTGCTGGGTGGCTGCGGCATGCGTGGACCTCCGAGCTGCTCCTCTCCCGGGCGAAGCGGGAATGCAGGCGTCCCACACAGTTCGCTGGTCGGAGAGTCTGTCCAGCAGCTTGGCCACGGACCTGGCCCTCGGTGGGCCCTAACAGCAGGAGTATGTGGTTTTTGCACACACAGTCTCTCGCCGGGAGGGTGACTGACGGTGTGAGTCGGGTCTGTCCGATGTGATACCCACCGATGGCAGGTTCACAAGTACACGTGCCGAAGGCAGCGGGTTTACGTGCGCGAAGCGCAAAACATGAACGTTGCTTGTGAACGCGGAGATTGCACAGCGAAAAGGCCCTAGGCCGGCGGTGTGGCCTGTGCCTCTCGTGGTGGTTCTCGCCCGTCTCTCCTGGCACAAGTGAAGGTCGCGTTGCAAGTGAGAAGGCTGCAGCCCTTCGGGAAAGGGGGGGTGCCGTTCGGGGTAGGGGCCGGCGGCGCGGGTGCGGCGTGGGTGCGGCGGGCGCACCCTGCGGGAGCGGCCGCCTCCAGAGGGAGGGAGCGACCACCCGCCTTTGCGCGAGGGCTTTGTGTTGTGGATGGAACTACAATTTGTCTGGTTAGCACTTTCAAAAGCCACTGCGGAGAGACTTTCGCAGTGATCGGTATATCACATCTTTGCCTAGTAATATCTAAAAGAAAACCATTCCATTAAGAAATCTAATAATATTATTAATAAATAATAAACTCTAGTAACTATCGTACGGAATTATTACAATAAGAGAGATGATTTAAAAAATTCCAACACAACATTATTAACTAGTGGTACTACAGAATGACACTGACTTTCTCGAAATAATTTGTTTCCGATTATTTTTGTCTGGGCTTGCTTTTGCTTTTTTGACTAACATATTTGGTAAAGAGATGTGTATTAAATCATCTAAAACGAGTGAAATATTATTTTTAGTACAATATTTGCATGCTCGAATAATCGAGAAACACTTGGCAATGATCTGAACGATATTGTATTTAATTTGCATTTCCCTCGCTGAGTACTACCAGAAACGTGTGAATCATTGAAGATCGAATCCACAAAATTTGCTTTTCAATAGTCTCAACTGTCTGCACGAACTGGATAGGAGCCTTGGAAATGGGATACTTATTTATATTTTGATTACTCTTTGCATTATTATTATTATTATTATTATTATTATTATTATTATTATTATTATTATTATTATTATTATTATTATTATTATTATTATTATTGTTAATATTTATTAGCCTACAACATCCTAATAAAGGGCAAAGACCTGCTTTAGCAAAGTTACAGTTGGCTGATATTGGTTCACTCAAGTCAGTCATAAGAATCATGAGAACTATATAAAGCGATACAAATAGTATCTATAAGAAACTATTGTAAGACAAACTATAAAACAATACATCGTTGCATACTTAAAATTGTTTAAATACATGAGAATGTAATTATTTTCAAATTATTGTAGAAAAAGTGAAAATTCAAATAATTAATGAAGCCAAATGAGGTAAATGGGTGAGAATAATGGGTTCTGACATTCTGAAAAAAATCCACATTATTTCCCTTTATGAAGGAGAGGAAATATCGCTGTCTACATTAAAAAGTAATAAGATGGGTAAGAAATGGCAGTGATATCCGAACGAACCAAATGAGGATTATTTACGTGAGGATCCCTGTTTTTATAATTATTCTAAAGATATAGTAAAAATTATGGCCAGTATTTCAGATTCGCTCTTTTAATAATGTACAAAAAACGTGAATATTTATAAAAATAAGTGTCTTCAAAGCTTAATAGTGATATGGACATTTGATTTATTGGTTGTTGGAACTATATTTTCTTATTCTGTTCTATTCAGATCAATCTATTATTTTATTTTCATTGAGTTTAATCGAATCGACTAGTTTGCTGAAAGCAATTTATTTCTCGAAGGAAACATTCAAACGGTTCCTGTGACAACCCAAAGCCACAAATGCACATCAATTGCGCATCTAAGCTCTTCAATTTCCGTGGCCACTGCCACGGAAAACTAGGTTAGGCACAGTCTTCCATAATGCTTAGTTCGTGCTATTTGAATAGTGAAAGTGGTACTATCACTACAGGAAGAAATTTAAAAAATATGATGTACTCTCTCGACCCAGATATTGGTTTAATTTCTAAGTCTCCTACAATATATTCTGTTCAATCAAGAGTTTGGACGAATTCTCCAGGAAAATTTGAATAGTCATCCAGCAACATGTGCATTCCTCTCTGAACCAAAGTAAGTATTAAAATATTTTAGTCTTCGTGTCTTATATTTCTATTTAAACATTTTGTAGACATTATAAGATAAGACAATAAATCTAAATAATCACTGTGTTGTGAAAATGTGTAAAATTTGTATTTGTATATTTTGTATTATATATTTGCAAGCCTATATTATCTTAATATCATATCCTTAGCTTTAAAATTTAGGACAACCTTTCCTCTTATATACACAGGATTTTGGAATCAATTATTTCCTTTCACACTAAATATTTTTAATCCTCCGTCTCACATCTGTTGAGCCACATGTAATTTATTGCTCACACATTTTTTTTTATTTGCCGAGGTTTTATTGTGTATTGTATTAGCACTTTGTATGTGTATGTGTTATTGATTTAGCACTTTTTATGATATATGCTATTGATTTTATCATTTCCAATAGTTGACTAAATTTACATGAGTAGTGAATAAAAATTTTGTTAAGGTAAGTAAAGTAAGAAAATTATTTTATTGTCAAACTACAGGCAGTGCACTATAAAATGTCGTTATTTTCATTGCTGACAATTATTTCCTTTCCGGTCTATATTAATCTTTCATTACTCTTGGTATCAGAACCTGTAGATAATAATGGCAATCTTTAGCATGAAGGCCACAACATTCCCCAGAGCAAAGATGAATTCATTTGCCTTTCTTCTTAGCACACTACATCACCGTCTTGATTACACAACACAATTCATTCTTTATGATGTTTAGCTATTACATTTTTAGAATACTGAAAACATCTGTTTATATTTGTTCAAATTATTTCCGCTTTTTAAAGAGATACGATATTTTTGTATATTTTGTCAGTTCAACAGAACGTGTTTTTCTAATTATTCAAACTTTTGCTTAAAAATATGAATTTCGATTTGAATTGCAATGAACAAAACAACTCTTAGTTTACTCTCCGTGTACTTGCAGAAGTATGAATGCCGAGTATTTCTACATTATGAAATGTGTTAGAGAAGGTATTAGCGTCAATATAAGTATTTAATCACAAAAGCTATAACATTTCTGCCTAAAAAATCCAATGAATGTTCATAATACAGTAATGAAAGAAATAAACTGTTTTATACAAACTCTTAAAATACTGGAAATGTTTATAAAATGAATTCTGAATGTTCAGAGTTCGATTGAATACTCAGTAATTTTGTTTATCCAATGAGAAACCCGCTGTAATGTTTCAAATTATAAAAGACACTTCCATCACATTTGAAGGAAAAGCACTTTAGAAACTATTATCAGTGATTTTCAGGTTCCTTGAAAGACTGTTTTTTTATATAATTCAATCATCGGAGGTCTCTGGGGTTTGGTAAAATACTGGTAATGCTATGATTATCAAAAACCTCCTTGGGAACACCCAATGCAAAATTTCGTGTATTTTTCAACAAAATACAAATAGGGCTTATCTTGGCACAAGGCCCTTATATAACCACTACTAAAGTATTTCTACTAAATTAACCCTTTTGTACCATTCAGGACTTTATTAGCCGAAACGAAATATGCTTTTCTCTCATAGACATGATTGACTATTGAGCGTTCTGATATACCGAGCAGGTGGTGACTGTTATCTACCTAAATATTTTCAAATGTATGTAAAATTTGTTTGTCCATTTGTTATATTTTTCCTAAAAGTTTAGTAATTATATACTGTTCGGGTTAAGGTGAACCGATCAGAAATCAACTAAATTCGCACGTAAGGTATGAGAATTAGAAATACAGTAGAAGGAATGTATTTTTTGAACTTAAATTTATAGACGCACACTTACGTCTGCCTCCTGTGGAGAAGGAAGAGCGAAATCAGGATGTGAAATAACCAGGTGGTCTAGTAATAGTTTATTCAAACAATTTACATAAGATTATTTTTGAACATCATGGAATATTTGAAAAAGTTTTAAAAAAGAATTCTCTTCACAAACGGAAAAATTAAGCATGAACTTGTACTCAATTACGCAGTAGGAAAATTCTGAGTTCTTCCTTTTCATCGTATTCTTTGCTGTAAGCTATATTCCAAAGAAGAAGAAAACGTAGAACTTCAGTGCGTTTTCTCAAGACGAAAAAATGAGTAACATTAACACACAAAAAACACAAATTACTTTAGACTTCAATAAAATGAAAGGAGCTACTGATAGTCATATTATTTTTCTAGTTTATTTATGTGTAAGAGGAAAATAACTATCAACAAAGGTTGAAAATCGACATTTTAGAGATTTCTTCAGAGTTTACTTATCATATGCAATATTTGTAATTTTTCCCAATAGATATTGAAAATAAATATAATTTTACGATGTATTTGTAGTGAAACATATTTGTAAATTAGAAGCAATTCATTTTGCTCATATCACAACAAATTATTAATAGAATAACAATTGATAACTTCAGTTAAATATAGCTGTTATATTTTATTGTATAATAACATTCAACTTTATAAAGAGCTAGATCCAACAAATGTCTATATAGTCATCCCTAGTACCAAAACGACTTTCCGCGTCATATTTCAACTCAAGCAGTACAACCATGTACTACATTCGAATAGTACACCAAGGTTAAATATGTTCACATGAACGAAAATATTTAAAAACTGAACAAAAATATTCACCTATAGGATAGAGTGGGATAGGTTATCCCCATTTCTATTTTACCAATCACTGGCGACGAGATGGGAAAGGAAGGGTCGCGTACGGTCCGTGCTATAAGGAATGCCCCGGAGACAACCGGGGTAAATCACATTACAGCACGGAATCGATCGGTCTCCAGAAAGATCGGCTTTGACACCGCCGATTAGCTGGTCTCGAAAATTTGTGAACGTTGATGTTACGTATCTAATGAACTTATGTCCCGTGACAGTGTATGCACCCGTTGAAGCGCGCGATCGTTGGTATTTCCAATAAATTGAGCAGCCGCTGTTTTTCACTGACCCAACGTCGCTGTCCGTTCTCTCTCTCGCTCTCTCTCTCTCTCTCTCGCTCTCTCTCGCGCTCTCTCTCTCTCGCTCTCGCTCTCTCTCTCGCTCTCTCTCTCGCTCTCTCTCGCTCTCTCTCGCTCTCTCTCGCTTTCTCTCGCTCTCTCTCGCTTTCTCTCGCTCTCTCTCTCGCTCTCTCTCTCGCTCTCTCTCGCTCGCTCTCTCTCGCTCTCTCTCGCTCTCTCTCGCTCTCTCTCGCTCTCTCTCGCTCTCTCTCGCTCTCTCTCGCTCTCTCTCGCTCTCTCTCGCTCTCTCTCGCTCTCTCTCGCTCTCTCTCGCTCTCACTCAAGGTGATTTTAAATAAAACACTTTAATTTTCAACACAAATATTGTTCGTAAATTCGGGGTACCATAATCAATAGGCAAACTATTAACTGCTCCGCTTCCTCGGATATCCTGTTCCATATTCTAGAACCACCTATTAATCTTCTTTAATACCTTCTCCATCGTTGTGACAATTTTATAATCTCCCAATTTTTTAAACTATTTGGTTATTTAAACCAGAATATTACTTAAAATATCTCAACGTACATTCAGACATCCATTTCTCACGAATCCGAACGAGTTTCTCTCAAAAACACTTGCGTTCATGATAACCGACGCGACATCCCAGAATTGCCTCTTCCTTATGAGCGAGTTGATACATTCTAACCAAGTTTTGTATATGTCGATAACGTAACACTCACAGATATCCCCTTGTGGTATATCGTTTCCTTCTGTTCATTTACAGGAAGAGATGGCTCAGCAAATTAACTGATGTCGCTGCAGTGTCTTACAGGGAGGTCCTGGGTTGAAGTTCTGAAGGTGGCAGGATTTTCGACTCTGCATACTCTAGCTAGTTCGAGCTCATTCGCTGATTGGATGAGAATTCTGCCTGCTGGCTGCACTTATCGGTAGTTTTCCGTAGTTTCTCCGATCAATACCCGGCAAATGCCGGAGCAGAACCCTAACAAACGGGTAACGAACCGCACGCCATCTTTCCTTCCTGATTCTCGTCCTATCCTCGTCCCTTATTTACACACTGAAACTAACATGCACCACACTATCATACATGCCAGGAGACCGATCAGGAGCTTAGAGCGTGTTCCGGCTGAGTGGTGCCCTGCTGATGGGAGTTTCCCGGTTGGGGAAAACCCCGCTATCCGATGAAAGGTTGGCGGTAGATCGCGCCATCCAGTTTGCGAATATCACCGCCACATTCCGAGGAAAAATTATGCGCCACACTTCCGGGAGTAATGATCTTGCTTGGAATTGGAAAACTTTGGAAAACGGGAAGGAACGAAATGGGGAAAGGGAGACAAATTACAGTGGGTATGAGACAAATGGGACAAAATGAGTGAAGGAGACAAATGGAACAGGAGGGGAAATGGGACAAATGGGTCTACGGGATAAATTGAACTAGGGAACAAAATGGGAAAAGGTGACAAAATTGAACGTGTGGACAAAATGGGAGAGCTGAAACAAAATGGGACACTGGAACAACATTGTGCAAGGGGACGAGGGGGAACGTGACAAGGGGATAAAACGGGAGAGTGGGAACAAAATGAGGTAAGAGGATAAAATAGGATACAGGGACAAAATGAAGTAAGAGGACAAAACGGGATAAGATGGACGTTGGCACAAGGGAAGAAACTGTGCCAAGGGGGTAAGCGGAAAGGGCCAAAGGAACAAGTTTGGCTAATGGGACAAAGAGACCAATGGGACATGGGAGACAAAATGGAAGAAACGGGACGGTGGGAACAAAACGAGGCAGTTGACGCGCCCGGAACCACTAACAAGGAATCGATGCTGCTCAGGTCGGTGGGCGTCACGTGAGCCGGCGGGCGGCGGCGGCAGCGCCTCGAACGATGGCGGCGCCCGAGCGGAGCGCCGGGAGCGTGCGCACGTCGACGGCGCAGCCGGGGCCCGGGGAATCCCCGCGCGGCTCGACCGGCGCCTCCGCCCTCGACCCTCGGCGGACCTCCTCGCGCGCCTCCGCCAAGCAGGTGCGACAGCGCTCGCCTCTCCTCTCCTTTCAGTAGTACACACAGAGGAGATTGCGGGCTCTCGGGCGCAACCGAGGTCTCTAAAGAAAGATACTTTCACGGAGACTTGACGCATTGCAAATTTAACTTTACAAATGTGAAGGATTTGTTGAAAGAAAAAAACGCACCGTTAGAGGTGGCTCAGGGCATGAACTGATGTAGTTGCAGTGCCTCTCACCTGGAGGTCCACGGTTCGAGTCCCGACCGTTGCAGGATTTTCGATACTAGATAGATAGCTAGGTTGAATTCAGTCGCTGTCTGGAGAAGAATTGTAGCGGTCGGCTGCATTGATGGGCATAAGGAAAAGGAAATTCACGGAGACTTGACGGATGGTGTTTTAACTTTATGAATGTAAAGAATTTGTTGAAAAAAGCATGTAAATGTGTTGGTTAAACAACCCGCAACTCGTGCAGCATTGTTATTAGTTATTTATGTAACAATTCCTCTAAATTTCTCTTAAAGGACGAGGCTGGAAGATTAACGGGGAGGCAGAGCGACAGCGCGCTCGAGTTGTCATCACTTTCTATGTTCTGCAGCAAGTATTGTTAGTACAGTATCTTGGTGCCGTTTTTCATTAACATATCCAGTGCGCAGGGGGACCAAGAGAACAGAGGGGAGAAATGGGAACAAGTGGGACAATGCGGAGAAAGGAGGACAAGTGCTTGGGAAGAAAATGGGACAATGAAGACAAAATGGACAAAATTGGAAAACGGGAAGGAAAAAAATGGGGAAAGGGAGACAAATTAGACAGTGGGTATGGGATAAAATGGGTGAAGGGGGACAAATGGAACAAGAGAGAAATGGGACAAAATAGGACATTGCAACAAATGGGTCAAGGGGATAAATTGGACTACGGGACAAAATGGAATTAGAGAACAAAATGGGAAAAGGTGACCAAATGGAGCGTGTGGGCAAAATGGGAGAGGTGAACAAAATGGGACAAAATAGGACACTGGAACAAAATTGTGCAAGGGGACGAGGGGGAACGGGACAAGGGGATAAAATGGGGCAATGGGGCAAAACGGAACAAGAGGACAAAACGGGACAGTGGGAACAAAATGAGGCAAGAGGATAAAATAAAGTACGGGGACAAAATTAAATAAGAGGACAAAACTGGATTAAATTCTCGGCTATCCGGGAGACGCCGCGTCGTTGGCTGGGGTGCCGACATTTCGCCTGACATATCGCAGGCTTCCTCAGGGTAGTGAGTAAAAAACGGGATTAGGTGGACTTTGGGACAAAATGGGACAAGGGAAGAAACTGAGCCAAGGGGGTAAGCGGAAAGGGCCAAAGGAACAAGTTGGGCTAATAGGAGAAAGAGACCAATGGGATATGGGAGACAAAAGAGAATAAATGGTACCAAAGAACTCCGAGAACAAAAGGCACATAATATCCTGAGATATGAGCACTAGTAAAATCTAAACCCGATGGTAAAATATTCTAAATGGATTCTCGAACATTTTAGCGGCCGTTTCTGTGGACGCATTGTTTGGGTGGTTGATTACTTAGGAACTAAGCGTGTATTTACTGACGTAAATAACCAATTATCTATGTTATTAAACTTCAAATGAAAACGTTTTTGGGCCCTCAAAATTGACTTTTGAAACCTAAGGCCGCAAAGAAACGTTCCTCACATTTACCTATAAGATGAGATATTTTTGGACATTCTATTACATTACTACCGGTTCGTCGCTTCTCGATATTTTATTGCATTACAATTTCAATTTCAAACATTGCAAATAGTGGGGTTGAACTAGACTGGTACCATAACAACAATCTAAACCACATCATTTTATCAATCACAACAGACTCATCACCGACAATTTCACAACCCCCTGAACAACCAAAATCACTATAAAGCAATGGCAGCCACCAGAACAAAAAACAACCACGATAATGAGAGCAACCACAAGTACCACAACCGTAACAGCAGCAATTGCAACAACGTTTTTCCTCCAGCCCTTGAACGAGGTCAACGGCGAGGCGAAGGCCGGAAAACAGAACAAGATGGCGCGGCCGAAAACTACATCGAATGGCGGGCTGGACCTACCTCAGTGTTGCAGCCCGCGCACCGGGATGCCCACGGGCAGCTTGGCGATGGGCATGCCCATGCAGAGCCCCTTCGACACCGGCATGCCCGGCGGGCCCGGCGGCGGCGCCGGTGGCTGGTACCCACAGTACCCGCCCGACGCTCAGACCGCCATGCCCATGGGAATGGCGCCCTTCCCGCCAGGCGGCGGCGCGCCGGGTTTCCCGGGCATGCAGGGCATGCAAGGCATGGCACCGGGCGCCCCGCAGTTCCCACCCATGGGCGCCCCTCCCGGACCTGGAGCCGCACCCGGCTTCCCACCGCAAGGCTTCGGGCTCGGCGCGAACGGCCCAGCGAATCAAGGACCCTGCCCCGGCTCGCCTTTCCCTGCACCGTCCGGCCCCAGCGTGTGCCCGTTCGCGCCCCCCGGCTTGGCGAGCAGTGGCGGCGGCGGCGGCGGTGGCGGCAAACAGTTCCCACCCATGGGCCCCCCCATGGGCCCACCCATGGGCCCTCCCATGGGCCCTCCCATGGGCCCTTCCACGGGCCCTCCGATGCGGCCTCCCATGGGCCCTCCCATGGGACCTCCAATGGGCCCTCCCATGGGCCCTCCCATGGGGCCTCCCATGGGGCCTCCCATGCCCCCGGGCTCGCCCGTGATGCCGCAGATGGGCCCCGGGTGTGGTCCTGCACCCCCACCGCCCCCGCAGGGTGGCTGGCGTCAGCCGCAGCCGTGTCCAGCAAGCTGGGGCTCAGGGGGCTGGGGTCAGCTGCAGCAGCAGCCGCCGCAGCCGTCTCCAGGAGGCTGGGGCCCACCCCCTCCTTCTCCTCTCAGCGCCGCTGCTGCCGGTGCAGCCGCGGCGTTCGGAGCCGCTGGAGGGGCGTGCTGCGTGCCCAAATCCGACGCGGATGCCTCGGCTCCAGTAAAGCCGAAGAAGAGCGCGGCGGCTCCAGGCAAGGCGAAGCAAAGCGCCGCCAACGCTCTGGTTGAGGAAAACGTTGTAGACGTCGGGGAAGCTCCTGGCGGACAAATTAATGCTGACGCGAATATCAATGTTGAAGAGGACATCAATATTGAGGAGAACATCAATGTTGAAGAGGACATCAATGTTAAAGAGGACATTAATGTTGAAACGGATGGAGATATCAATGTTGAAGCGGATGTAGAGGTCACTATTGATGCAGATGGAGATATCAATGTTGAGGCGGACGTAAATGTGGAAGATGAGGCAGATGCAGGATAATTGAACTGTATGATCCCATGACTCTGTGAAGAAATTGAAAGAACAGCACCTGCATGTGACGGAGTTAAAGAAACAGCAAGCGAGTTGGGTAAATAATAGTCAGAGGCCAATTTCTCCTGGCGGTTTGACGAATATAAGCAACTAAAATGTCTAATTGCATTAAACATGATAATTGTTGGAGAGTTGTGCGAGAGAAATTGTTCACTGTCCTTTACAGTTTTAACACAACGGTAATGCTTTGTTTTCGTAATACTCAATGCAGTGATGTTTTCTTTAAAAGAAGAGCAAAATACTCCTCGTGTAAAGGTGTGAGATAGCGAAAGTAAACGAGTGACAAATGATCGAACATGAATACCCGAGAAAAGGAAGAACATAATAATTAGATATCTTTCGTAGAATACAGAACATCTTTTTTCCATCTGAGTCACCTAAAGGGACTACCGAATACGCTCAGAGATCCGGTCTGTAAATCCCCGAAGCACATCTGATCATGGGAAAAGACACCTGGAAAGAATCACGTCCTCTTATTTTGAAGGAGGTGGTAGTGATTGTAGTTTCTTTGGTTGTTTTCAAATAAACTTCGCACCACAGTTTCTGCGTTGTATTTCCTTTTTATGCTAGTCAAAGAACCCTACATACTGTCTGACTTGTAAACTATTTTTATGACTTTTTGACTGGTACATATTAACTATTTTATAAACATGATTCTTCACTTACCAGAAACTTAAATATTTTGAGAAGTGTCACTTTCCGACACCACGATACCACAACTTATGATTTGATCTCTGGTTTAAAATGTTTACGAAACTCCTGCAAAGCATTCGCTTGTAGTTTCTGTAGGGTAATTAATTATAAGAGCAACCCTCCCTTTCAGTGAGGAGACTCCTTACGGCCAAGGAGCATTTCTCTTTCAACTACTGCGGTAGATGTCTTTCTCACCTGGGAAGGTTTCACGGCACTGACTTTCGTCATTGAGTGTTCTCATCCCAGTTGGAGTAATACTTCAACTTCAATTAATTCATGCATGTTTAAAGCTTTTAAATCTATTTTTTGTTTATTTTCGCAGATAATAATAATAATAATATAATACTAATAATAATAATAATAATAATAATAATAATAATAATAATAATAATAATAATAATAATAATAAAGCTAGTGGAATCCCATACACGAAAAAGGTCTCTCCAAGATGAAGCATAGCTTAGGAATTTGAAAGCTCACAATTGAGCTGCATGATTATGAGATTATTAGATTAACATTTCACTTTCACACATTTTCATATAACTTTAGTTCATATTAGTGTTCTTTTGGGGATTCGTAGTTCTTCCCCTCTTCTCAGTTTTCTGCAAACTCAGGTTTACAGAGCATCTACTCTCTTTTTTTTCGTCTCCCCATCCTGCTCTAAATCTTCCTGCCAGCTGTTTGCCAATCTTTGCTTCCCAGACTGTTGTAACGTGAGCCCAGCGGCAATGTATCATTCTTACTACATGCCCCCGTAGATCTTAAATACTGGTTAATTATTGAGGGAATCTTCCTGCGTTGTCTAAGAAAAAATGTTCTTATTTTTTTGATTACCCTGTATTTATTTTTATAGCCTGTAAGGTGAGAAAGCTCAGCGCTAACGTTGTTGGCTCTTAAGGATAGATGATTGCGAGTACCAAAGTTTCGAGTCCCGATGGCCCATTTGCGGACCTGGCTAGAGAGCTACGTAAAAAGCATATCCCCGACTGGAGAAGAATTCTAGAGGCTAGCCGCACTAATCGGTAGTTTACCCAACACGTGGTAATTCGTGGATTCTCCAAACTATCAGGCGAATATCGTAGTAGTATCCCCATAAAGGGATAGTGGGCCGCGCGATCCTTCCTCCCTCATCCTTGATCCCTTCTCTTCTCTATACACACACAGAGAGGATGCCAAAAGATGTATACACGCTTCAAGCAAATAAAAAAAAACGATCTTAACATAACACATTTAAATACACACAACCGGAAAATGTTGAGCCATAATCATCTTAGACTTTTATAGAAATACCCGTCTCAACATATGCTTCAAATGCCCACTAACGTTACATACTTCTGGGTATTTGAACCACTGTTCGTGCAACGTTTGCCAAAGTGTCATCAGTGATTGCACCTCATACTGTTTCAATTTATTCCCAAAGTGCTGCCAGTGTATCTGGTTTTCTACGGATTACATTGTTCTTAAGACTTCCCCATAAGTAGAAGTCCAACGGAGACGTCCAACCTCTTCGCCCTCACCTGTGCCATGGAATGTCATCTTAGTACGTACATCGCACTACTGCCTTAGGGATTTTGGCTACCCGAATTGGCGTTTTTTATTATTATTTTTTTCTTGAATGAACATGAATAACTCCTATTAATTATAATTAATATTATTATAAAGGGACATGTTACTTTTAAAAAACGCCCCTTTCATATCCACTACGAATCTCATCTGAAATGACAGCACAGTATCCAAAGGCGGGTACGAGTATCTTCATGCTTCAGGTCACTTTTTAAGGTTTGTAAATATGACTTCACTGTGAAATCTTGTATTATCTATGCTTTTTATAATTTTGTGTACACATATTCTGGGATGAAACAATGCAAATAACCTGTTGTTAAAAATGAATGTTGAATAAATGTTGTTAAAAAATATTTGGACAGAAAAATAAATTATTTATCCCATGCTGTCAATCTGCTACCAATGTTTACAACGTCCAAATATAACCGTGATTTAAGTTGCTCGTATAGTCTCAACATAACCAAGCTATGTAAATATAGTGTCTATATGCGTGGTGTTACCCTCTATTGTTTCATTTAATTTACCATCAAATGATTGTTTTATGCTGTCAGAGTATTCAGACAAACTGTAAATAATATTTTGTGATAAAGTGTTCATTATTTCGTCAATAGTGGTGAGTTGTGAGACGGTTTATTAAGATTAGTTCCACACCAGTGTTGCATGTCACGCTATTGACTTCTAAACATACAGTTTGGTGGCGCGTGGGTTAAGGTTAACAACTTGTTAAGGTTAGTGTGCAAGAAGAACTGCAGAAGAACCAAATTGATTGTTTGCGGAGCATACATTCAATAATGCAACGATTTGTACTACGATATTTGAATGTTGTTGAAGACTGCATAAGATGCAATGTTTGAAAAGATTTTTTTGAAATAATATCACTGCTCATTTTTCTAATACACTTGCTTTAACTTTATGTCCCAATTGAACACATACAAATAATTTCATTTATTCAACATTATATATACTGTGCACATGTGGCACATTTTGTCTCAAGAAACTGTGACTTCAAAGCAATTATTAAAATATATCTTCTTTCGAAGATTTACGCAAACGCAACGTACCAAAATGACAAATGTTTTTACCGATACCACCACACAAATAACTTTCTTACTCGACATGCAGGGCACAACTAACGTCTCGCGCAGAGTCGACGCGTCGTATACGTGAATCAAAGTTCTTCATTTCATTATTCCCGAAGTTGCTCAGCTGATTTGACGGGTCTGGCTTGTGTTTCGTATCTTTAGTGGAATTTACAATATCATACAGTTGTCACCCACCATCTTCTAATAAATATTCAAGCAACTAGCATAACCGACAGCATAACAGACAGCATAACCGACAGGTAGTTATCTGCAAAACACACAGAGTCATGTAAGTTTAGCACCGTCTGCAGTATTTGAAGTGTTAAAGTTACTGCAAAGGAATTTTCACGATAGTGCATGAGGTAATAAGGATAATTGATACATGTATTCATTTCTATATTATCACTTGTATTTTTAATTTTTGTATAGAAGTTACGCGACTCACGTGTGTATCAGTTATTGCACGTGCGATACCACAAATACTGAACCCGATCGGCAAATTTTGTTGTTGTATTCGGCATTAGCGTAGCAAACTACATAAGAAACAGCTACAGTTAGTCATTTAACAAATTCACTGTCGATCAGTGTAATTAACTGTAATGCTTTGGTTCTGCAGGTAAGACTTCACTATGAAGAATGTTAAAGAATCGAAAAGAAACATTAAAGCACACTCGCCGACAACTTCGACTTCAACAGTTTCATCAACCACCGTTGATGAAATCGCTCCACACACCCGTGCAGTGACACAGCCATCAAGCTCACCTTGGGGGCCAGTGACTCCCAAAACGGCTGTACCATACGTACCAACCGGCGCCTACCAAGCTGTACCAACCGGCGCCTACCAAGCTGTACCAACCGGTGTCTACAAAGCCAGGAAAGTTGCAGAGGCGAACGAGGAAATGCGAAAAAACCTACTCAACGCCAACCATGACGATTCGAAAAGAACGTCTTTAATGTCGACCAGTTCGCGAACTATAAAGATAGACACGACTCCGAAATCGACCGTCACGCCGACACCAGGCTTCAGACGGTCGGTGATACACGCTCCGCCGTCCGGTCCCAGCAAGCACACGGATGCTGTTCGAGTCGCGACCGAACAGAACGAAAATAACCAGAGACAGGAACCGATGAACGACTCGGACGCGGAACTGAGGGCGCGCCTCGCGCACTTGGAAGAGTTCCGGCTCACGATGGAGAAGCGCATGCAAGAGTTGGAGCAGCGCGGAGACGCGATGCAAATGTCGGATTTGGAGTTTCGTCGACTGCGCAGCCAGGTCGCAGCGCTGTCGATGCCAATCGCCAAGCGCCAGTCGATAATCGGGGGTGGGATGGGGGTTGTTCCGGGAATGTCTTTGGGACCGGGGTTGGGGGCGGGGGTTAGGATGGGGGCGGAGTCGCTGGAGGAGATGGAGGCGATGTTGGAACCGCAAGTGAGAGTGGAGGTGGCGGCGGAGGCAGGGGCGGGGGCGGGGCCGAGAGCGGTGGCGGAAGCGGAGGTTGGGGCGGGAGCGGCGGAGGAGGAGGCACCTGGAGTGGGAGACGACGAGGTCGAGGGCGAGTTAATACCTATGTCTGTGGAATACGACGGCTGTCGCACGGTATGCCCTCCGTGCCTTCCTGATCAACCGTGCTCCTGCGCGGCTGGGTGTTCACCGCAGTTCGGTACTTGGTTTCAAGCCCCCTACCCGTACGCGCCCGGTGTTAACTCTTACGCCACCACGTACAGCAATCCGAGTTCGTTTGTGGGATGCACGTCCCCTCCGACCTACGTACCTACGATGCTCCAGGCCCAAAGCGCTCCCATCATAGGGATACCCGCCGCTGCCGGGTACCAACAGACGTACCCGATCCCTGGTGACATGAGAGGGTTCCAGTGGCCCCCCTATTCCTACAGCGGCCCTCCATCCCTGCCGGTACAAGGGATTGGATTCCAGCCGGTCCAAATGTACCCTGGAGGAGGTGTGGGTCCAGTGCAAACCACTTGCTGCATCAGACGGCCGAATCCCTCGACCAGCCAGGAGCAGAATGGTCCGGGCCCCTCCATCGGCCAAGAGCAGAATGGTCCTGACCCCTCAACCAGCCAGAAGCAGAATGATTTGGGCCCATCGACCACCCACGAGCAGAATAGTGCGAACCCATCGACCAGCCAGGAACAGAATGGTCCTGCGGAGGCAAACCAGCAGCCTAAGTGAATTTGTGATGTAAAATATGCTAAGGATATTTATTTGTCTTCGTACATGTGGTGAAGAGGCTACATGAGGACCACCAAAACTGCCTAAGTGTTTTCCATCGGTTTACTAAAACGCAAGTGAATATTTATTCCTCTCAGAAGATATCTGAACGCACAGTGCTTAGGAAAACACTTATAAACATTGCAGAGATGGGAACTGATGTGATATAGATTGTACAGAATGTGAGACAGAAACCAATCAAGTTTAAAAATATATGTTTCTCATCCTCATGATAAAACTGCCAATTGAGAATGAGCGTTTGTTGTACTATTTTTAAATTAAATTTATATCCTTTTTTAGATTTAGATGGTGGAATTTAATCATATTATTTCATTACGCGTTACTATTAAATAATGCATTTTGTTTTGTGATAAAATAGTTATGAAATATATTTAACTGATGTATCCATGTAACGATAAAATATACAAGAATATGAAGTCTGACAGAATTTATAAAAGAATATTGTTTATTGAATACATTTTTTTCAAACTGAATCATAATTTTTATAAAATGCAGGATAAGTGAAAATAATGTTCTCAACCTTATGCATATTTTTCACTCAAAATAATGGTATTTTTGTATCAAGAGAAATTTTATTTCAAAGAACATCTCCCCGCGTTTATATTTCTTTCGATATGAATCTCGTTAGTTGTACTCCCTTACGCCAGGAAGCAATGAAGACGATGGTGGAAATGGCTATCATTGGAAAACATACAGCGTTTTACGTTCTAGAATTTCAGTACACCAGTTAGTCACAATTGTTAAACGGCATTCCAGGGCAAGGTTTCGAAGATACTTTTCATATGGAGAGATAATTATTTAGCGTACATATGGAGAGTATTCGAAAGTAAAAATATCTTCTGGGGTGGGTATTTTCTAGTTAAAAAAATTATATTTATGCCTTCCAGGTTCATGACAAAAATAATTTTTAACCTGTATACATACAGTTGTCTGGCTAGTCCTTTCTCGTGTAGAGAAAATTTCAATCGGAAAAGTACCTACAAAAAAATTGTGTATGATACACGTGGTAAAAATGATTTCAGTTTGTTCATACGTTTGTGCCACTTGGTCTAACAGCCTCGTGTCGCCATATTTCCTCGCCGCAAAATAATATGCGACTTTTAACATTTATATCAAAAATATATTTTTTCTAAAATTCTACCAGATTGGTCTAGTAAGTTCCGGTAAAAAAAATCAGTGCCAATCGATAGAGGAATCGAATAAGCTTTTGTCCACCTGTATATTCTAGACGCAGCTTTAGCAACTAGCCGACTTACATGTCCAATATGGCGGCGTTAATGTCCACCTGTCAGAATCGCCAACTTTTAAAAGTTGGTAAAGAATGGTTTTTACCCGCCCCGCTATTTTCAAAGTGTCGGATAATCAAAATGCATCTTGCACTGCGGCATTAGTATTTATTTTCCTTATTCGTATTTATCGAGACTTGAAATTCCAGGAGTGATTGAGAAAGGCATTTCACTACTTCGAAGTCAATGAATTCAGTCAATAAAACATACTTAATACACGCACAATAGAAATAATAAACAAGGTTGTATAAATTGCTCAAGACATGGTCTATTGAATAAATTGAGCATGCTGGAGTAGTCATTTAAGATGTGAGAGAAGGTTGTTTCGAGAATGTCGTCTTTCCTGGGCATGTGTCCGTAGTTATTGGTAAAAAACGATGATTAATTAAATACTGAAATGTTTCTGAAACTCACAAGATAACATAAGATTTCATTAAAACAAATAAAAACACATCTTTGAATATAAACATTGATATAAATTTACTATAACAAACATAAAAATTTTAATGCCAAAGAATTAAAAGCAATTTATCCGAATTTCTACTAAGAACTATGGACTTATTTCATCTTCCTCTTCACTGTCTTACTTGTCTTTCAGGTTTTTCTATTTATTGGTCATTTTTAATTTCTCTATTCCAATTTATCGTTGTTACTAAGATAATTGTTCCAGATCTTCTGTGTCGGCTAAAGTAGTTAATACTTTCATGTAACTGTTAATATTGACAACAGCGGTGCCATCCTAACAAACATTTCTGAAAACATTCATAGGAACACCCCTAACCCGATTCAAAACTTCTTCACAAATAGATTTGGAAAGTTTATTATCAATGCGTCATTATGGTTACATTCCTGGACATTTTTGTTTCAATCCATACTTCAATTGGATTGAATAAGCAATTATACGGAATAACGCTTATATGGAATGGCTTCAACACACGTTTATCAGTTACATTTTTCCATCACAGTAGTAATATAGCAAAAAAACATAATATTTCATAATGAACATTATAATGAAAATATATAGTAACGTGAGCACTATAATTTTAATTCTTGTATTTGTATTACGTAGGTTAATACTTACTCACGCAATAGTAAATAAAGGAAACTTTTATCTAAATACTTTTTATATTATAGATATATTATTTTATACAAATACATATTTATTGTTACATACAAGATTTAGATCCTATTTTCTGGCTGGTGGGTAACTGTCTCCCAAAGGAATAAATTTAAAATTATTGAGATGAGTCCTTGCACAAAAGGTGCAATTTATTTCATAAAACTTTTGAACTGTAACTCGTTTTGTAATTCATATTTCGATAGATTTTTTATGAAGATGGTACCCCATAGTAGTACCATTAAATATGATTAGTTGGATATTAACTGGAAAATTCCTATTTTCCTTTTCCTGCTTATATCAAATCTCTATCATTTATCGCTCCAACACTATCATTACCATTTTATCAATAATCCCGCCATTAGAAAGATCTCTGATGCAACAAATCATAATAAACGAAAAAATAAAAAGGGTAGAAAACATTAAGAAATTCAATGAGAACTTTCAATATGATGATATTTATTGTTAAATTTGCGTCAATATAATTTTTCCTGAGAGTTTAAATGATAGCCACCAGGATCGTTGAACTCGCTTTGTTTTCTGTGAACACAAAATGACGCAATGTTTTTGTTTTCATTCTATCTTACTATATTCTGTCATACAGTGATGCATTACAAATGCTCTACAAAATAGGCATATAATGGAGAAGAGTCTTCGTTTTGATTCTGTTTTCTTGGGGATTTTAAGTTCAAGCTTAAGGTACGTTTCTTATACCCCTCTGGTTCTGGAATAATGATTATGTTATGTTATTTTGTGCTTACAAAAACATGACATTTTATCAGATATTAGAATTTTGTATCTTCTGGAATATTTTGCAGAACACTAAATGTTCTCTCAGACCATTCTGTTGAAATGTCATAACCTACTAATTGCCTACATGCAATTTGCTCAGCTTTAGAGCATATCTTATATTCTAATTTATATTTAGAAATGGTTTCTATTGCAGATTATTACCACTATGTATTTCAATTCATTGAAGAATAATGACATTTTTGATAAAATATATACACATTAGAAATTTGACTATAAATGTTAACCTTAAAAAAGTATTTGATTGATATCAATTTACTTTTTTCATTATGTAAATAAAAAATAAGAGGGCATACAAACATTTTTCATACTAATTTTCATTTTTTCTTAGTTCACACATTGTCTTAAATCAATTTGAAATTACTTATTTGAAGTGAGGATGCCTAGAAACATACATATTCAAAACCACACTTCACTGTCAAACGTAATGAGTTGAAAGTAATGATTTAATTTCATGTTTTTGATTTAACGTCGCATCATCATCTAAGTCATTAGTGCCACTATTGCTTTTAACGGTATTATAACAGTGTAGATGACATGATATAGTGATATAGGGGGTGAAACGACGAACACAAATATAACCATACCCGAGGTGGGACTCCAGCGATCGTCTTAACAATCTCGGCCATCCGGACCGGCATTTAAGTTAATATTGTTGCAATTTAATTACACCTATTCAATTTCGAAATCAAATCGGTATCATAGGAGCAGTATATATTCTGTCAATACACATCTAGATAGTTTAGCAAATTGGAGACTCTTTCAAAATTAATATCTTCTTTTATCAAATAAAGAACAAGTGAGCCAAAATTATCAGAGAATATTAGTTTAAAAGATAATTACGCACCTACTAGTTCAATAAGCCAAGTATTTCAATCTTAACCCAGATATGACTACTGTCGTTCTAAAAGGACACTATTATTAAATTAAAATCTGCCAATATGTAAGGCTCTTTATTAAGCCTGAATTTACAAACTAAACAAACTAATATCACAAGAAATACTCAATGAAGGGACAAGAGAATATCGTACATTCTTATCTCAAATCCTAACATTTCATCTCTACTAGCTGATATTTGAATTGACGTGTTAAGCATTAACCGGAGAATTTTTTTAAAATATGTCCCTGTAGTATGTATTCTCAAAATCTTTCAAACGTCACCCCTTCATGGATAAAATGTTTCATTTGTGTAGAGATGACTTCTTTTTCAATTTACACCTTTCAACTTTTCACCTTTCACCTTTCTTTCACCTTTCACCTTTTACATCTTTCAACATGTCATGCTTTTATGCCAATTGCAGTGATTTTTTTTATTTAAGGGAATATTTATTTAAATATACTCCCTGTTCAAGCTTTCCATCTCTTTATAAGATTGATACATTCGAATTAGTGATTGAATATTTCTAATTAATGATGTGTTCTCATAAGGAAGACACAGCATCTAGCACAATTGTTTCAATCATTACACAATATTGACAATAAACAGTAAATAGTATTGCGGGCGAATTATATTTGTATAATTCATTGAAAAATTGTTTACTTATGTATAATACTATTATAGAGTTGGTTTTAGATATGCCAGACAACAGTGAACTTTATGGAAGTCCCAAAGAATCATCGAAATCGGCCCTCAACCAGCAAGTCACTGATTGCCATGGACATTTCAAAAGGTAGATAATCGGGAAATTCATTATTTTTGTGTCATTTAATATAATGTGTATTTCCTATGTAATTCCTTAGAAATGGAATCCAACATTCTTGTTTACGAAAGATATTTTGTGAGGGACTATTTTGAATTTACAAAACGTCTGTTGTTTTGCAGTTGAGATCCCAAAATGGCGGACTCGAATGAGGATAGAACGAGTTTGGTGGCAGATGGGACTTTGGGACTGGCGGAACTGACCCGAAATCGCGAAAATGTGACTCAGGCTGAACCTCAACTAGGAGCTCGGCTCGCCCGGCTAGAAGAACTACAAGCCGAACTGCAAGGTCGCCTGGAGCAAGTAGAAGCTACGCAGAAAGAGTTGCATCAACGCTCCCGTTTGAACGCGATTGACAAACGCCTGACGGGATTGGAACATCGTGACGAATCGTCTACACCGCCAGGGGCGTCATCCAAGGAACAAATTGCCTCCGACAAGCCTGTTTCCTCGAAGAAAGAAAAGGGGAAGAAATCTGGGGGTGGGCTTGCAACGATTTGCTTCAAAGGTAAAAAAGAGGAAGAAGAAAAAGACCCTCAGCAGTATGTTCGAAGAGACGAACCGCCAGATAAGCCAATGGAGAAACAGCCAAGTGATGGATACGGGGAGCCCAAAGAAACAAATCAACCTAAAAAAGATTGCATAAAATGTAAGGCGGATGAGAAACCTGCGCACGTAAAAATCCATGACGCTCCTAGAGACGAAGGAGAAGGACCACAGCGACCACAAATCGAGAAACTGCACGCTACCAGTGGTTTCTCAAGCGAGGAAGAAGTGGAAGAACATCGGTTCGAAGAGGACGTTCCCAGTCGCACGACCACTCCGAGAGGGGCGAGGCAAGTAGCTTTTGAAACCAGTCCGTCAGGCAATGTTCTCTCAGAGAGAGAGCCTCAAGGACAGCCGGCTGCAGATGAGCTCAGTGCTCAAAAAGCGCAACAAATGCCTCCGGAACCACCGACTTCTGATATTCCCGGACGGGGAAAATATCAAACAACAACCCCCGGAAAAGATAAGCCAGGCAACACTCAACCTTCACGTGACACTTGTGATACTTGCGCCAAGGAAGAGAGCGACTTGCCTACTCTGGAACCACCGACATGTGATATTCCCGGTGGGAGAAAATATCAAACAACAGCCGCCGGAATAGATAAGCCAGACCACACTCAACCTTCACGTGACACTTGTGATACTTGCGCCAAGGAAGAGAGCGACTTGCCTACTCTGGAACCACCGACATGTGATATTCCCGGTGGGAGAAAATATCAAACAACAGCCGCCGGAATAGATAAGCCAGACCACACTCAACCTTCACGTGATACTTGTGACACTTGCGCCAAGGTAGAGAGCAACTTGCCTACTCTGGAACCACCGACATGTAATATTCCCGGTGGGAGAAAATATCAAACAACAGCCGCCGGAATAGATAAGCCAGACCACACTCAACCTTCACGTGATACTTGTGACACTTGCGCCAAGGTAGAGAGCAACGTGCCTACTCTGGAACAACCGACATGTAATATTCCCGGTGAGAGAAAATATCAAACAACATCCGCCGGAAAAGATTACCCAGGCGACACTCAACCCTCACGTGATACTTGCGGCAAGAAAGATTGCGACTTGCCTACTCTGGAACCACCGACATGTGATATTCCCGGTGGGAGACAATATCAAACAGCCACCGGAAAAGATGAGCCACGCGACATTCAACCCACACGTGACACTTGTGACACTTGCGGCAAGGAAGAGTGCGACTTGCCTAATCTGGAACCACCGACATGTGATATTCCCGGTGAGGGAAATATCGCACCACAACAGCAGCCCATGACAGACGCGTCAAATGAGTTTCCTACTGAGCACCAAGTGGAAGGAGTACCTCAGGAATCACCGGCGTCAATTGATACCCCCGGCGAGGGAGCACCTCAAACAACATACACAGGAGAAGACAAGGCGGACGTCACTCGACCCTCATCTGGCACCTGTGGGAAGGAGGGCTGCATCGTAATTTGCTCATGCAGTTGTGGCACGGTCATGCCTGCGTCGTCCGAAACGCCCACGTCGCCGTGCGGCTGCACCTTCCAGTGTCCAGACTTCGAACCAGCGCCGGGCCCCAAACGCGCGTCTCGCCGTGCTCGTCAATCCAGCGTCGATCCCAAAGCCCAGCCGCGACGACCGACTGCCGAGTCCCAAGGGAAAGTCCCGCGAAAAACTTTTACAGCGGACACGTCGAACTGCGAGCCTGACTGCGCTACAAAAGGTCCGTCAAGACCTCCGCAATACGTTCCTGACCGGCAACAGCAGTTCTCTGGCTTGCCAGCTCAGTCTGCGATCACACCAAACGTGTTTAATTGCGGAGCGCGGCGCCGTACGTCCGCGTCTGGTGCACCAGCGCCACTAGACACCAATCAGCAAACGGCAGGGCGATGTGGAGTCCAGACGCGACGTGAATCAGCAGCCGTGTCTGCGGCGTCACAAAGACAGTCATGTGCACCAACGGGCATTCGAAATCAAAGTAGGGTTTCTCGACGGTCCTACAAAGATTCTAGATTTTCTACGCTCACGCCGCAAAAAACGCCTGAACCTTCTCTACCTTCCACGAACACATCTCCCAGGACATGTTCTCAGTTTGATTCAACTCAGGCTGGGGCGCCAGCCGATCTCACCATTTGTGGATCTGCTTGCTGGCCCCCGCGTGGAACGCAAAGTTACATGGACGCGTCAACCGCAGTTACTCCAGATTCTGCTAGATTGCCTCCGCCCCAGAACAGCTCACCTGCAACTTCCACCGAAGATCATGGATCCTCGGGAACATCGTGCTCTAAATGTAGACGACCGTCTAATTCTTTGCTTTCGTCTGCGGGTCCCAAAATTTCAAAATCTGCGTCTGTTACAGGGCCCTGCAGCGTTACGAATGCTAGAGATCGTCTCGAAGGAAAAACAAACGTAGACGCAGGACCAAAACGTTCGGCTTTCGAACTTTACAATAGTAGACGATCGCGAACATCACCTTCTGCAGACAGGCGTCCATCTGATCGTTCATTTGCGCATACATCCCCGCAGTCACCCACGTCTTGTTTTGCTGGTCCCCCCAGCGGTCCGCCGCCCAAAACACCCTCTATTGGATCAGGTCGACATCGTACTTCGTCTGTCGCACCTCGTAACGAACGATCATGTGCACGTTCTGTTGCCATGTCCTTCTCCGACGATTTTGTGAGCTCACCTAATTCCCAGTTTCCCCAAGACCCTGGTAGAGCCATGCAAACATGCGTCTCAGCATGTTGCCCAACATCTGCGGGCAGAAGTCTGTCACTTTCGTCTTTCTCAACGTCGCAGTCCACATCATCTGCCTGTGGGAGTCCCGGCTGCTATTCGAGTCCAAACCGTTCAGAGAGCAAACCTATTTCTTCGAAGAACATTCCTTGTGTATCGTCCTCATCTGGAAGTTCTTTAAAGGGCAGCAGAGTTCAATTTGAGTCTAAGCCCCCACAGACACCCGCACCTACGTACGCTCAATGCGGAAATGCGGAAAAACCTCAACCAACACATGTTTCCGTTGCGACATCGTTTTCTAATCCCATGATGTACCCACCTCAGAACCAAATTCCGGGACCTACTGTGGATCCATTCCAAAGTGCCGAAAAAGCTTCCTGTTCGACAAGTGGACCTCCATCAAATGCCCCGCTAGTCAGAAAAGACCCTCCGTGTCCGAATCCTGTGATCTCCCCACCTCAGAACCAAAATCTTGGACCTTCTGTGAATCCATTCCAGAATTCTGCACAAGCTCTCTGTTCCACTAGTGTAACTCCACCACATACTCCTGTACTCGGAGAGAGTTCTCCGCATTACGACACTACGTCCATTGCTTCCTGCCCAGCGTTCACAACAGCTGCTGCATCCCACTTCCCGACGCGAAACCCTGACTCACACCCTGTGAATCCTAGTGTCCCACAATCCCAGCCGGTGAGACCAACAGTTTCCGAATCGACTTACGTCCCAAGTAGCGCACCCGCTCCTTACGGCTATAACCCTCAGACCACCTCTGGTTGCTCATCCCCTGCTCCTTCTGAACCCACGGTACCCCTTACGCGCAGCCCCTCGACCATTTACCGCGGGGGCCCATCACAAGGCCCTTTCCCATCCCCACCACCAACCGCGCAAGAGTCAAATGTTAGGGTTCAGGATCCTTCCGCGGGTGCTTTTGCTCAACCCTGGGGTGCCCCCAGAGCATTCGAGCCCGCGGAGGCTCCCGGAGCTCATCTTTTGCCCTGCCCGGTGATGCCCGTTGCCGGTGGACGGGGCGTTTCGAGAAGACGCGCGTCACAGAATTGGAGTTCCGGGTCAGCCTCTAGACAATCGCGGTCTTCGAGCGTGTCTGCTTACGTTGGTTCCACTCCCTGCCACCCTAGTGCGCCCACCGCGTCCTCTGATGCCTACGCGAACGGGAGGACCGGTTCGAAGGCCGGGTCCTGCGCCGTCCAACCTCCCGCTTCCACCAGTGCTCCTCGACGTGTTCTGCCACCACCGTCCGCGCAACAGCCAAGTGGTTGGACTGAAGGCTCCGCCGCCGTTCGTTACGAGCAACCGTCGGGTTCCCCCAGAGCATCCGGTCTTGCGGAAGCTCCTGCAGCTCATCTTTTGCCCTGCCCTGTAATGCCCGTTGGTCCGGGGAGACGCCCGTCTCAGAATTCAAGTTCGCGTTCCCCCTCCCGGAAATCGTGTTCTTCAAGCGGGTCTGCTTACGTCGGTTCGCCCCTCGGCGGCCCCGGTTTCCCCACCGAGTCTTCAAATGCCTACCCGACCGGGACGACGTTTTCCAATACGGGGTCCTGCACAGTCCAGTCTCCCGCGTCAACCCAGTCCCAACGCACCGGTGTATCGCAGAGTCCGTGTGCGTCCGTGTGTGGAGCTAACAGCAGACCGCCAGGCCCCGCCGGTGGGTCGGTGTATCCCGGAGGCGTGTGCCCCAGTCTCGCCGTGCCTGAAAACCACGCCCCTGACGGGACCTTCTCGTGCAGTCACCAGTGCCCTGCCGTGGCGGGCACAGCCCCCTGTCCGAGCCTGTCTGCACCCAACCCGGAGGAGATACTCGAAGAACCCCTCCCCGATCGGTTTGATCCCCCGATCACGGCTCGGTGCACCCATAGGACCCATTTGAGGCCGTACGTTAAGTGCCACCAGCGCCCTCGGTGTCCGAACAAAATAAACACTGGCTTGAGTCCGTGCAGAGAACGCAAACAAACCCGTCAGATACAAGATCGATGCTTGCCAACACGAGGTCGAAGGTAGTTTCCTTAATCGAGAGATCGGAGTATAAAGGATACGTTGGATTTGAGTTGCGGATTTACATCGTAATTTGCGCCAAAACACGTTTACATCAAATAGAGCCTGCCAATAGACGCAGACAATAGACGAGACCAGTTCTCAGACGTCACCAATCAACAGATCTCAAAAGCCAATAAATGTCGCCTAATAAATCTTACCAGACTTTATAATTCGCCAGCCAACAAACGTTATCGGGTAGTAGTCGTTGTCAGCCAACAACCGACAACGGCCATTTCCAGTCAACAGTCAGCGCCAATTATCATAGTCAACCAACATCCGACTGTAACCAGTAAACATCGCCAGTCACTAGTTGACCCAGATGTCCATGATATGGACGTCACAATATATCACTTCGATACGACATATATGCTATGAATGTAAAGATGATTCCATCAACATCCCCAAGTTATTCCTCCAATAATTTCAATTATAAGGAGGGTCTTATTCCTCCATATCATTGTATTTTATATTTTATTTACATTTTGTAATAAAATTGGTTAACTGTTTTATTGTTTTGAATGCCATACTATGATACCCTAATTATATATAATTCAAAACTATTTCATCTACAACACGGTTTATACAGTTATTAAGACCCATTTTGTCTTCATTAGGGAAAAGTTATAATTTATTCATATTTTGTATTGCAATTAACATTTGGAACAATGCGTTATTTTGTATTCTAGAACTCCTACTAGTACTACTGTAAAGAAGAATAAGAGATTTGTGCCGATAATTCACCGTTTCTCTTCTTATGAAATAAATGAGAGAAACTAAAAAATAGTCCTACCTATCACTTTGAAATACGCAAAACGATTGAGCGTTATTAAGTTATTGAATTGATATTTGTAAGTTATACACGAGAAAACAAAGAAAATATTTATAAACATGAAACAGATAATTATTTCTATTTATATCACTGCAATTATTCACGTATGTGAACAATTTATAATATAGGAGTACAACTTCTTTTGTTCATTTTCTAATTTGTTTTGTTCACAATTTCAAGGAATAATACTAGGAGTTTCCTTTATCAAAAAAGTAGGGAGTACTTACCATGAAGAAAGGAAATATGAAAATAACGTAGCTGTGATGGCAACTATTACATTCTACTGACGGTCACTTTTACACCCAAGACGCCGTGTTTTGCAAACAAATACTCGTAGAATTGTTATTAAGAAAAACTTTACCGTGGGTTCTGTCGGATATTAGAAACTACAAGCAGACTAAACACAAAATGGATCTTTTAGATTCAGATTATAGAAATATGTCATCTGCGGTCTGCTATACCCAAGGCCAGTAACGAACAGATAATGACTTCAAAATCTGAGTAGGTGTTTGTGAGTCGAAAGAGAAAACCGATGATGAAATTTGTCTTCTAGAGTTGTAGCGATTACTTTGTTTCCATATTTGTTATTTACGGTTGCCAACGCGATTTTGTTATTATTTACTATTGATGTGCGATTAACATTTCCCTGTTTGAAGATTCCACCTCATTATTTACTCGCGCTATGCGCTGAGTCAGGAATTGTTTTGTCTTAGGTAAGGGATTACGTTCTTCAGTGTTCTGTGCTCGTAGTATTGTTTGTTGTAATGATCTTATAATATATTATCTATGGATAATAATTATCTAAATCTGATTAATATATATATATTATGAATCTGGAATATACTAAGTATGAACAATTTCTATTTTATTGAACTTTAATTACGCTTGAATGTATTTACTAAGTGCTTTCCTTTCTATAAACAGAGCCACCATCTAGAGAAATTTCAACTATTCTAAGAACGTACAATAACTGTTCAGAAGTTAAATGGAGTTTTATGCGCTGAATTGGAAAAAACAATGTTAATTTACCACCAACTGGAACATACAATACAATGCAAGGTAACTTTAGTACCAGTAGCCCGTCATGGTAAACGTATTATTATTAGTTATTAAAATAACCTTCGTGATAGTCTAAAATGAGTAATATCAAAATTCAATTTCCATTTTTTTAACTTAAAAGAGTATTATACGTCTTTGTTTATTAATGAACAGTAATTGGTCTCCCATCGTTTAGTGCATATATAACACTGACCTAACTCACAAATATTTGTGAATATTTGTTTTATATGTGAGAATCCAAAATACATGACAGATGCACAATTTTGTGTTGGTAACTTCAAATGTTAAAGGACTCAATGAACATTTGAGCTGTTAGAGTTTGTATGCTTGTAACGCTGATGATAAGAGTTTTTAGTTCTAATTCATGCTTCCAAATTCGAACAATTAATCCAGGCTTGCAATTACATAATTAAATGAAGCAATTCATGTATGTTCATCATGGATTATATAGAAATTACCTGCAACCAACTTCAACTCTCGCCAAGAACTTACTGTCTTCGGCCTTTAAAAAACAGGTATGGAGAATCGTGTGAACGTCAGTAATATATTTAACCCTTTTTTTTATTTTTTTAATATCAGTTTTTCTTCTTGTAGGTCATTTCCGTGATTGCGTTTGCACACGAAATGTGCGCCGACTGGCAGGCAACCACTTATCTTAGCACACATTATGTGCAGCTATTGAAACCCGTAAAAGTCGAACCCAACACAAGAAATGGTTGGTTCCTCAAAGAATCCTACAAACCCACCGAGTCTAGGGGGCATGGTCTTCGCGTGTATGGCACTTGTACGTTTTTTCTGCACCGCTTGAAGCGATGTCTGAAACTACACCCAAAGCATATCACAAACTTTTGCTAATATTGAAAGACAAATGATATTTCCATACATTGTATCTCTATGCTGAATGATGCAAATAATTGTGATCAAAGTAAGTGAAATTAATTAATGTTTATAATTGTGCATATCGGAGTGTATTTCTTCCTCGGTGCTTTTGAAAGTATGGCAAATATTTTCGTTTATGTACTTCAGGCCACCTCATTACAATCTGGAGAGCTTAATCGAAAGTATCAATTGAATAGAATCACAGGATCATCAAAAACGGGAATGTGGTAATCATAGACACGCTTGTATAAATCGTCATTCTACGCCGCACCACGATGGACCAGCCTACGTCAAGGGGCCTTCCTCGGTCTACCGTAGGCTCCCAGTCAACCACTCCCACAAAAACGTCTTTCTTCAGCAACCAGGATCTGCCGGAAGATGACGTGTGCACCTGCGAAAACTGTGCTGCATCTTGCATCTACGGTTGCGAAGGTAAGCGTCAACTTTTTGTCATAGCGTATTCTGTATGTATCGTACCGACGCAGTTATCTCATGGGAATAACTACTGCTACTGCAGTAACTGACAGGAAGATGCTAGCAGTTGAGTCCAACGGTGCCGAAATATCCGTCACTATCTAAAGCCCTAGGACACAAATTAACCACAAGCTGATGGAAAATTCTAGCAGCAGGACTATATGGGCTAACGTCTTCCATAGTGCCTCCTATCGATTGATTGATTACTAGTTATTCCGGGTGTGTCAACTGCTAGGGTCTTTAGTCCCGTAAGTGTAGAGCATGTTGTTGCTCGTGAGATGGCGATGATCTAGACCCGATGGATGACGAGATCTGATGCCAACCAATGTGAATCAACCAAGTTCTTTATTTTCGTACACGAGTTCTTATTTTCACGCACTCACGCACAGTATACCACATTTTTAAAAAAGTCAAAAGAATTCTTCAAAATTACTTTTATGTCATGATATTCATTAATTTAGCATTTTGTTTACTAAAAGTGTAAAGAAAAGTTTTGGACAACTTGAGCGTTTCCGAAAATTTGAAGAATTCCAACGAAAATGCGACAAGAGTATTTTTTTATATTCGTTATTACCATATCCAATAAAATACCATAAAAGTTTTAACTATTTCTGAGAAAGTTTTGAGAAGGTTGAGGGATCATGTAAATACCGCCAAAAATTAAAATATACGTATTAAATTCATTGGACTGAATCATCGGTCAGATGGGTCCAGGAATATCAATATTGGTAAAAATCGTACCTGCCGGTTAGCCGCGAGCGTTGTTCACATAAGAACGAACTAACGAAACAGACGTTTTACCGTCAGACACGTTTTTGGTATAAAAAGACTCACAAAACGTGGATTATGACTTCAATCAATGAAAGCCGAGCGAGCAGTGTAACTGCCTTGCGACCGACTTAGATGGCTCAGGATATCAGTTGAAGTCACTGCAGGGCCTTTGGCCCGCAGATTCGAGAGGTTCGAAAGGTTCGAGAGGTTTGGGAGGTTTGGGAGGTTCGAGAGGTTCGAGAGGATCGGGAGGTTCAGGAGGTTCGAGCCCCGGGGGTGGTAGGATTTTCACCCCTGCTACACAGCTAGATCAAGTTCAGTCGCTATCTGGAGGAGAATTTTAGCAGTCGACTCACTGCTCTAATCGGTAGTTTTCCGTGGTTTGTCCAATCAACACCAGGCGAATGCCGGAGTAGTTTCCTAACAAACGAGCCACGCATAGCCGGCGATTTTTCCTCAATCTTCTTTCATCTATCCTTACCCCTTACCCACACACACACACACACACACACACATCCGCTGACAGGAGCCTAGAGATAATCCCGGTAGAGTATGCACCACACCTGCCGGGGGCCCACCAGGGAGGTTAGAGATTGGATCGGCTGGAGTAGTGCCCCGCTGGTGGAAGATACCTGCTTGAGGAAATCCCGGATAGCCGACATTTAGGTCGGCACCTGATCTCGGGGAAAATCACCACCTCCCGCAACCAAAAACTTGCTTATGAACCCAATGTCAGCTGTTGATGCGCTCGAAATTACCAATCAATTAATCCAATGGCGTGCTCGCGCGATTGTTGAAGGTATGCCGCAGCAGCAGCCGGCAACGGGCGAGGAGGCGTGTGGCT
This sequence comes from Gryllus longicercus, assembly GCA_038098605.1. NCBI lineage: Eukaryota > Metazoa > Arthropoda > Insecta > Orthoptera > Gryllidae > Gryllus > Gryllus longicercus. The sequence continues at coordinate 748,704 of JAZDUA010000412.1, read as the reverse complement.
GTGCCCCGACGTGCGCAGCGTCCGGCTCAGGGGCGGCACTAGCAGCCATGAGGGTCCCCGCCCCTGGCCTCACCCCCTGCAGCCCCACGCCCGAGGAGCCGTGTCCGGCCTTCGACACTGCCAGGACCTACGACCCCGCCCCCGCCCCGCGCCACCGACCGTCTGCCGCCGACTCATCCCCCTCCTTCTCGTCCCCCGAGCCCGACCCCTCCCCGGGCCGCCGACCGACCTCCGCCTCCTCTTTCTCATACGGCCCCGCCCCCGCCATGGCCCGCCACTCGTCCGCAGCCAGTTCCCCACACTCTGGCTCCCTCGCCCACTCTTTCTCGACCCCCGACCCCTCCCCGGGCCGGCGACCGACGTCCGCCTCCTCCTTCTCATCCGGCCCCGCCCCCGCCATGGCCCGCCACTCGTCCGCAGCCAGTTCCCCGCACACCGGCTCCCTCGCCCACTCTTTCTCGACCCCCGACCCCTCCCCGGGCCGGCGACCGACGTCCGCCTCCTCCTTCTCATCCGGCCCCGCCCCCGCCATGGCCCGCCACTCGTCCGCAGCCAGTTCCCCGCACACCGGCTCCCTCGCCCACTCTTTCTCTTCCCCCGCCCCGGCCCTGGGCCACCGACCGAGCTCCGCCTCCTCCTCGTCCTCCGGCCCCGTGCCTCCTGTGGCCGGCCGACCGTCCGCCGCCACCTCCTTCTCATACGACCTCGACCCTGCCGTGGCCCGCCGCTCGACCAACGCCAGCTCCCTGTACTCCGGCACCCCCGTCCCGTCCCGCCGGTCGACCTCCTCCAGGACCCCGCTGCCCGCGTCGTCCGCCACCTCCTTCTCGTCGTCCCCGCCCTCCCCGGTGCCCGCGGCCTCCGCCACTTCCTTCGGGTCCACCTCCTCCGCCGGCGGCGCCCGCCCGCCGCCGCCGCCGCCCCGCCGGCCCTCCCAGGCGCGCTGCCCGCCGCCGCCGGCGCCCTGCTTCCCCGGCATGCTGCGCATCCCGATCATCCCGGTGCAGCTGATCGGGCAGCAGCCCGGCTCGTTCATGATGGGCGCGGGCGGCTTGTGCCCGTCGGGCCCCGGCGTGCCGCCCGCGCCCGGCCCCCGCGCCTACGCCCCGTTCCCCGCCGGCGCGTGCACCGGGCCGCTCCTGGCCGGGCTCGTCGGGCGGACGCTGGGCGCCGTCTGCAGCGACCCCACGCCCGGCTGGGGCGGCAGCTGCCCGCCGCAGGGGTCCGCGTCGCTGCCCGTCGCCTCCGTCAACTGCCCGCAGGCCCCGCGGCCCTGCCTCTTGCCCACGCAGACGTGCGGAGGCTGCCCCGCACCGGCCCCCGCGGCCTACACCTGCCCCGGCTCCAGCGACCTAGCCAACTGCACCAGGTCATTTTGCATTGCCGTTTCTCTTACTATACTTTGCTCAGTTACGTACTGCAGGTGCCACCGGCTTAGGAGACAATACTTCTTTCTGTATTAGCCTCTTGGCATTTCTTTCCCCACCCTTTCAAAAAATAACGGGTCGTTTTTAAATAGCAATCGCAGTGCGCAGAAGGTCCAAATGAACAAAGAGAACAAAATGTAGAAAAGTGGGACAAAGCGGCGAAAGGGGGACGAAAGGAACGAGTTAGACAAGGGTACAAATGGGACACGAGACGAAATGGGACAAGAGGACAAATGAGACATCGAGTACAAGGGGACAAAGGGACAAATGAGACAATGGGACGAATGAGACAATGGGAACAAAGGAAAAAGGGCTCGAAAGGGACAATGAGTACAGATAAATAAAATGTGCAAAAGGACAAATGGTAAAAATAGACACGCATGACAATGCGACAAAGGGACAAGAACGGCAAGGGGACAAAGTGGAACAAGGAGGTAGGTGGGCAGTGGGGACAAATGGGAAAGGAGAACAAAGGGGCCAAATGTGACAAGGACAGAAGGGACAAATTGCACAAGATGGACAAATGGTACCAAATGTGACAATGGGGAAAAGGGTTTAGACTGAAGAGACAAACATTTCAGAAGTGATTTTTTGTATTACTAACAAAGATAAATATAATGGCTTGAAATTGCATTACTTTCAACGAGAAGTTAAAAATTGTAACTTTAATAAATCGGCCTCAAACTAATTGTAAATATAATTTTTTTTTACAGTATTCCCGAAAGTTCTGTTTTGTGGCAACGACATATTTATCTAAAGATTCATGAACACTGGTAAAATCTTAATCAGAAAGTCCGCTAAACTATTTCGAATGGACTCTTCCATCATTTTAGCAGGCCTTGCTATGGACGCGCTCTTAATATGTTGTTTAGATGGTTGGTTGCTCCAGCCCTAAGCGCGTGTTTATCAACAGACAAAGTAAAAATACATGTATGTCAATAGTAACCACATAAGTTCCTTCTGACAGGAATCTAACTGTTAATTGTGATGGCGCCACCAGGTCGATGGCCGTGCAAACCCAACCGTCCAGGGCCACGCTGTCGGCGGACGCGTCCGTCTCCCAGGCGACCCAGAGCGGGCCGGGCACCGTCAGCCTCACGTCCACCGTCACCTTCGGCCCCCCGTCCGCCCCTCCCCCTCCCCCGCCCCCCGACGAGTGGCCCGACGAGCCGCCTCCCCCGATGTTCGAGACGACCGAGACGACGGAGACGACCGACCTGTCCGAGCCGACCGACCTGTCCGAGGCGACCGAGACGGACGAGGCCCTGTGCGGGCCCCGCTGCCACAGGGCACCGCCCGAGGAGCGGGCGTGCCCGGCGCCGGGCGTGGAGATGTGCACCCGGCTGTGCCCCGGGGAGACGGGGGCCGGGGGCACGTGCCCGCCCGCGGGCACCCCCTGCGCGCCCACGTGCCCCACCGCCAAGTCCGGCTTTTGCCCGACGCCGCGGCCGCGGCCGCCGCCGCCGGCGCCGGCAACTGCGGCCGCAACCGCGACCGCGACCCCGCCGCTGGCCTTCGGCGCCGCCGAGTCCGGCTCCTGCGCGACGCACTGCCCCTCCTCGCAGCTCTGCTCCGGCAAGGGCGCCTTCGGATTCCCATCCTCCCGCTATCCGAACAGGGTACGCCCTCGCTTGCAGCTACTCTCACTACATCTACGGATGTCACTACATTTGGTATAAAGGACTCACAAAACGTGGATTATGACTTCAATCAATGAAAGCCGAGCGAGCAGTGTAACTGTTTTGTGACCGACTTAGATGGCTCAGGATATCAGTTGAAGTCACTGCAGGGCTTATGACCGGCAGATTCGAGAGGTTTGGGAGGTCCTAACTAAGCTAATTAACTCGCGTCACCCTGCGATCGCGCCTGAGCTCGCCAGCCGGCTGTCAGAATCGCAACGCACTCGCTGATCGCAAAGAACATAAATAATCCAAATCTTCAAAAGCACTTTGAGTGTTTAAAATCCGCACAAAGTTACGGTGACATCAGGTGGTGGAAAATTTAAAAACCTCTTTGTGAGGGACCCTGTGCTTATTCGAAATTTTAAAAATAGTTATTTATTACTAGTTTTACTTGTAAGAGGAACGTGCTGGTGTGTTTTTTCATCTCTAATGACTCACTATATATATATATATATATATATATATATATATATATATATATATATATATATATATATATTTGTGTGTGTATGTGTTGTATGTCTGTTAATACTTTTGGTTGAAAATATTTAAGAGCTATTTTTAGCATTTTTTTCTCTGTTTTCTCCTATGAAGTCGCGCAAGACTCCCGCAATGGGCTCCTGCACTCCCAACACTCCCTACGAGCTATGCAGCTTATCATACCGCTCGCCACGTTGCAACTACCGCAGCATATTCATCAAGCCCCCGGCGTCTACGCGGAGGGGGCGTGGCGGTGCGAGGCGCGGCGGTGCGGGGCGGGGCGCGAGCCGGCGCAGCTCGTCTGGCAGCGGGGCGGGAACGGGAACTGGTTCCGGGTCGCAGTCGGAGGCGCAGACGGACGACCAGGCGGAGGCGAAGGCGGAGGCGAAGACAAAGGCGGGGACGGGGGCAAAGCCGCGGGGCGCCGCCCGCGGCCGCCCGCCTCTGCGAGCTCGCCCGGCCTCCAAGCCCTCCGCGTCGTAGCCCCGGCGGCCATTTTGTCGTGGTGTGATGCGAAAGAAAAGGGTCGCTAGTTGGATGTAGAAGAATTATGGAGCTGCTGTATTAAAAGACGGAAGCCATTTTGTTGTTGCCTAGAGTCTTGAAACGGTCACGTATTGGTTTAAACATTAGAGCAATGCTGCAAGATTCATAAATATAAGCTATTATTTTCCAACGAAAAGCAGATATTGCAGAATATGCAAATGATTTGTCAACGAGATTTACAATGGAGCGGAAGTCCTCCACAGCAAAACTTATGGACACAAATCTCGCGTGACGGATATTTTGTCGTCGAATTAAGGTTCTAAATTATCACCAGTTTGTTTTTGAAAGATTCGTAAGCTACGCAAATCCACGAAAGCTACCAACCGTAGAAAGGCAAGCGTTTTGTCGTAAGAAGATGTGAAATAGTATCTAGTTGGCCGCAGTCGGAGGTGCAGGGTGGACGAGCAGGCGCAGGCGTAATCGAAGGCGGGGACCGGACCCAAGCCGCCCGTGGCCGCCCGTCTCAGTGAGCTCACCCAGCCTCCAAGGTCTCCGCATCCTAGCCCCGGCGGCCATTTTGTCGTGGTGTGATGCGCGAGAAAATGGTCGTAATTTGGGTTTCTAAGAATCGTGGATCTGCTCTGTTAAGAGTTAGGAAGCCATTTTGTTGTTGTCTGTAACCAAAATGGACACGAGTTGGTTTTTAGAAGCATCGCAGCTGCGCAGCCAAAAAGTTCGATTGCAACGATTATATTTTGATGACATATCGTAGTATATATAAAGGGTTATTTTAATTCAACCAACCCTCTGTGTTGTGACTATGATGTTATCTCGCGTGGCGGACATTTTGATGTTGCGTCAATTGTGAGCGCGTCAATTGTGAGCGCAATTGTGTTGTGCGAGTTGTGACTGAACCTTTGAAATAGTTGCGAGTTTATCTTCAAAGAGTCGCAGACGGATGTCATTTTGTTGTTGCCTGAAACTTTCTGACGGACGCGTGTTAGTTTCTGGCACCAATTATTTGTGGAAGAAGAATCTTATTGCAAAATATACAAATGATTTGACAACAAGGTACACAATGTATTCTTTCTTCTGCGAAGCTGATGGAAGTATCTCGTATAATGGCGTTTTAGTTCTTGCGTGAAGCTTCGACGTGGTAGTGAGTTGACTTTTAACGCATAATGGAGGTAAGTGCATTTAGTTGTGACTGAACCTTTGAAATGGTCGCAGGTCTTTTTCCTAGGAGCATTAGAGCAACGCTGCAAGATTTATAAATGTCAACTATTATTTTCCGACCAAGGAAGATATTTCGTAACACTAGACATTATGTTCGTTGCATCAAGCATTTAAATGTTAGAAGTTGGTTTCTGAAATTCTGTGTAACATGATCTCGATTGTAAACAAATGGTTTGTCACCAACATTAACCATGAAGTCGAGAATATATCAGCGAGTTTGGGTACGATGAATAGTGTGTGTTTAAACGTCTAAAAGTATTTGTCTCTTCAAATTAAAATTAGTAGCCCGAAATTTTGAAATAACTGTGACTTCAAATTAAAACAAATTGTAGAGCTATAGAGCCACTCTTGGAGAACAAACTCTTGTTGTGCATAAAGTGGGTTGAATGAATACATGACAGATTTATCAACATGTTTGCTCATGATGAATTTGGATATGCATGCAAAGAGATTGTAAATGGCAAATCGTTTTGAAATGAATGAAAATCTATTCGCATCTTCTTGAAGAGGGCATAACAAGTAAGAAGTTTAGAAATGGTCAAATACTGTTTTCTCAACGGGTCGTCTACAACATCATTCATTTACGCATGTCAACCCGCACCTCTGCAACCCACCGTGATGTGTGAAAAGCGAATTAAATAACAGAATGATTTATCAAAAAATTTGACATAAATAATTAGAAAATACTCTCGTTGGTTGGCGTGAAAGGAGGAGTTTTTTAAATCGTTCAAGACACAGTCTCTTTAAGAGTTAACTAGTTTTGAAATGTTCACGGGTAGTTTTCAAAAAAAGAAAATTAGATTCGAAAAACATTTTTCGGCATGTATATTTATATCAACCTACATGTGAAGAAAAGTAGAATACAATGCGTGATGCTGTGATTGCAGACAATGATATGTTCATTCAAATAAAAAAAATAAGTTAAACAATGGATTGAAAACGCGCAACTTAAATTGAATTGAAGACGGAGTTAAGACTACCGTGATAAAATTTAAGGCTCATGATATTTTCTAACACAAACCTTCAATGATTTGGAATTCCCTTCCCCATCAAAAAGGAACTTACGTCATAATGTACGTTTAGAAAGTAATATTCTACAAGTGTCTGAATATGTTTTGCGATGCAATCTTTGTCATATACACTTGAGCGGGAGGGGAATGAGAAAAAATTGTGTGTGAGCGAAGAAAGTAAAATAAAAATTGAAATGTATTAACAATTATTGAAAGCAAATGCTGGAAAATACCAGCAAATGTAATTCTGAATTAAATATTTACATGGTAATGAATTGTGATGGGTAATTACTTCTTCTAAGGATAACAATACAACAGAGGTGTAACGAATCTCGGGAAGGGATATTTCTTAATATCTAAGAGGTATGATATAAAATGTATTGTTGTCATAAGAATATTTCAGTGTTGTTTTGCTTGGCAAGTGGTTTATGCATGTTTGGGATGAGAAATATTCTAATCTCACCGCTGCAATAGTCATTATGAAGATGTCTTAATGAATTTCTGATAGTACACACTATTAAACTAAATGATTCAGTGATAGAATGTTATACCCGTACGATTATTAGTTACACGATTGATTAAAAGAGAAAAAATAGATGGAACAATATTTCCTAAACTGTGTTTGACATTGGATTTAGAAAAACTTAACATTTCTGATAACTACATATGTTTCTAAAATCCAACTTACGGTTTTAAAAATGTGTTTCAATATATTATTAAGGAGTAAATGCAGCACTATTCACGCGTAATTTAAATTAGAGTAAATTTAAACCTTAAAAATGATTTGAAAATGTTGAATGGCCTCTGCCAATGTATAATCTCTTCTGCTACACTAGGGTTTCAGTTTCTTTTAAAGGTTTGAATTGTAATGTTTGGGATTTCCTATTTCACTTAGAAAAATAAAATGATTGGAATTTAATGTATTAAAGCAAACATATGAAACTTCAATGACCATTGAACTCCCACTTAAACATCATAAAATTAACCATTAGTTATCGTATTTCCGAACCTATGACGTCCTTCATTTCCATGCGCATCAAAAGACGAATCGGAAAGACACGTCGCCGGTAGCCTATTTATTAACACTCTACGAAGCCACGGAAACTGAACGTCTCGAGACACCAAGGGACCCTGGATGGGTAGTCGTTTGGGTCCAAGGGATACTAAGGCCGCGATCAAAGTGGAGTCGATTTTAGCCGAAATTAGGGTCGGCCGACGTTGGACGTTTGCACCCGATATGCCAGATTTGTTCAAACACGTGCTAGTAAATGGAAATGAGCATATTGAATCCGAACGACCTCTTCCGAACGGCGTCCGAAAACATCGGCTGTCGGACGAAGATCTGTTTCGCCCGAAATCAGTTGGAGATTCATGGCCATCTGTAATTGTACATAGACTACCTCCAATACATGTAGACGGTCTTTCGCGGGCTTCTCGCAAATATTTTAAACTATGAACAGTGAAATTATGGAGATATTCGTCCAATAGCGAGCGAGCCGTATTTCGGACGCAACGGCTCCGTGCCCGTGGCTGAGAAGAATAAAAAGGCAAAGACATTATGACAAAATTATGTTCCAGGAGAATTATTCCATGTTTAGTGATTTATGACTACATTCAAGGAGTATTACTTCTTGTTCAATTCCGAATGAAGTCTTGGAACATTGTTACGAGAATAACAGAATTTAAAGAAACATATGAAGGAAGTGGCATGGTAAATACCACTTACTGTATTATTAATTCTAGTAAAGAGTACAAAACAGATATTTCGTTGAGAATTTGTCGATAGGGTTCGTAGTTAGTACGTGTTTTGCACAATGGCGCATCTAGGATATTTCTACAGTAGAGCTTAATAGTGTGCCGCCGACTTGATGATATAAAGAATTTTTCATTAACCGAAATTAAATTTCAATGAAAAATTTTATTTTTATTGTATCTTTTTTCTTCCAAAATTTTGTTAATTTGAATTTTCCACAATTCTAACTTTTCTATGTCCCCTTCAAGTTCGTATTAAATTGTCGATTGTGTGAATAATTATTAGAGCGATGTTATTCAGTATTATGAATTGAAGAACGTTGCATTTATATTCAAATACATACGATATCCACCATGTTCGAATAACGTCGATGAGAAGCTTGAGGTTAAAGGAAGGAGAATCAAATTCAAATATTAATCGATGGGAAGGTATTAATATTTAGTATAAAATATTAATAGCCAGTGTACGTGATTTGGCAAAGAATAACACAAAAAATGTAGGTGCAATTTCAGTTGGAGTTGGAACTGCTGGTGCAACAACCCCGAGTGAATTTCCTGCGCAAGTGTTTGATGTTGATACTGAAATATTTGAACCATACAAAGAAACTAGAATTATTGCAGGAGAAGCAGTTAATATAGTGCCCAGACCAACAAAACAAGAAAAAAAAGTATTGGAGGAATACGAAACTGAGGAGACCCAGCATTTATTAACTGCTGAAATAAAAATTCTCTATCTTTTCAAACAGTTGAATGTGTTAGATTTAAAAGAGCAAAAACTTCTGAAAGAATTAAATCAATAAATTATTAATTCTATTTTGAAAATTAATTTGTGTGATTTTATTTATTGTCTTATTGTCAAACTTTCTTAGGTTAATGTAAAAGTAGTGAGAAAAAATGTATTTAGGTTAATGGAAGGAGAATCAAAACTAACAATAAATCAATTCGAATGAAAGCATTGTATTAATATTCAGTATAAATATTTAGTCAAGTAATAAAGGTAGTGATTAAGTAAAAATTAACACAAAAAATATAGGTGCAGTTTGAGTGCTGCTACAGTAGCAGTGAATTTCCTGCATCACTCTAATTTCCACAAATTGATGTGGATTCAGATTTTTTCAATGAACTGAAGGTTTGGTTGCAGCAGTGACTTCAAACGTAGTGTCAAAACCTGTGAAAAAAGAAAAGTTTTGAGAATTATGAAACCTGGTTTTATTTGAACAATTAAAAGTTGTGAATTTAAAAGAACAAAAACTTACCAAAGAATTAAGTAAATAAATTATTCAAGTTCGTTATTCAGAACTATTTCTGCAGTTTCATTTCTTCTCCTATTACCAAGTCTCTTTAGGTTCTCTGCAGAAATTTCTGCTATGTCATCCAGAAACTCTTCAAAATCATTAATATCATTTTAATATTTTGAAATGTGTAATATACAACAACAGATTATCAATCTTAGCATGAAATTTAAAGACAAGCTTCCAATATTGCCATATTGGAAACCGCTGTTTCAGCTAACGACAACGTTTCAATAATAACCCTTTCCTTTTTAGGAGTTTAATATACGCATTTTCTGCTCGAGACACATTGGAATGAGAATCTCATGTTTGGACGTGTGCTTTCAAAGTATTAACACCATTTCCTACTCTATGGCAGGTATGTAAGAGTTCCAAGGATCCAGAAGGCAGTGATCTGATGTAAACAACAGTTGTAGTCCCTTAGTTTACCGCCGGCAAAGCTACGGTGAACAAGTAATATCGTATGTTGGTTGTTTCAAGTTACCAACGCGATGTGGTGCGCAAAATACTTTAATGTTCATCAGTACAGCTCTCGATTATCTCCAGCCGAATGTTGACACGTGATTAACTTTAATCGAGGTAAGACCAGCAACTTCGTTTTTGATATTTATTGTATGCCTCTGTTGGCTTAAACACATCTAAGCCCACAAGAAGTTATTCTTTGTTAATCACTTATGTACCCCAATGTTTATCCTTTGAATTCTGATGACTAGCGAGAATGACCACTGTCGTGTCTTCAGTCATCTCTGAATTATGTTTGATTGTGTGGTAGTCATAGCTCTGAATGTCAAACAGTCCTGACCGGAAGAGTGGATGCAATTTTTTTTTTTAAACTCGCATTCCGTTTAGCTTGATATGTATGGTGCTGAAATTTTATTGTTAAAGATGTACTTTGTGTATATTTTATTTTCCCTCGTTTTTCCGTCCATGTAAATGAATCAACATTATAACCTTATTTCTGACTATTGTACTCTTTGACCCGCCCGGGGTAGAAGGAATGCGCTTTCCCTGCTCGCCACAGAGTGCAGCACCGAACCAGCTAGGTGCTTGTAGCCGGTTTGAAACAGCATTTTATCACACAATACTTAGAGCTACAATATTTGTTATTGAAGTAGTTCCTGCACGCTCGTGGATCACGAACGTCAACTTAAGGCCATTTGTTGGTCACTCTGTTAAACCGATTGTTCTTATAAAATGTACAGAAATTTGTGCATTCTATTAATATGTAGATGGTATTTACACTTTTTATTTATCAGTGCCAATAAACTTCATATTTAATTACTGTAATTAATTTCACTCTCATTTGAAGTTCAATACCCTTTATCCATGCAATAAATTAAAAAAGAGACGGTAGTGCGTGAGATTCAAAATAATAGAGTAAGATTCAGGAGACAGTTTCACAGACAAAATTTAGTAAGACAGATTCAAAATAATGACAAAATATAAATGTAATTTGAAATTAACTTCTCCCCATAGTATGTCACAGGCAGTTTTGAACTATTTTTGGCGTAAATAAATAAATATTATCAGGCTACGTAGAAAAGTGAGTGATCAGTGACATCTAGAACGCTTTCGAAATATGTTTAGAGCTAGATGGGAATGAGGGGTGGCCAGCTAATCTGACCACTAGAGCGCAAAAGGTTAAAATTTGTCTTCTATTTTAAAGGCAATTACTATCTTAATTTGAAAGAAAAACTGGAGGTTGTTCAGTTAATAGCGTTTGCATTACGTTTTTAGCACCACTAGTTTTCATTTTTCTTGCAATGACGTGGACTTCGATGTTCTATGAAGGATTGATTTAACGGGTAGTACTATTTACTCATTTTAGTGGGATTAGTAGTTTTTTTTACAAAAGGGAATCTGGTAGGGGCGTGAGTGTTAAAATGTCAACATACGAATCAAAATTCTTTGGAAACACGATGACAATTACAGAGATGAAATTACTGTAGGTCGTATAAACCTGTATTTATGGAATATTAATAATTTACTGTAACTTACATATGCAAAAAGTAACGCTCTCTAACATTTATATTTCTGGAACGCCTAAATTCCCACTAATCGTATTTCTTGTTCTTGCGCTGACACTATAATTTCAGATTTCTCCTCATTCCAATATGTTTTGATAGTGATGAACAGTTTCTCACAATCACAATTGGTACCATGAGAAATCAATATTTATTTTGTATAAAATATTATCACTTCTAAATTATCCCTGTCGTCAATAAAAATTGATATAGCTCTATATCTGTCAACCACTTTATTTTTGTCTGGCATGTTCGTCAAGAGGACTTTCAACACATTTTGAAACAGCACAGTACATGACTAAATGTAATTATCGTTGTATTGAAATATACGATAAAAATAAGAACAATAGTAGAATTGAGGGTTGAGGAAAATAAAAACGCCAGTAAAGCAGTGTTTGTGGAGTAGATGCGCAGCAAGCGACTAGTTAAAACTTGGGTTAATGGTTAAAAGTTGTTAACCATTTCAAACCCAAATTATTTATTATGAAAAAATAAAATATTTAGGCATACCATTGGCAAAAAAAACATCAAGAGACTTAAAACATTAAAACATTTTTTAAAATATTTCCGCACATTAGTTTATTTTTTATGAAATGTTTCCATTTGATTACAATGGGCACATTGGAAACTTACTATATTATATTCTTCGATTAATTAACACAGTAAAATGAGCCATTTCTGCTAGGCTAATTATGTTTTCTGGTTTATAATGTACACCTACCCACAACATTTAATCCTTGAAAGTCCCTCTGGCAATGTTTACTTCAATCGGCGCGGTTCTCCCATGACCCTAAGGAATGTCGCAGTATGGCACCCGTTGGCACTTGTCTATGAAGCGGCGTCTCCCGCGCAGCCAAGTAGTTAATGAACGGCGCAGTTAAAGTGCCTAGAACGAGGCGTCTCCCGGACAGCGAAGTAGTAATTGAACGACGCGGTTACCCCATGGTTCTAAAGAACGTAGTGTGGCGGCCGAAACGTTGGCATCCCTGCCTCGGACTCCCGCACAGCCTCGCAGCAGGCGCCTCCCGCACAGCCAAGTAGTTAATGAACGGCGCGGTTAATATGCCTAGAACGAGGCGTCTCCCGGACAGCCAAGTAGTTAATGAACGACGCGATTACCCCGTGGTCCTAAGGAACGTAGTGTGGCGACCGAAACGTTGGCATCCCTGCCTCGGACGCGGCGCCTCCCGCACAGCCAAGTAGTTAATGAACGACGCGGTTAATATGCCTAGAACGAGGCGTCTCCCGGACAGCCAAGTAGTTAATGAACGACGCGGTTAATATGCCTAGAACGAGGCGTCTCCCGGACAGCCAAGTAGTTAATGAACGACGCGGTTAATATGCCTAGAACGAGGCGTCTCCCGGACAGCCAAGTAGTTAATGAAGGACGCGGTTACCCCGTGGCCCTAAGGAACGTAGTGTGGGGACCGAAACGTTGGCATCCCTGCCTCGGATGCGGCGCCTCCCACACAGCCAAACAGTTAATGAACGGCGCAGTTAATATGCCTAGAACGAGGCGTCTCCCGGACAGCCAAGTAGTTAATGAACGGCGCGGTTAATATGCTTAGAACGAGGCGTCTCCCGGACAGCCAAGTAGTTAATGAACGACGCGGTTATCCCGTGGCACAAAGGAACGTAGTGTGGGGACCGAAACGTTGGCATCCCTGCCTCGGATGCGGCGCCTCCCGCACAGCCAAACAGTTAATGAACGGCGCAGTTAATATGCCTAGAAGGAGGCGTCTCCCGGACAGCCAAGTAGTTAATGAAGGACGCGGTTACCCCGTGGCCCCTAAGGAACGTAGTGTGGGGACCGAAACGTTGGCATCCCTGCCTCGGACGTGGCGCCTCCCTTACAACCGAACAGTTAATGATGAACGGCGGGGGTTTGGCCTGCGGCGCAGATGCCGGGCGAGGAGCAGAACGGGCTGCTGGCGCGCGGCGTGGCGTGGCTGCAGGAGCTGACGCGCCACCTGGACGAGGACAGCGCGCGCCTCAAGGAGCTGGAGGCGCGGGTGCTGCGCCTGGAGGAGTCGCAGAACAAGCTGCACGCGCGCCTCGACGCCATCGAGGAGGCGCACCGCGGGCAGGAGCACAAGGAAGTGCGTCCACACACGCTCACTTCAATTCGATTCAATTTAATTCAATTCAATACTGCAATATTTCACATGGAGAGACTAGGCCTGCTGTTCCGTCTAACCGTCGACAAGGCGCACCGCGGGCACGAGCACAAGGAAGTGCGTCCACTCACGCTCACTTCAATTCGATTCAGTTTAATTCAATTCAATACTGCTTTATTTTACATGGAGAGACTAGACATGCTCTTCCGTCTAACCGTCGACGAGGCGGACCGCAGGCATGAGCACAAGGAAGTGCGTCCACTCACGCTCACTTCAATTCGATTCAATTTAATTCAATTCAATACTGCTTTATTTTACATGGAGAGACTAGACATGCTCTTCCGTCTAACCGTCGACGAGGCGGACCGCAGGCATGAGCACAAGGAAGTGCGTCCACTCACGCTCACTTCAATTCGATTCAATTTAATTCAATTCAATACTGCTTTATTTCACATGGAGAGATTAGGCCTGCTCTTCCGTCTAACCGTTGACGAGGCGCACCGCGGGCAGGAGCACAAGGAAGTTCGTCCACACACGCTCACTTCAATTCGATTCAATTTAATTCAATTCAATACTGCTCTAATTTACATGGAGAGACTAGGCCTGCTCTTCCGTCTAACCGTCTACGAGGCGGACCGCAGGCATGAGCACAAGGAAGTGCGTCCACTCACGCTCACTTCAATTCGATTCAATTAATTCAATTCAATACTGCTTTATTTTACATGGAGAGACTAGGCCTGCTCTTCCGTCTATCCGTCGACGAGGCGCACTGCAGGCACGAGCACAAGAAAGTGCGTCCACACATTCTCACTTCAATTCGAATCAATTTAATTCAATTCAATACTGCTTTACTTTACACGGAGAAACGAGACGAGACTAAGGCCATCGGACCTGCTGTTTTGTCTGTCACGCAATTTTCGCTAGTCTCCTTTCACCATCTAGAGGAGAAAGAAGGTATCACTCGGGCGACGAAAGAGGTGATTTAAATTTTTCTCAGAGGTTTCTTATAAGTTTTAGGATCTTTTACATTAAGTAAATCTACATGGGACAGCCGGCTTTACTTATCCTCCGAAGGAAGACGTAAGGAGGATTCCACTCTTAAAAATCCACGACTTCCCCCCCCATCCGCAAATCTGGGTTTAACATTTCGATACGCTAACCATTATACCATTGATGCCGAAAACTCATTATATCACCAAAGTTGCATGCTCACTATACGATAATTAAAACAGAAGGGACCTTGAAGGTCATGCGCTGAAAAGAAGGGAACACTGTCATCCAATCGGGAGCTTTAAAACTAAGAATTTAAGTCGTAACTAAGCTCAGGATTAGGTGACAAAGCCTTCCCATCCTGCCAGTCCGTGATCTTGATGGGACGTTCTGTTTCAATCGGAGTATAGCACAAGTGTTATTTGGAAGAGAATTCTAGCGGCCGGCTGCTCTGACCGATAGTTTTCAGTTTTTCCGAAAGAAAAAAAAAAGAAAAAAAAACAAAAAAAAACAGTCGAATGCTGGAGCAGTATCCTAACATATAAAACATTTATAACAAATTCTAACAGATATGCAGCGGGAGAAGTGGCTCAGGACATCAACTGATGTCCTTGCAGTGCCGCTGACCGGGAAGTCTTCAGTTCGTGTCCCGACAGATTTTCGACTTTAGCTTGTCAGCTAGGTCGCGAATCCAGTCGCTGTCTAGAGGAGAATTCTAGCGGCCGGTTGCTGTGATCCGTAGTTTTCCCGTGTTTTCTCCGATTAACACTAGACGAATGTAGTACCCAAACGAACGGGCCGCGAACCGCACACGATCATTCCTTCCTGTTCCCTGTCGTATCCTCACTCCTCGCTAACACTTACACTTACACTTGCACTTGCACTTACACTTACACTTACACTTACACTTACACTTACACTTACACTTACACTTACACTTACACTTACACTTACACTTACACTTACACAGCCTACACTGTCAAACATGCCGGAAGACCAGTCGGGAGCTCAGAGCTTTTCCTTACTACGGCGGTGCGCCGTTTGGAGAGAGACGTGGTTGAGAAACACCCGCCCCTGCAAATCGAAGTGTAGTTTGCGCCAAAGTTCACTGACCAGGTGGGGAAGCAACCATCGCTATCTCCCGGGAGAAAGGTTCAGTTCACAAACGAAATTACAGACCATCGCAGTCGACGTGTCCGGAAGCAGTCAATAGACTTCAGATAGTTTTTTTTTATTCAATTATAGTTTGTAAAATAATTTCACGTAATTGAATATGAATAGTAAACTTTTCAATGACTGTTTTATTGGTTATTGGCAACATTTAGGATTAACGCAGATACAAAGAAATCATGAAAACAAAATATTTATTGCCTTCGATGGTTAAATGGATAGCACTTTAGTTAAGGAGGCATTGTTTTCGTTTTTTTTTCTTTTTTTTTCAATTTTGCGATTAAGAACAGACAATTTCACGCCCTTATTGCTTCAATGGTTTTTATTAGGCGATAAGAAATATCAAATATTTTTGTCCTTTTATTTGGAAATGACATAAAACCATCTGTCAGCTGCCGCAGATTTGCGTGTTACTTAATTCATTGAGGGGACCCGTCGCGACCAAGAATAACTTCACCTTAATTACACAGAAATATGAAGAGCAGTTAAATTTGTTTGACTAGTGACCCATCTCGATCAGTTTTTGTCCAGTTTCCCTGGTCCATTGAGCAAATGCTTAGATGGCCCCTTGTTTTGCTTCTGGACGTAAATGGAGCTTCACTAAGCGCACGTTTTGTTGAACTCTCCTTTTGCTTGTAATGGTAAGAGTAGAGGTAAGGGCGAGTTGCTATTTTGTTAGCAATGCAGAAAAATCATACATGCAATTCGTGTACCTATGCAAATAAGTTTTTTATAACTCGGAAACGAAAATGACTATTTTTCAAATATTGCTAATCTTCCGATTTTTAAAATTTATTTTTATTTATGTTAAACTTTTACTCAACTTTCAACTATTTATAGTTAATATGATGGGAAGGGATTCTGGAACTCAAGGAAACGTGCGCAGATAATCATCTTCCCCCTAGGTCACATACAGTTTTTAATGTTTTTTGACTGAATAAATGTAAATCTAAATCTAAAATCTAGTACGAAAATAGCAATTACAGTAAATAGTTCTATCAAGTGGTATAATTGTTCTCTGGCAACCGATGTTGCCGGTGCCCGCCTATGTCTTAAGGACTACTTCACAATTAATTACTAGAAAGTTTGAAGAGCAATTAAATTACTTTTTGTGTAATTAATTAGCAATTTAATATTTCTAAATGGTGGCATATTTGTTTTAATGGTAACTGATTGTGGTAGTGTCACTGTAATACTCAAAGGCTAATTCACCATTAATTATTGGGATGTTTGAATAACAATTAAATAAATTTATCGCAGATATTTATCAATTAAATCGTTCTACAACGTGGCTTTCTTGTTTTTGTGGTCACCGATTGTGGTGGTGCTAGTTTAATCTTCAGCCGGTTCATCATTAAAGTATGCAAAGATTTGATGTGCTATTAATTTAATTTTTTCGTAGTTAATTAGTAATTAAATAATTCTAAATGGTGGCATTTATTCGTGGTAGCCAATTATGGCAGTGTCGGTTTATGAGAGCCTGAATCCGTCATGCCCATTGGGCTGAGTTTGAATAGTCCGCTTCGGCTTTTTGTGAAGTAAATGCTGGCATACGAGTGTTGTATAGAAAGTGCAGGAAAACATTAATACTTCCCCAGAAGGAGACATCAGGATCGAAGGATGGGTCAGTTTCCCGAATCCACCCTATCAATACACACCGTGAGGATAGCGATTTGAATATCTCGCTCCATCTGGTTGCGAAGCAAATCCTGGAATGCGTGTCGTAGGTGGTGCAGGTGCTGGAAGCGCGTCTGGCAGCGCTGGAGAAGGGCGGGGCGATGGCGCGGGCGGCGGCGGCGGCGGCGGCGGCGGCACCGGCGCCAGCCGCCCCCGAGCTGGAGGAGCGCATCGCCCGCCTGGAGAGCACCATCGCCCGGGCGCTGGGCGGCGCGTTCCTGGGCTGCGAGGACAAGCTGCCCAGCTGAACGACCGCCCACGCGAACCCCCTCGCCCCGATCTCACCTTCCTTCTATTTATCCTCGCCCGTTGCATCTCGTCTGCCCTCTGCCGCCGCCGCCGCCACCACTTGCACAACACTGCCCGGCTACGCCTACAAAACCAACACTCTACGCGAGCATTGATGCGTCCGTTGTGGTCCAACTGGAATAAAATGTTGCAACATCCTCTTTTATTTATGTTTACTGTTTTCTGGAGCATGCGCTACAGACATTTGTTCGTTTCTGACCTCTTGCCTTGGGCTTAACAGGGGGATATATTCATATTCAATTTTTGCGCCAAATGTAAGCCCGACTCTTTCAACTGTTTTTTCAACACCCGTCTACGACGCCGAATACAGATACAATAAGAATCTGATATTATTATTACGTTATACAATTATTCGTTACGAGTGTTGTTCCCTGGTTGTGCAAAGGGCGATTGAGTCGGAAATTTTGAGAGGACTACACTTTCACGGGCTTTGGTGTCCAATTGCACCAGGTGCTGTGGTCCATTGGAATGCAATTTTGAAACACTCATATTTATTTATGAAGTTGTTGTATCAAGTCTTAGGACATTGAAATTTGCTCAATGACGACCTCTCATCGTGGGCTACACAATGGAAATTATAAAATTTAGGGCCAAATGTGCGTCCAACGTTTTCATCTGCTTTGAACTAACATTAACGTCACCTGAGATCGTCACAATAAAGATCTCAATCATATTCGTGACGGGTGTTGGATGAATATGGGATGTAATTGAGATGGGAATTTCCAGAGGATTTAACTTTGGCAGGCATTGATGCATCCATTGTAATTCAACGGGGGTGACAGTTTAATATATCGCACCTCCAATAGAAAAGTGACACAAGTGAGAAATTGTCATTTTTCAGCTAAAAGCTGATAAAGAGGTTACCAAGAGGTACTACTTCTATTCTGAAGTTCATTTTGAATTACTTCAATTACTGTCGCTAGAAGGTGAATATTTGATACAATCTATAACGAGTATTACAGAACTACGATACTTAAAATTGTAATTTCTGATAGCTAGGAAGAAACATCTTAACACTAACATTGGGGTTTTGTCTCTTTACCAATTCGTGCATTGTTAAATAATAAAAAAAATTGCCTGAGCGCGGCAACGCTGAAACTTTCGCCGGAATACCCAGCGAAGGAACCCTGTGACGTAATCAGGGGAGAGAGTTCGGGCGCCTTCCCACGGCGCGACCGCGGGGCGCTTCGTTCAAGGAGCAGAGCCCTTCCGACGCAGCCACCGCCGGAGCCACGGCCGCACCGCCGCCCGCCGTGGAAGGGGGTGGGGTCTGGAGGGGTAGGTTTCGCCGACCCTCCGGCGACGACGAACAAAGGGACCGGAGCAGGTAGAACGCTGCGGCCGTGGCGCAGTGTGAAGGCTCCCATTTAAAGCTGTGTTCTGCTAGCGGTGGCGCGTGGCCCCTCCTCCGCTTCGCGTAGCTGGAGTTCGGCGTCGGCTGCCGCAGCAGCCGCCACCCGCTGCACGTGGGAAGGCCTCCATTCAAACCAATGCTCTGCTACGCGCCGCGCTGCTGCGAAGCGCGCTGCGGCCGCGCCGTGGGAAGGGGCCCTTCATCTTCGGTTAAATACCGGATTATCACCGCTGGTTGTCGGCGCCTCGCAGACCGGCTGGATGGCAGTCCTCGTCTCGTGATTTACCTTCGCTCTGGCGAGGGCTGGCGGCATGATGCGGGGTGGTCAGGTCACCGACTCCCCATTCGGCTCTTCTTCTCAGGTGGCGGCGTGGTGCGGCTCGGAGTCATTAAGGCGAGCGGGCTCAGTCATCTCGACGACACACGGGCGGGCGTAATGCGGGCTTGAATGGGCCCGAGGTCGCACTCTGCGGCGAATGCAAATTGACGCGTAGTCTGCGCGGGTCTTTGGTTCGGTTAAAAAACCGCTCTCGGTGGCAATGTTCATCCCTACGAGCCGAAATTAATAATGTTCCTCACTCCACCGAGTCTCAGCTAACAGCCACGTCTTTTCTCCTACAATTTCTCCCTAATAATGTTTTTCTCTACTCACCTCCCGGCCCAGCTCGCCTCAGTTTCCCCCTCCCGAAAACGTCTCTGGATCCGTAGCTTTGCCCCTTCCCTCACGGGGTGATGTCTCATAGGCCGAAACTTTTTGCGTCGCAATTTTGTGTCACCCAATCGGGACCCACTGTTCCTGGAATTTTCCAGGGCGATCTCTCTCTCTAATTCTGAAAGCATCTCTTGCTGCTGCCCGAACACGTGTTCAGGCGGCTTTGTTTTCGGAAACAATTCTTCGGCGCCGTGATCGGCAGCCGGCGACCGGCGATCTGTAAACAATACCTCTGGGATTTCTGAAAGTGTTGTAGGGAGATTCCTTGCGCGGGCTCGTGACGAATGGCCGGCAGGCGATTTCTGTCTCCGGGCCAAGACGCAGGAGGTCATTGTTTTGTTAAGTGCGCGGGGGGTTCCGGGAGGAGGGTTGGGGAAGGGTCTTCCCTTCGGATCGGCAGCCGCCGAAGGGGCGTGCGACGGGCGAGCGCCGAGCGGGCGGCTTGTCGTAAATAGTCTGCTGCGGACAGCACCCTATTTGGCGGGCGGGCGGGGCAGCTGGCGACGGTGGCGCGGTGCGTTGAAAAGAACCCTTTGTGACAGCCCAGTCTTGCGACCTACTTTCTTTCCATTCTTGTTTATGAGTACATGTGCTTTAAGTAATGTCAGAGAAAGCTTCTCGAAAACTCAACCGTTTTCTGTTAAAACTAGCTCAAAATTCCCCATTTTCAGAAACACTCAAATGCCATATTCTAAAAACTGCTCCAAATGTTTTCTTTAAACTTTTCAAACTTTTCAATAGTGCTAATTGCACTCTTTAATATGACAAAAGGTTCATTTCTGGGTAATTTGTTTTCAAAAATTACACAAATGTATTTTTTTTTATCTTTCCCGCATTTAATATGCATATTTCCAACAATTTGTAAATACAGTTTTATTAGTGTGCTTCAAATAACTTACAATGAAGTTTTTCGAAAAATCAAATCATTTCTGTGGAAAAGAGATTCAAATTTCGAATTTACAGTATCGATTAAGCGCAATTTTCTGGAAAACGGCTCCAAAGTTTTCAAAAATTGCCATTTGGGACGAGATTTTCCTGTTCTTTGATATTCTTAAAATAATATTTTTACTCTACAAGTACGACACCGAAATATTAAGAAAATTTCAAAAAATGACCATAAATGGCAGCTGTCAAGAGTATGTGGCAAATCCGAATAGCTAGCACAGATAAAAGAAAATTGAAAATACTGAAAAGTCTGTGCCATTCTGTGGCGCCACTATTTTCTTCTCTTCTATGCTTTCGGCAATTTCGTCACTCCACCAATACCTCACAGTCCTCTCCTGCTTCCAATCAGTTACACCCAAACTTTTGAATGCCACTTCGTTTTTATTTATTTATTTATTTCATTGTTTTACATTACATAGTTCAGTTTTTGATAACTTCACATTTGTATTGATGACTTATAACTTAACGTATCCTAACTTAAAACTACTACAGAGGCTGATGAAACCATAATGGCACCTCATAGAAACTATTCCAGATCTGAGTACAATTTACAAAATGTGTGGAATGGATATTTATTTTTATGTGAGTGGGGTGGATGGGGTTTTTGCAAAGTTTGAATGAAGATAAGGTTTGGATAAGGTGTTTATTAGAGAAGAAATTGTGGGATATGTAGTTGATGTGGTGCATAATGGGATCGAGGTTGAATTCATTATGTGATTGATGATTAGATATGAATCAGTATGCATTAGTGATTGTACGGAGGAATTGGTTCTGTACTATTTGAATTTTGTTGATGTTTGTTTTTGCAGCATTGATCCATACTAGGCAGGCGTAGGGAAGAGTAGGTCTGATTATTGTTTTGAATAAAGTTATTGCTGTTTTGTATGGGAGGTAATTATTTCTATTTATTAGAGTTTTTAATTGATACAGTTTGTATTATTTTGATGTCTATGTGTTGTTTCCAGTTCATGTTGGTGTCCGTGTGCAGTCCAAGATATTTTATGGGTTTATTTGGTGGGTACCATAGGATGGGCTCATTATTTAATGTTAGTGGGGTTGGTGAAGTGTATGGCCTTCAAGAGAATATTTTAGCTGCAGTTTTGTTTGGGTTGATTTTATTTTTAATTTGGATGACTGTCTATTTGGTTTAGATACAGTTGTATGTGGTTTTTAATATTGATTAGAGAGTGTCTGGAAGAGATGATAAGTGTGTCATCTGCAAACTGTGCTGTTTTGACTGTTTCATCTATGAGGATGTCTGATACATAGAGATTAAACAGTGTGGGTGATAGGGGGGATCCTTGTGGTAATCCTGCTTTGATTAACCTGGGATTTGATTGTTAGATGTTGATTCTTACTGCAAAAGTTCTGTTGGATAAATAGTTTTTAATTACTGAGGTGATGTAGTGTGGAGTGCCTATTTTCTTTAATTTACATATTAGAGCCTGGAGCCAGACTCTATCAAATGCCTGTGTTATGTCGAGTGATTTGAGTATTGTATGATGTTTTTCCTGAAATGCTGTGTTGAGATGTTCTGTGATTCTGAGGAGTTGATGTTGTGTGGACATATGATCAGTGAATCCAAACTGCTCTCTTGGGATTGCTTTTGTTAGTTGTAGGTGCTTTTTAAGTCATTGGAGTATTATTTTTTCGAAAATTTTAGACAGATGGTAGAAGGCTTGTCGGGCGATAGCTGTAGGTGTTGGCTGAATTTTTAGTTGGTTTTGGAACCGGAATAATGATGGTATGCTTCCAAGTGGATGGAAAATTATTTGTTATGAATTGTATATATTTGTCAAGTATGCAACTGCGGGTCTAGGAAGTGTTTTAGTATACAATTATTGATATTATCATGACCAGGTGCTTTTTTTTATCGGGAGAGAGTTAATGATTTGTTTCATTTTTTTAGGGTTTGTGTAATGAATTTTGTTGTATGGGCCGTAGTTTGGGAGGTTTATTGACTGTATTATTGTGATGTGTTCCGGGTGCGGTTTAGATTGGTTGAGTGTGAAAGTCGACTCAATGTAATTGGCTATATCCTCAATGCCGCTTCGTGTACGTATTTTGTCATATCTCTACATTGCTTCCGGAGAGAACGCAACCTCATTCTGCAACTTCTCACTAAGCCTGGACTTATTCAAGAACAGATTTGATGGGTCTTTTAGCAAACTCACTCTGTGCGTTATTTTTGTCTTTTTCCCAGTCTTCTTCTCTTATTTAATCCTTTATTTTTCCATTTTGGAATGGGAAAAGACATTTGGCTCGCAGAAGTAGTCAGATCCTACTCTGCACACCTGTAGTGTACCATTTTTCTACTCTTGGTCCTATTACTCTGTGTACTAATGTTGTAATCAATCATGGAGTATAATTTCATGAAGGTTGAGGCCACGTATATTTATGGATAGTTCTGTGCTAAAAAAACAATTTATATCTTCAATTCATATTGATCGCACATATCCGTGAGTCGTTCCCCATTCCCATTCTTTGCATCTTTTCCAAAATTTCCTACTATATTTCTTCCACATTGCCTTCCCACTTTTCAATAAAAGTCGTATGTGTGTATATGTATATATATATATATATATATATATATATATATATATATATATATATATTGAAACACGGAGCGTTTCTTTATGCAAATTAGAAACATTAAGCATAAGAATAATTAGAGCCCATTTTGAACTGCGGGGTATAGGCGGCAGGCGCGACGAACGGTGGTGGGGGGACCAACCGCCGCCGCCGCCGCGAGCAAATCGTGGGAACGAATTTCGGCCGTTACGAGCCGAGCGAGGAGTTGTAGGGAATTCAGCCGTTACGAGCGCGAGTCAGTTGAAGAGAATTCGCCGTTGACTGCGGACGGGTTGCAAAGAGTTCGCCGCTGAGTACGGACAAGGAAAAACGTGGCCAGTGATGTAGGATATTAGCTAATGCAAGATTTATGGAAATGCTAGTTAGAGGTCGGGAAAATAGAATGTGGAAGAGGCTGGTACGTAGAGAACTGTAAATCGTGCATGTGCTATCAGATACTGTGAAAACAATACAAAAACTGTGTGTAGTGAAACTGACGCTGGCGCGAGTAGTGACCACGTGCTCCGCAGTTACATCAGAACAGTGAACGATAACTAGAGGGAAAGTGCGGCGACATTATTCGAGCACATTACGGGAACGGGATGAACGTTGCCGAGAAGTTGTGAATATTTAGGCGGGGCTGCGAGCTAAAATACCAGGGGCTGAAGCCGAGGAGTCCGCGTTGCTGCCGGCCTGAGGCGACCCCCACACCACCAACCGCCGGGCGCACCGAGCTACATTGGAGGTCGACGACCCCTGCCGGCGCTAGCAATAATCCAGACAACGGAGGTATTTGTTGGGGCCCCAAGGTATGATAAAATCTTATGATAAACCAAATCTTGGTACCAAGACGAAAAGTATTAGTGTATTTGATCATGTGTATAACAGATTGGTTTGTGAATAAATTGTATTTGTGTTTGTACGAACTTATTACTTTAATTTACCAATGCAATATCGATTCCTTCAAGGGACCCATTCACGAGCAAGACACCCATCCTTTATAATTTATTTGCAGTGGAAAGTACCGACAATTCAGGTACGTCACAATATATATATATATATATATATATATATATATATATATATATATATATATATATATATATATATCAGGGGTCGCCCATAAATTACATACGCTAAAGAGGGGAGAGGTAGTTTGTGGCAGCGTACGCTGCGTTACATGAGGGTAGGGGATGTTAGAAAAGTGATCCTTTTTTCAACATTGGTGAAATAATTTCTTTTATTCAGTCTTACCATAAAACATTAAAATATTTACAAATGAAATACATAAGTTAATAAAAAGTTATGATTTATAAAAGTTCACAATAATTGAAAATATTTTTTCATCAATGGAGTATTGATTGAATCTAAAATTACAAAGAAAATTTTTGAAACTGATCTATA
Source organism: Gryllus longicercus (assembly GCA_038098605.1). NCBI lineage: Eukaryota > Metazoa > Arthropoda > Insecta > Orthoptera > Gryllidae > Gryllus > Gryllus longicercus. The sequence goes on along the minus strand of JAZDUA010000412.1, from coordinate 724,066 downwards.
GTATATTTTAGAAAACAATGAAATTGGCGCAGTAGATTCTCGCCCATGTGTCCTACCCGACAGCATGTGCACTAGTCAGAATTTTTTTTTGCCAATGCTTTCTTCCTTCCCGAAAAAATAAGTTCTCAATCATTTTGATATGCGCAGTTAATATAGCCAATTAATTCTGATTGTAATTATCATTAATTTGTCTATATAGGACAATAAACTTAATATAAATTGCTTTTTTTGTTATATAATTTACATTTACTTATTGTTAATGGTAGAGAGTACTCTTGCAAGCTGTAAGTAATTATTTGTGTGTGTATGGGAGGGAGGGGGTTCAAGCACGTGTTATAGGGTGGAGGGATATTCAAAATATTCCAAATTTTCGTTTTGTAATTTAAGGACGATGAACGACCAAGAACAATGAAAGGTATATCTTCATCAAAATAATGTTGCGTAATATAATGTTTTTAATTATTTGGCTAATTAAATACTCAGAGAAAATTGTTATTTATCATTTCCTTTCGACATATTTTTAATTACTCTCTTCCTCATTGACGCTGAGTCCTTTTCCCACCAGTACTGACTGGTGCTGCATGACTGCATGAGTTTTTGCCTCGTTGAGTTGGTATTGCGGGTTGTGAAAACGACGATGGTTGTGAAGTCACGTGGGCAGTGAAGCAGTGAGATACTTGAACGAATGCCTCGCCGCCTTTCCCACCTGGCTTCGCCAGAAACGCCTCACCCTAAACCTTGAAAAGTGCGTGGCCGTTAACTTCACTCGTCAGAGGGCAGACCCCGAGGAAACGGTGTTGCTTGCGGGCGCGCATCTTCCTTGGTCCCCATGCGCGAGGTACCTTGGTGTGACTCTAGATCGTGGCCTCTATTGGCACCAGCACGCCAAGGATCTTCGCCACAAAATTCTTGCGAGGACATCCCTCTTGCGTCCCCTCCTTAGCTCCCCGGACCTATCTCTCTCGCAGAAGCGTCTCCTTTTCACCGCCTGCATACGAAGTTTATGGACCTATGCTTGCGAAACCTTTGCGGCAGCGCCAGTCTCGACCCTACGCCCGATTTGGGCGGCCGAGAACCGAGCGGTGCGGACCGCCACGCGGCCGCATCTCCCTCCTCCTCCTCCTAACCGCCACCATAGGAACAGTGTCAGCTGCCAGAGGAAATCCGCCGGAGGGCACACACGGCGCTCACGCGGGCGCTGGGCCCGAAAGCTCCGCGGCTCTTGCGCGAAACCGGCCGGGCAGTGAACTGTGAGGTCCACCGGGCGTATTTTGCGCCGAGAGGGCCCAAGCAAGTGGCCTCCACGTTCCGGGCGCTACCGCCGCAGCTTCTCGCAGAACTGTGCGAGCAGCACAGTGAATGAAGAACTGTGTGAATGAGAAAAAAAAATATACCCAAGAAAACCAATACTATAAAGCATGAAGAAGAACAAAGACTTGTGTTAATCTTAGGTTGCCGGCCAAAGTGCCGGCTTCATCCATAGGTTAAGTTAGAAATAAGTTAGTAAGTTCTGCCCCCTTCTTTGCCGCATAAGCCATAGAGCTGCGGCGTATGTTGTACCCCCAAAAGTAAATAAACTCCCGCCTCGCCAGGGCTACTGGCGGGGGGAAAGTTGAAAAAGTCACATGGGACGAGGCTCCGTAAAGCGTTGTGAAGCCCCGTCGACGAAGCAGCTGCGTGTGCGTGCCTGATTCTTTGCGTGGGGGCGCGCGGGGTTCCTGCCAGTTCCTGCCGAGCCAAAGAGTATATATCAGAGACGGCACTCAATGTTAAAAGGAAAAGCCTTATTTGCCCAACTTCCGGTGCCGCCACATTGTTCTGTATAATTTCTATTGGGTACACGGACAGCCAATAGCGAAGAAGTAACCGGTAAATTTGAAATAAACCAGCGACGCGGGAACTTTAAAATTTCACTCCCATACTTCCCACGCCTTAATTTTTTAAAAAATTCACAATAATAATTATAAGGACTTATGGAAGAAAAAAGTCAAATTAGGGTAGTAAAATCTAGTATTTATTGACCATATTGATATTATACAATTTCGTAATTTCATTAGTAATAAGAATTTTGAATTACAGAAAGTAATAAACTGTACACCTGCATAACTGCAACTTTAGTATTTGCTTGTAGATATGCCAAATTAATACTATGGAATACTACATTATTACAAGCATTATGAATAAACAATAAGAACAGAATTGAAAAGAAACAAATGAAAATACTACCGCACATTTGCCCGGGTTAAAGAAATAGTTATGATACCAGGGGTAAAAGTGCCATTTTATTTTGCGAATTACTTAAGCCATTAAGAACACGAATTACATAATTATATACTCTTACATTAAGATCAATATTATCTGATTAGGTCACATGAACGTATTTTGTTTTCTTTGTTGCTTTCAAAGTTTTATCAGAACATTTGAGCATTGTCCCACTTTTAGCAGTAGTGCAAAAAATTGAGCTTTGAGCATGCTCTGCATGCCTTGAAAGAACTACTTTTACTAGTTGCAACCTAAAAATGTTTTTCATTAGTCAATAAATATTTGACAAAATTATTTTATTTACCCATGCTAACCTCACACATGCACAGTTCAGAGCCTGGCTTTTTTAAAATGGGATCCACTGTGAAAGTACATTCACTTTTAAAACAGTGATTTACAAATAGTGGAATTCCATCAATGCTTATGCACTACAATTTAATTCTGAAAATGGATTGTCAAAGTGCAAATATTTGATTGCACCAGGAGCCAAGCCTGGGACCTTCTGATAACTGGGCAGATGTCCTAATAACTGAGCTATAGAATCAAGCATTGCATTCACGACTCACAACACTTCACAATCCAATAAGGATCAGCATTCAAATCCAGAATGTAATTGGCATGACGATGAACAAAACACAATGATACACACATACTAGAATATTAATTGAATCAAGATTGTGTTTGTCATGAGAAACTATTATCGTCAGAACAGTATAACAATACATAAGCAACTTATATCAATACTAATAATAAAAATTAATACTAATCAGAAAGAAACAAATTGCAGACTAGATAATAGACATTAAAGAAATTATAAAATTGCATGAAAATAGCCTCTGAAACTCAAAACCTTTGTATTCATAATATTCAAATAAAGTGTCTTAACATAGCAAGAGGCATTCCAAAATTCAGAAAATGATCACGCTTTACAGAATTAATTTTATCTTTAAATTTTATTTAATTAGAACTTTCCAAATCAGATGTGGGAAATACAGTTTATATAATGGATCTCTACCCAATGACAGAATACACACTGATTTTAAAACTCTCGTTGTTCATACCTTTATAAACTGTCAGCGTAAAAGAGATATGTTCAGAAACTTTCTGCACAATGAAGCAAGTCATTCACTGCACATAACATAATTCTTTAATATTATCTCTCTGAGTTCTGACTCCTCAAAGTGAACATTAATTTAAAGCCACTTAGGGTCAAACTCGTAGGGCCTAATATGCATGCTTCAGAAGCCATCTCTGGAAGAGGATCTGAAAAGCAAAAAATGCCGTTAAGAAAGATACTATGTCCTCAAATGAATGTTCTGAAAACAGATCTGTATCAAAAAGAAAGATGTTTCTTTTAATTCACCATCTAGAATTACGAAATTAGAAAGCACAGGAATATCTTGCACTTACCATACACCGAAGGCGCAGATTTATCTCCCAGAATGGCTTCTTGCAACCTGTCCAGAAGTACAGGGATCTGTAATCACCAAAAAGAGTTTTTTATTTACTATAATTTGCCCTCAATTGGCACTAATAACTGTATATTGAAAGGAACATACCAGGAGAAACGTCCATAAAAACTTGAGGTGACACCTCACATGGGAGAAAAAAATCTGAAAATGGAGACAAACTTGAAATCTATCCCATCTTCAATAAATGCAACAAAGTAATAATTGAGATTCTTAAAGATTATAGCAAGGCTAGAATAAGCATCTGCTGCACTTGCTGTAGCAGCATGTTCAACAGCACTAGAACCTGTATTAATCAACAACAAATTATTGCCAATACATTATGCTTTCAATAGTATGCTTCTTTTTGCATTTTACAAACATACAAGAGACTTACCATTTTCAGTTTGAAAAGCTGCCTGTGTACAAGGATCTGAAAATTAAAAAGTGCTGGTATCATAGCCTCCCATCAAACTATATATTTTACTAAAACTAAAAAAAATATATTCTATTAAAATTATATTCTAGTAATATTCTATTAAAAAAGTCTTACCAATTACACCCATAGCTGCTGTGGGTGTCACCTCGCTTGGTCCAAACAAGGGATTTGCAACTGAACATGAACATTCAAAAAAGTCCACTATTTGTTACGCACCCATCATCTTCTCGAAGCCAAAAAGCACGCTTGAGACTTCAAACAGTAGTAAATCACTTCATTTCTCTAATTCACTGACTGCGATACGGCGTTAACAGCCCTACGAACAGCACGTGAATATACAACGATAGGTCGACGAGAAAGGAATCCAACGGTAACCAACCGGCTCGTTTGCGAAAAAATTTCAAAATGAATAAATAGTTCACATATTCTCCGCTTGAGCGAGTTGGTGTTGTACAGATGTATATGGCGTCGCTCTGAACTCTGATTGGCTACCGTATGGAATTTGAATAAGGACCGAATGTGCCCTATCTAGTGTCACACCACTGTGTCGAGCAAGTCGGTGCAAGTGGTCGTAGTGGTGTTGCGGTGAAACGATCTGGCGTCCAGAGATCAACGAAAACGTGCAAAGGTGAGTATCCACGTAACATTCAATTATGCTTTCCGTCATATGAAGTGCAATTATGGCATGATGTTTGCAAAACGAGCAAATGGCATGGTAGATAGTTCAGTATTAAGTGCACGCGTATTTTTGGCCTTAGGAATCCCTTCGACATCTTTTACCGTCCGGTAAACTGCACGTGAAACGTTGAGAAGGAAATAAAGTGATTGAAAAGGTGAATTTGGGGCAACTTTTTGATTATGGTATTAATACCTTGAAGTTTTCCTCCCGAGTAATGGAAAATTGGCATCGACAAACGAACTTTAGATTTGATTAGTACTGCTGCTACTATGAGAAACACAAGAGTACATTTCCAATTGTGCGAAATATTTAAGTAACCGGTTATTACATGCAACCTGACGACTGACGATGAGATAATTACACCCACCCTGCATCTCCTAAAATTACATCCCGTAAAAAGCACACTCGGATGCTCTAATTTTTAAGAATTTAACCAAAACACATCGTACACAAGATCTTCATTTAGTGTGCTTTATTTATAATACAAATTGAAATAGGTTATATTTTCTCTTGCTGCACTGAAATTTGTTTAGACGTGTTGTCTTAGCCTGTACTTTTTAATTAAAATAGTGATAAAAATTATTATTAAGTCATAATTGTAATTATAAGTAATAGTAATTTAGAGCCGAATTAAATAATGTACTAATAGAATAAATTAAAATGTTCATTAAATATTGAGTTGAGGATGTAATGAAATATGTATAAGGCTGATAACACAGAAAGAAGTTTCACATGTGCAGATAAACCCACTATGCTTTCAGATATCTGCTGCTATCAGAAACTCCAGTGTTTGTTGTTTTTTGCAGGTGTGCAAATTGTAGCAAATAATTCATTTTATTAAATAAAGCCAATAATTAATACATATTTACTATTGTATTAAACAGAGAGAAAGATAGAGAATTTTGAAAGTTTGATTTCTCCACAATATGATAGTTCTTTGTGATTTAACTGGTTAATGAATAACTTGCCAGATTTCATGTCTTCATAAGCTATGATTTGATACACAATGTACGTCTTTGTAGAGGATCAATTTCATATTTGTTTTAATCAGTTTCATTCCCTCATTTTGTCTAAGACTTTCTATATTTCTTAATGTGAGTTTCTTTGTTCTCTTCATGTCTGCAATGGTGATACACACTTACGCTTTTGTACAATTCATTAGAATATCTTACAAAATGCATTGTATTATTTTTTATGTGCAAGGTATAATATTTTGTTTTTTTCTGAAACTTTCATTAATATTACTGAAGACAGACATAAGAGTCTTTTGGCTTACTTTAAATAAATTATATTCTGTACATTAGGATATTTTATTTTTACTAAACTCTGTGCCTGCTATCTAAATATATTATTCATATAATTGATCTTGAAGTTGAAACTGAAACCCGTGATAGTCAAGTATTGATGTTATTTTTAAGAAGTGAAACCTTTGTATGTAAATTTTGGTTAAAGTAGGATACACAGTACACCCTTAGAGAAGCAGGGGGAAATCAAAGCCTCAAAACTTAGTAATTTTATTTATATCTTTAATAATTTTAGTTTCAGTTTTATTTTGTTTTGTTTTATTTTTATTCATACAATGAGAATGTTTTCTGATTCACATTATTTTTCTTAATGAAAGTTTCCTCCAACATTGTTCAGATTTAGTTTATTTATGTAAATATTGTATTGAATTCATATAAGTATGTGACCAGAGCATACTAAACTATGGTAAACATGTCATTGGACATGACCAAGGTCCACGAATAGATGTAGGAGGCATTGGAGGGATTTCATGGTGATGGAAATATTGGACATGTAGTAGGAAATCAACAACCAGAAGTTGTTGGAATGTTGTTAGACATGAAGACAGAATTAGTCAAAATAAAATATTAAAAGGAGATTAAAAGTATAAGAAGGAAAAGCTGTGAGTAGGTATTTTCAGAAAAACAAAAAAAAAATATGAACTAGAACTTTTTGAAGTGAAGTTGTAAAACAAACTGATTATAATTTGTGTGTTTGTGTTTTGTTCAAGTTACTGTTTAGTGCATTTTATTTTCTTAATATTCCATTATAATTTCATTAACATCGAAAAAGTAAGAAGATGCTAGATGTTAAGCCACAGTAATTTATTTAGTTTTATTTTCTGTGTTTTAGTCAAATGTTGTTTTTGATTTAATCGTTCTTCAAATTGGTTTTTACTTAGATGTGTCAGTAAGAGTATCATTTAAACTCAGTATATGTTGTGTAATTTATCAGCCCTTCATTCATTTTTCAGTTGGTATTATGTTTCAATCATTTTGTATGCGAATAAGAAAAAGTAGAGTATTTATTGAACATCCAAAAGTATAATTAACGTACATTAATTGTTCTTAAGAGAGCACATAATCTTGTAATGTGTTTAGTCCTAATAATTTTAATAACTTTGGTTAGAGAGGATCTATCAGGTTCTACAGTTACATCAATCTCTGATAATATCTATATTAATTGTAGATTATCTACTATATTAATTTTGAACACCTCTTAATCAAAGAATTTGTACTCTGTCAACTACTAATATTTTTTAGTAACTCTTACCATTTCATGACTAGTGAAGCTTCTTATTACCAAAGTTTAAAAAAAATTAATACAAATATTGTAACTAATTATTATTATTATTAAATTTATTTTATAATAAACAACTTATTGCATACTGGCAAATTCAACACAGAAACAATGGCAATTGAGAAAAACAATAAAACTTCGTATGAATATTCACAATATTCACAATAAAGCACATGAGTGTACAAGGCAAACTAGTAGTGCTGCAGAATGTCACAGACTTTCTCATACTAGTTAGAATACTAACTTCTTTGGTGTTGGCTAGCTTTTAGGTCTTACTCCTTTCTTTTGCCAGCTGCCATCTACAGCCACCTAAAGAACTTCTTTTTAATAAAATTGTTAGTTTTTCGGTTTCCTAATGATAATCAAACATTACTTTAAGATTATGAAAGAAGAGTAAATCCTTCTCCTGTATGGAAAGTTTCCTTGAAAAATCTGGAGCCGTTTTTAAGAAAATGTCTTTTAAGCATTACTGTAAATGGGAAATTTGAAACTCTCTTACACTGAAAACTTTTGATTTTTCGAGAAACTTTATTGGAAGTCATGTGAAACATGTTGACTCACAAATGCAATAATGTATAAATATCGCTGGATGTGTGCATATTGACGGCGAGAAAGATATTTAAAAAATACATAAGCTTAATTAAAAAAAAATGCTTAACAGCAAAATATTTTTGTCATCTTAAAGAGTGCATTTAGCATTATCAGTTCAAAAAAATTAAAGAAAAATGTGTAGCCTTTTTGAGAAAATGGCGTTTGAGTGTATCTGAAAATGAGGAATTTTGAGCTAATTTTCACAGAAATCTTTTGAATTTTCTAAAAACTTTATAAGAAATCATTTGAAGCACATTTCTCTCAAACACTTCAATTACCATTGGAAAAATAAATGTAATGTCAACAAAACGTCGCTTATGTAAATATTAACGTTAGAGAGAAGTCAAAAAAAATATTTTTTTGTGTAGCTTTTGAAATTGCAAAAGAATACAGCTTTGTAGAGTTTGATATCTTATAGTGTACATTTAGTACTATCCCCACCAAATGTTTAAAGAAACTAGTGGTGCTACACCACCACCTTCGTCGCGATATTGCTAATAGCTATGTAATATTATAATATGACAATTTCTCTCAAACACTTCAATTACTATTGGAAAAATGCTTTAACAAATGAAGCGATAAAATACTTCCATATTCAAACATTTTTATTTCCATATTTAATCGTTTTATTTTTAATTCAAACGTTTAAACGAAAACAGACTTCTGCCATGGAATTTAGTGTATACACGTTGTACATAAATGTATTAACGATGCGAAATGCATATTTTAGCTGTTAATAAAATTATTAGTTTAATATTAACGCGAACGAACCTGAGTCCGTCTTTATTACCTTGTTGTCAGTGAAGCGTTCCAACGTGTTTCAATACGTAGCAATGACAACAATTCATATGGGATACAGCAGTTAGCAACATAGCATTGTTGATACCGCTCTCACGAAAATTATAATGGATACAAAAATATAATTAAATATAATATTGTTATATTCATCAAAACTACCCGGTTTTTAAGCGCATTTCTCTTCATTCCCACATAATATGCAAAGCGAAATCATCTATTCGTTTTCACATTTAACTCAATTAAAGACTGCAATTTAAAAGAGGTTTTAAATAATTTATAAAAGATTAATCTGTAAACGTATAACAAAATCTCGAATGTAAGAAATGTGAAATAATACACATTCTAACTTACGAAGCACCCTGATGGAATTGTCTCTATTACGTTCGACGAAGCGCAATCAATTCGGAGCGGGCTATTGTGTTTGTCGCGAATTTACACAAAAAATACTCAAATTTTCAAAATATTCAACATGATCTTATTGGAGGGCCTAGTTTTGATGATGTTTTATTAAGAACTAGCTGTGCTTCAGTATGGCACAGACTTTCTCGAAGTAAAGTTTTCTAATTTCCTTGGTGTGGGCTGGCTTTACGGTCTTGTTCCATTCTCTTGCCGGCTGCCATCTATCGCCGTCGAAAGTATAGTTTTTGGAAGTTTTCTCAATATTTCGGTTTCCTAACAGATCTAAAATATTTCTTTAAGTATATTAAAGTGTAAAATCTTGTTCTAATTAGCTATTTTCATTGAAAAATTTAAAGCCGTTTTTAAGTAAAATGCGTTTGAACCTTACTGTATAAGCTAATTTGAAAGCTTTTTCACAGACAATTTTTTTGTTTTCGAAAAACTTCATCAAAAGTCATTTAAAGCACTTTCACTCACAAATGTATTGTATTCAAATCGTTGGAATTGTGCGTATTAACAGCGGCGTCAAGGATATTTAAAAAAAATACATTTGAACCATTTTTGAAGCAGCAAAAGTATACTCTACATTGAACTTCGTCGTATTAAACAGTACAATTAGCACTATCTGTGGGAAAAGTTTGAAGAAACAATATGGAGCCAGTTTTGAGAAATGGCATTTGAGTGTTCCTGAAAACGCCGAATTTTGAGTTCATTTTCATAAAAAACCGTTGACTTTCCGTGAAACTTTATGCCGTTATTTAAAGCACATGTAATTATAAATACAATAATGAGGACAAACTGCTGCTAATGTAAGTATTAACGATATGAGAAACAAGTAAAAAAATCAGTTATGTAATTTTTGAAAAAAAAAAGAATTTAGCAATATGATGTTTCGCATCTCATAGAGTACATTTAGCTCTATCTTTACCGAAGGTTTAAAGAAAAAATTTGCAGCCGTTATTGAGAATTTTTTTGTAAAATTGCACATATTCCACTCAATATCGCTCGAAAACTATTAATTTTCAAAAAATGTACATGACCTTAATGAAAGAACTATTTATGGAGATCAAATTTCATTTGAAGTAAAAATTAATTTTTAATTTTGTAATTGTAGGAAGACGCCTAAAAAATCAAACTTTTGCAATTTTCAGAAATTGGGTTAACCTTAAAAATTAGATCTATGCCACGTTGATATGTATTTTACTCTATCTGTATAACATATTTAAAGAAAAAATGTTGAGACATTTTTGAGAAAACTTTCATAACGTCCCAGGGGCTTTATGTAAAGTATCCCCAAATTTTAAACAATGGTTTTCAACATATCGCAGTTTCAATTCAAATCAGATTGACTGGGGTTCCTTCAGTTTGGAAAATATCCTAGGTATGGTTTAGGCGCGGGTGGTGTTCTCAGACTGACGGAGAGACGGACGTTTTGGTGTCAATTGATTTTTCTGTATCAATATCCCAACAAACAGGGAATCAGGTTACACCACCTGTTAGTTTTGTCATAATTTAACAACTGAATGTATCCATTTTTTCGTTATTAGGGTCCGGAAAAGATTTTTGTGCCGGAAATCAGCCGTTTTTTTCTAGGAGTATTTCTTAACTTTCCCTACTCACCATGCTTCATGTAAAGTTCCCCCGAATTTTAAAAAAAATGTTCAAAATCTCAAAGCTGCGTCTCGAGTCAGTCTGCCAGGAGTTTCCACAAATTGGAAAATACCCTACGCTTGGTTAAGGCGCTAGTGGTGTTCACAGATGGACGGACGGACAGACGGACGTTTAGGAAAAATCGACACGTTTCGGTATTAGGAGTCCCCAAAACGTGCGTTTCCGTTGAAATCTCAAAATAGATTTTCCGCAGCTTTACTTAACTTTTCTTATCCTACGTGTATTTCTCCTTATATACGTATGTATACGGGAAAGTAAAAATTGTATTTTCATCATTTTAGTTGTAGGAACACGCTGAACTGTGATTGTTTTCGATTTTCGAAAAATCAGGGTTTTTAACTAACCTGCGCCATTTTCTTAAACGTCATTCAGACTATCCAACAACAAAATTTCATCAAAAACGATGGAGCTATTTTTGAGAAAAAAAAAATTGTTTACAAAAATTGCCAATATTTCACACAAAGTTACGCGAAAAATATTCTAATTTTTGAAAAATTGTACATGCCCTTCTTCAAATTCTATCTTTAAGAAACATATTTTATTAACAGAAAAACTCTATCTTTAATGTTTTAGTTGTAGGTAGACGCCGAAAAAAATGTTGAATTTTTGCAATTTTTGAAAAATTAGTTTTCAACGAAAATTAGACCTGCATCATTATCTTAAACGTCCTTTACACTATCTAACAACAAATTTTGTTAACAATGAAGGACCCATTTTTTAGAAATTTTGAAAATGTTTCCGACCTTCATGTAAAGGACCCCTCCAAAAATTAAAATACCGATTTAAAATGAAGGGGCCGCAACATCAGCCAGAACTATTGGTGAATATAATTTTGGGGAAAATTGGCTGAACGGTTTAGCTGCTTGCGTTGTTCACAGACACAGACGTTTTGCCGTCAATCGACTTTTCTGTATTAATGACCCACAAAACATGTATTCTGACTACACCACGTGTTAGAGGATTTTTTTGTAAATTAGCAACTAGTTGAGTTTTCGAACAACTTCATTCGAAATCTTTTGAAGCACTTCCACTCACAAATGCAATGTATACATATCGTTGGATATCTGCATACGAAAGTTGTGAGAGATATTTTAAAAAAGTATGTAATATTTTGAAAAGAGCAACAAAAGAATACATGAAAACAAATTTTATAATATGTGCAATTAGCACTATTCGTACGAAATCTTTAAAGAAAAAATTGGTGGCGTTTTTGAGAAATTAGAGCTTTTCTGAAAATGTGAAATTTAAGCACATTTTCACAGAAAAAATTTTGAGTTTTTAAGAAACTTTGAGACATTATTTAAAACACATGTACTCATAAACGCAATAATCTGAACAAATCACCGCTAATGTAAAAATTAACGACGTGAGAGACTTCAAAAATTTTTTTGTGAATATTGAAAATATAAAAGGGTAGAAAAAATTAGCAAGTTTTGAGAAAATTTTGAAAATGTCTCAGGGGCTTCATGTAAAGTCCCTCAAACATTAATTTTCAAAATCGCAGAGTTTCCTGTGAGGCCAGATCTACAGATATCTATTTAGTTTTGAAACTAGTGGTGCTACATCAGCACGCACTTTCTCACAATATTGTTAATGTCTATGTAATATTATATGACAATTTCTGTCTTACACTTGAACTATCACATTTAAAATTCAACAAACGAATCGTGAAAAATACATATTTTTTTAAATTCAAATGCTTAAACGGAAACAGTATCTCAGCCACTGAAATCAGTATATTCACATTCTACATAAATGTACAAATGATGCGCGATGAGTATTTTAGCCGTAAATAATATTATTAGTTTATGCGCTGAAAAGCCAAAACACTGGTACAGCATGCGTATTGAATTAGATCTGGAACCAATCAGAAAACGGCGCTCCAATCAGCAATAACTATAAAAGGCAACCAGGGTCTGGCACAGTTGTTAGATCGGTTACTGCCGCTACAATGGCAGGTTATCACGATTTAAGTGAGTTGAACGTGGTGTTATTGTCGGCGTAAGAGAGATGGGGCATAGCATCTCCGAGGTCGAAAATTTGAATTTTCCCGTACGACCGTTTCACAAGTGTATAAGTTGAATATCGGGAATCCGGTAAATCATCAAAACTCTGGCTTCGCTGCAAAGACATTGTGCAGGAACGGGACCGACGACGACCGAGGAGAATCATTACACGTGACAGAAGTGCAAACCTGCCGCAAATTGTTGCATATTTCAATTCTGGGCCGTCAGAAAGTGTCAGCGTGTGAACCATTCATCGAGACATCGATAAAGGTTTTCGGAGCCGAAGTCTCACCCGTGTACCCTTGATGACTGCACTATTCAAAGTTTTGCGCCACGCCTGGGTCCGCCAACACCGACACTGGACCGTTGATGACTAGAAACACGTTGCCTGGTCTGACGAGTCTCGTTTCACATTGTTCCGAGCGAATGGACGGTGTACGAGTACGGCGACAACCTCATGAATACATAGACCTTGCATGTCAATTGGGGACTGTTCAAGCTGATGGAGGCTCTGCGTTGGTATGGGGCGTGTGCAGTCGGGGTGATATGTGACCCCTGGTACGTCTAGATACAACTCTGACAGTTGGCACGTACGTAAGCAATCTGTCTGATCACCTGCACCCATTCACGTCCATTGTGCATCCCGACAGACTTGGACAATTCTGCAGGACAATGCTACAGCCCACACGTCCAGAATTGCTACAGAGTGGCTCCAGAAACACTTCTGAATTTAAATTCTTCCACTGACCCCCAAATTCCCCAGACATGAACATTATTGAACATATCTGAGATGCCTTACAACGTGCTGTTCAGAAAAATCTATCCCTCCTCGTACTCTTACGAGATTATGGACAGCCCTGCAGGATACGTGGTGTCATTTAGCTCCAGCACTACTTCAGACATTTGTCGAGTCCACGCCACATCGTGTTGTGGCACTTCTGCGTACTCGCTGGAGCCCTACACGATATTAGGCAGGTGTATCAGTTTTTTTTGGCTCTTCAGTGTATTAACGCCAAACGAAAGGCGCCCATCATCGCATTCTGTTATTTTTGCGGCGTTACAAGAATGGGTTGCAAAAGCAATAATGCTAATTCGTTTGGGATACACATTTTGCAAATTAGCATTCTTGATATCGCTAGAAGGAAAATGAAAATGGATAAGAAAATATAATTAAATACAGTATTTTTATATTCATCAAAATTACTGTTTTTACACTCAATGCTCTTCATTCCCACATCTAATTATGCAAAGCGAAATTATTCGTTTTCACATTTAAATCAATTAAATGACGCAATTGAAAATATGTTTTAAATAATTTCTCAAAGATTAATTGTTAAACAACAAATGCTCTAATGTGAGAAACGAACATAGAAATATGAAATAATATACAAATTCTAACTTCTGTAGCATCGAACTGCCTGGAATTACCTCCAATACGTTTACGAAGCGTAGTAATTTCGGAGCGGGCGACCATGTAGCCAAATTACGCAAGCATTACTCGTCTTTTCATAAAATTCAATGTGACCTTATTTGAAGATCTGTTTTTGCTGAACGCATTTCATTAAGAAAAATATTGTTTCTTCACAGTTGTAGGAAGACACCGAACAATTTTTTAAAAATATTTTTAATTTTCGAGAAATCAGGCATTTTAACGAACTTGTGACCTGTACCATCCTCTTATGCGTCCTTTACGCTAAGGTCCAAATTTAACAAAAACTTGTGTGCCATTTGTAAGAAAAAATGATTTAAAGAAAACAAAAATTGCTGGATTTGTCACAAAATTTCGCACAAAATACTAGTTTTTGGAAAATTGAATTTGACATAATTTTTGGATCTGTTTTTAATGAACACATTTCATTTAAAAAATGATTTCTTAGTTATTGTAGTTATAAGAAGACGCTAAAAAAAATGAATTTTTTCAATTTCAAAAAATAGGGTTTTCAACGAACATGACCTGCATCATATTTCAGACCTACCATTAGAGGACCTAAAAATTGAGAAAATGTAAAAAATGTATTTTGGGGGCGGTAGGTGGTAGCTCGGAACAGGTTTGGGGGCGAACCCAAAACCTTACCCAGACCAAAGAAATTAGAAAACTAATACTAGATATCTGTGCTATTCTGATGCCGTAGAAGTTTTAATTTTATTATAACCTTTTTGTTGTCAACAAACAATAGTTCGATAAATTTTTGTTATCTTAAAGCCATAAATAACTCAAAACTCACTCTATTCCTCGCTCTCCATACTCGTATCATTAATTACCCTCTCATCCACAGCAATGGACACCAACCACTCTACACCCTCCAGCTACCCCCTTTTCGGATATACGGTAGTGCTAAAAAACCACATCACCTTTCTCATAGTTGTATTCTGCAATGTAATGCTGAAAATACACCTCTTGATTTGAAAAAACAGTCAAGCAAGTTACGAAGGTAATGGAATCAGAAACATATAGTCCACATAAAATGTGATTACAATTTTTTACTAATATTTGTTTAAAGTTTTTGAGATCAGAAAAGATTAGGAAAACAGAGAATGCCAGTTTTAAGTGATTTTTTTAGCACTACTTTAATACCACCCTCTCACTAATGCACGTACCTGACTCTTCCACGTTCTACGGCATCGACTTCATTGCGAATACATGTCCATTCCTAAAATACAATAAATCCATATACAAAAGAAATAAAAATACTCTATTTCCAAACGTCCCTTTAAATAAACCAGACTCAGCAGCACGTTTCACCCTCTTAAAAATTCACTACATCACCTTGCCATTTGTAGCCATTATTATTTTCTTTCCCCTCTCCTGCCAGCTTTTATATGGAGGAAGGATATAGTGTTTTTTTTTGTTTGTTTTTTTTTTTTGTTTTGTTTTTTCATTTTCAATAGTTTCCAACTGCATTGATGTTCTGCAATGGCGGAAACTTAAATGCATATGCTGCTACTCAGGGGTCGGGCGAAAACTAATACGTTATAGAGTGAGGCTGTGTCGTGAAATATATAATTGTAAAACCTATAGTCATTTAGAAAAGAATTAGGCCATAGGATTAGAAGAAACACATTAAACATAATCATCAGTGTTATGCCCCCTGCACAAACATTTAGATTCTTCTGTTTGATTGCAGGACACGAACAACAGTGATTGCAGGACACGAACACTTCAGAAGGGCGCCAGCTGGAGCCCGCGATGGAAAAGCAATTCACCAAAATCGACGAACGGTTCACCAAAATTGACGAACGGTTCACCAAAATCGACGTACGGTTCATCAAAATTGACGAACGGTTCACCGAAATTGACGAACAGTTCACCGAAATTGACGAACGGTTCACCAAAATTGACGAACGATTCACCAAAATTGACGAACAATTCACTAAAATTGACGAACAATTCACTAAAATTGACGAACGATTCACCAAAATTGACGAACGACTTACGAAAAATGACGAAAACTTTAAAAAAGTGGAAGAGTTGCTCCAACGGGCACCGGGGAAAGGAGACACCGAAGTGCAGGAATCGTTGCAGGAGAAACTGACCATTTTAATGCCTAAGGTGGAAGAGCAGCTCACATTTCACCAGAAAGCGTCATCGACTCCCAGTTCCCAGGCTGAATTCCCTCCAACACAGCCCTCTTCAGCCCCAGTTACCTTCTCCATCTCCGTCTCCACTCCGTCACTCAACACACAACTCCCTGCACCGACTATCGCTACTGCTACGCCCACCAAACGCCGCAGAGTACAAGACGTAGTCGGCCGTCCAGCCCACTCCATCGAGGGCGCCTCGGCCTCCTCCATTCCCTCCAGAGACGCCCCGAAGTCGCTTTTCGAGGCTGCGGTGATGGGAGATGTGCCAGCACTGCGGCGCTTTCTGTCTGACGGAAGAAGCGTACATGCGCGGGACCTGTACGGCAACACCGCGCTGCACCTGGCTGCGAGCAACGGCCGCACGGAGGTTGCGGACGTACTGATTACGAAGGGCGCGGGAGTGGACAGATTGGGTCCCCAGAGTCGCACCCCGCTGCACTGCGCGGCCGCCAACGGGCACTCGGCGACGGTGGCGCGCCTGGTGGGCGCCGGGGCGGCAGTGGAGGCGCGGGACGCCCGGGGCGCCACCGCCGTCGCCCTCGCCGCCCGAGGAGGCCACGCGGCCGCGCTGCAGTCGCTCTTGGAGCAGGGCGCGTCGGTGGACACAAAGGACGTCGACGGAAGGACGCCCCTCTCGCACGCCGTCAGGGGGAAATTCTCGTCTGTGGTCGCTTTGCTGGTCGGTAAAGGCGCCAATATGAACGAGGCTGCCAAAGACGGGGACACACCTTTGCTGAGTTCTATTACACACGAAAGCCCCGAAATATTTACATTTCTCTTGGAGAAAGGGGCCACTGTAAACGCAGCTGATATTAAAAGTGAAACTCCTTTATTGGTGGCAGTAAAAAATCAGAAAAGAGATTTTGTGCAACTGCTGTTGAGTAAAGGAGCTTCACCAACAGAAGTAAGCAACACAATGGAGTCTCCATTGTCTGTTGCTTCTAGAGACGGAAACGGGGATATTCTTGAATGTTTGCTGAAACACGTCAAACAGTCTGAGAGGGCCGAGATAGGACGCTCCCTGCGAGAGGCTGCTAGCGCGGCGGTGGTGTGGGCCTTCGCGGACGCTGCTCCTGACGTGGTGCTGGGGGAAGCAGGGAGGCAGGCGTTGTTTGCTTCAGCGGAGTACGCTCGCCAGGAAGTTCTTCGCGCGCTTTTGCAAGTGGGCGTCGACGCCAATGCCATTGACGGGATTGGATGGACCGCATTGCACCACGCAGCTCGTAATGGCCACGCCTCGAGCATCCGTGTGCTGCTGGCGGCCGGTGCCCGGGTGGATGGTTCGAGCACTTTGGGAAGCCCTCTGAGCGTAGCCGCAAAGAACGGGAAGAGAGACTGCGTCGTCGCGCTGATGGCGGGCGGCGCGAGCGAATTAACCGAAGCTCTGAATTGGGCAAGACAAAACCAACACCAAAGTTGTGTTTTAGAGATCGAGCGGCAAATAGCGCGGAGAACAAAATTAAATGACGCGTTGAAGACAACTGGACCATTCACTGCACGCTTTTAGTTTCGCAAAAAGGAAGCGTACCCTTCGTGATAATGAATCTTAAACACACCTGATAATAGAAGAAGGCGAAATTGGCCCGAGATCTTATAGTCGATAACAGGGAGAAAATGCCTTTGATACTGCAACAATACAAAATATTAAAAATTTCTTGTGTAATGCCTTTTTTCAGTTGAGAAGTACCTCTTCCTGACAGAAAGTGAAATGATGACTTGCTTGATTAATGGTTTTCGCATCAAAATTTCACTGTTAATTAATATGGTGAGAATCTGCGACATTAATGTTACACAAGCGTTGCCTCTCTCCATGTAACACCCTTCTTCGCAGTGCCAAACGCTACCATCTATTTGACTTTGGAAACAACTGAGATTCAAGACATGCATGTATTCAAATATTTTTATACAAAGTATTATATAGCAAGTACGTGTTATATAGCAAGTACGTATTATATAGCAAGTACGTATTATATAGCAAGTACGTATTATATAGCAAGTACGTATTATATAGCAAGTATTAGATAGCAAATCTCAATAAAATGGCAAGTATTATTTTGTAAATGTATTCAAATACACTTGTATGTTAACAGAAATGTGCAATAAAACTTCTGATTTCAAAAACTGAAGAGTGCTAGAGAATTTCCCATGTTTTACAACATTCATACCCATTCATAAACTATCCATAAAAAATTTCAATAACTTGAAATTTATTTTTAGAATAATATGTTGACAAATGCTCATTTTTTATTTCTATGTAGGCGGAACCTGTTATTTTGAGCACTTCACCTTCATTATTGTTGGTGATATGTCGATTCCCAGCTTCAATCCCCCTTTTCTTTGCCTTTCTGGATTCTGCCCTGAAAACGTGTTCATCCCAGGTTTTTCTTCTTGTTCTTATAAATTTAACTATGTCCGTCACTCCGTACTCATAACTTATACCTTGATTTTTTATTCTATCCCATCTTGTTTTTCCTGCTCTCAAAATATTTATACCTGAAGTTCTTTGAGTTTTAGTATCGGTCCGATGTCATAATAAATGTTAGTCCTCAGAAGTTCTCTATAACTGGAGTCGACTATTAGCTTTAAAGCTCTAGGTGTAGTAAATGTACAGATATTGTCAACAAAAACTCGGTCGCCTGAGACGTAGCACTATCCATAGGAGTAGTCGGAAAAGTGTTAAGATGTATTTGTTGACCTAGGCTTATTGTTACGATATAAAGAAATGTCCCATTGCATTTTTATAAAAAAATAGTTGAAAAAGAAAAAAGAACGTTAACCAATGTTTACAAAACGTTTCAAACACGTATATAATAGATTCCAGCATTTCTTCTTTCTATTCGCAATTTTTATGACAAATACTTAAATTCTCAAAAATCAAAATATTCAAATTAACCTAAACGGTTAAGTGTACAGTCCGACTGCCGAAAATAACTCTAAAATTAAAATCAAGAAGTGAAGGAATTTCAGAGCCCACGTCCATCTTTGACGCCCAATTACTCCAAGTATATTCATATTTTCGGAAACTTCAACATGACCTTATTTGAAAATCTGTTTTTGAAGATCAAATTTCGTTAAGATAAAAATGAATCTTTATTATGGGAAGAGCCGATTTTTTTTTCTTTAGAAAAATCAGGGTTTTCAACCAATATCAGACGTGCCCCATTCTCTTAAACGTCCTTCAGACTATCGAAGAAAAGTTATCCAAAATCGACTTCACCATGTTTTTGAAAATGTTCCGAGGGTTAATGTAATGTACTCCCGAAAATTAGAATATTTGTTATTAATTCAAGAGGCCGCGACATCAGCCAGATCGATAATAGAATATCAATTGTGGAATAAAGCGGCTGAACAGTTTAGCCGCTGGAGTTCACAGACGCACAAACAGACACGTTCTGCCGCCAATCGATTTTTCGAAATCAAGGACCCACAAAACATGAATTCTGGCTACTCGTGTTAGAGGATTTTTTCTAAATTTCGTAACTTAATTTATCCACTTTTTTCGTTACCAGGGCCCTGTAATAAGTTTTTTTCTGCCGAATTCGCCCTTTCTCGCACAGCATTACATAACGTTCTCTTCTTAAGAAGTTTCTTTTTAAGCACGAGAAAGTAAAAATGTACGGCGATAGATGGCAGCTGGCAAGAGTGTAGCAAATCCGAATAATTATCCCAAACGAAAATATAAAACTAATACGAGAATGTCTGCCATTTTGTAGCACCACTAGTTTAAATATCACACGCCTTTACTAGGGACATTTCCAGCGATTTGTATACTGTAACCTGCTGGCTTATTCTGGACGCGGGATTGAAAGGTCAATAAAAACAAACGTACTCTTATAATTCATTTAATTATCAATTAAGATTATGATGATGAATATGAGCATGCACATGAATGATTGGTTACATAGAATTTACATCCCTTTTCATTTCGTCAAAACATACAGGCTCTATTCCTGCCACAAAAAATTGCCGCCTCATTGAAACAAAGCTTATTTATTGACAGTCCCACCGTGTTCTTAGCGGAGAAAGAGCGGGCGGTGACCACATAACACCGTTTATGTCCTTAAGGCCTATTCACAATGCAAACAAGCATGGCATTAACGTCCATAAGCGGACTCATTCACAATGCGTTCGCATAAGCATATCACGTAAGACGTTAACTTCTAAGCTTGCAAGCCTCTGTGCTTATGCTTAAACAAGTCCCTCTGTATATAGAGGGCCTTGGCTTAAGCAAGACATAAGAAATGAACCAATCACAGAACGATAACTCAAAATCGAGAATCGAAATTGGAGCGAAGCCGAAAGACGAACAATCACCAAATGGCAATGGACACAGTCGATACCTCGAAATAGATTCTCACATCCAACCAATAGTAAACCAGAATGTGTCACAGCCAATAGAAACTCTTATTTTGCTTCCTGCTTTGTTTATGTTCGGCACTGTGAATACTTCAGTCTATCACTTATTTTAATGTTTATGTCTATGCGCTATGCTTATGTTTACGTTTGCATTGTGTATAGGGCTTTCCTGCGTTGTTGAATAGCTGCACCGCCCTGCAACCCTGCGGCGGCAGCACATGACGCCGCAGGTCGTGGCGACTGAGGGTGGTTGTCAGCGGATCCTCTCGGGCGACTGAGGGTGGTTGTCAGCGGATTCTCTCTGGCGACTGAGGGTGGTTATCAGCGGATTCTCTCTGGCGACTGAGGGTGGTTGTCAGCTGATTCTCTCTGGCGACTGAAAGTGGTTGTCAGCGGATTCACTCTGGCGACTGAGGGTGGTTATCAGCGGATTCTCTGGCGACTGAAGGTGGTTGTCAACTGATTCTCTCTAGCGACTGAAAGTGGTTGTCAGCGGATTCACTCTGGCGACTGAGGGTGGTTGTCAGCGGATTCTCTCTGGCGACTGAGGGTGGTTGTCAGCGAATTCTCTCTGGCGACTGAGGGTGGTTGTCAGCTGATTCTCTCTGGCGACTGAAGGTGGTTGTCAGCTGTTTCTCTGTGGCGACTGAAGGTGGTTGTCAGCTGATTCTCTCTGGCGACTGAGGGTGGTTGTCAGCTGATTCTCTCTGGCGACTGAGGGTGGTGGTCAGCGAATTCTCTCTGGCGACTGAGGGTGGTTGTCAGCGAATTCTCTCTGGCGACTGAGGGTGGCTGTCAGCAGATTCTCTCTGGCGACTGAAGGTGGCTGTCAGCAGATTCTCTCTGGCGACTGAAGGTGGTTGTCAGCGGATTCTCTCTGGCGACTGAAGGTGGCTGTCAGCAGATTCTCTCTGGCGACTGAAGGTGGTTGTCAGCTGATTCTCTCTGGCGACTGAAGGTGGTTGTCAGCTGATTCTCTCTGGCGACTGAGGGTGGTTGTCACCTGATTCTCTCTGGCGACTGAGGGTGGTGGTCAGCAAATTCTCTCTGGCGACTGAGGGTGGTTGTCAGCGAATTCTCTCTGGCGACTGAGGGTGGCTGTCAGCAGATTCTCTCTGGCGACTGAAGGTGGTTGTCAGCGGATTCTCTCTGGCGACTGAAGGTGGTTGTCAGCTGATTCTCTCTGGCGACTGAAGGTGGTCGTCAGCTGATTCTCTCTGGCGACTGAAGGTGGTTGTCAGCTGATTCTCTCTGCCGACTGAGGGTGGTTTTCAGCTGATTCTCTCTGGCGAGTGAGGGCGGTTGTCAGCGGATTCTCTCTGGCGACTGAAGGTGGTTGTCAGCTGATTCTCTCTGGCGACTGAGGGTGGTTGTCAGCTGATTCTCTCTGGCGACTGAGGGTGGTGGTCAGCGAATTCTCTCTGGCGACTGAGGGTGGTTGTCAGCGAATTCTCTCTGGCGACTGAGGGTGGCTGTCAGCAGATTCTCTCTGGCGACTGAAGGTGGTTGTCAGCGGATTCTCTCTGGCGACTGAAGGTGGTTGTCAGCTGATTCTCTCTGGCGACTGAAGGTGGTCGTCAGCTGATTCTCTCTGGCGACTGAAGGTGGTTGTCAGCTGATTCTCTCTGCCGACTGAGGGTGGTTTTCAGCTGATTCTCTCTGGCGAGTGAGGGCGGTTGTCAGCGGATTCTCTCTGGCGACTGAAGGGGGTTGTCAGCTGATTATCTCTGGCGACTGAAGGTGGTTGTCAGCGGATTCTCTCTGGCGACTGAAGGTGGTTGTCAGCTGATTCTCTCTGGCGACTGAAGGTGTTTGTCAGCTGATTCTCTCTGGCGACTGAGGGTGGTTGTAAGCTGATTCTCTCTGGCGACTGAGGGTGGTGGTCAGCGAATTCTCTCTGGCGACTGAGGGTGGTTATCAGCGAATTCTCTCTGGCGACTGAGGGTGGCTGTCAGCAGATTCTCTCTGGCGACTGAAGGTGGCTGTCAGCAGATTCTCTCTGGCGACTGAAGGTGGTTGTCAGCTGATTCTCTCTGGCGACTGAAGGTGGTTGTCAGCTGATTCTCTCTGGCGACTGAGGGTGGTTGTCAGCTGATTCTCTCTGGCGACTGAGGGTGGTGGTCAGCGAATTCTCTCTGGCGACTGAGGGTGGTTGTCAGCGAATTCTCTCTGGCGACTGAGGGTGGCTGTCAGCAGATTCTCTCTGGCGACTGAAGGTGGTTGTCAGCGGATTCTCTCTGGCGACTGAAGGTGGTTGTCAGCTGATTCTCTCTGGCGACTGAAGGTGGTCGTCAGCTGATTCTCTCTGGCGACTGAAGGTGGTCGTCAGCTGATTCTCTCTGCCGACTGAGGGTGGTTTTCAGCTGATTCTCTCTGGCGAGTGAGGGCGGTTGTCAGCGGATTCTCTCTGGCGACTGAAGGGGGTTGTCAGCTGATTATCTCTGGCGACTGAAGGTGGTTGTCAGCGGATTCTCTCTGGCGACTGAAGGTGGTTGTCAGCTGATTCTCTCTGGCGACTGAAGGTGTTTGTCAGCTGATTCTCTCTGGCGACTGAGGGTGGTTGTAAGCTGATTCTCTCTGGCGACTGAGGGTGGTGGTCAGCGAATTCTCTCTGGCGACTGAGGGTGGTTATCAGCGAATTCTCTCTGGCGACTGAGGGTGGCTGTCAGCAGATTCTCTCTGGCGACTGAAGGTGGTTGTCAGCGGATTCTCTCTGGCGACTGAAGGTGGTTGTCAGCTGATTCTCTCTGGCGACTGAAGGTGGTTGCCAGCGGATTCTCTCTGGCGACTGAAGGTTGTCAGCTGATTCTCTCTGGCGACTGAAGGTGGTTATCAGCTGATTCTCTCTGGCGACTGAGGGTGGTTGTCAGCGAATTCTCTCTGGCCACTGAAGGTGGTTGTCAGCTGATTCTCTCTGGCGACTGAAGGTGGTTGTCAGCTGATTCTCTCTGGCGACTGAAGGTGGTTGTCAGCGGATTCTCTCTGGCAACTGAAGGTGGTTGTCAGCTGATTCTCTCTAGCGACTGAGGGTGGTTGTCAGCTGATTCTCTCTGGCGACTGAGGGTGGTTGTCAGCTGATTCTCTCTGGCGACTGAGGGTGGTTGTCAGCTGATTCTCTCTGGCGACTGAGGGTGGTTGTCAGCTGATTCTCTCTGGCGACTGAAGATGGTTGTCAGCTGATTCTCTCTGGCGACTGAAAGTGGTTGTCAGCGGATTCACTCTGGCGACTGAGGGTGGTTATCAGCGGATTCTCTCTGGCGACTGAAAGTGGTTGTCAGCTGATTCTCTCTGGCGACTGAAAGTGGTTGTCAGCGGATTCACTCTGGCGACTGAGGGTGGTTATCAGCGGATTCTCTGGCGACTGAAGGTGGTTGTCAACTGATTCTCTCTAGCGACTGAAAGTGGTTGTCAGCGGATTCACTCTGGCGACTGAGGGTGGTTATCAGCGGATTCTCTCTGGCGACTGAAGGTGGTTGTCAGCGGATTCTCTCTGGCGACTGAAGGTGGTTGTCAGCTGATTCTCTCTGGCCACTGAAGGTGGTTGTCAGCTGATTCTCTCTGGCGACTGAAGGTGGTTGTCAGCTGATTCACTCTGGCCACTGAAGGTGGTGGTCAGCGGATTCTCTCTGGCGACTGAAGGTGGTTGTCAGCTGATTATCTCTGGCGACTGAAGGTGGTTGTCACCTGATTCTCTCTGGCGACTGAAGGTGGTAGTCAGCTGATTCTCTCTGGCGCCTGTAGGTGTTGTCAGCGGATTCTCTCTGGCGACTGAAGGTGGTTGTCAGCAGATTCAGTCTGGCGACTGAAGGTGGTTGTCAGCTGATTCAGTCTGGCGACTGAAGATTGTTGTCAGCTGATTCTCTCTGGCGACTGAAGGTGGTTGTCACCTGATTCTCTCTGGCGACTGAAGGTGGTAGTCAGCTGATTCTCTCTGGCGCCTGTAGGTGTTTTCAGCGGATTCTCTCTGGCGACTGAGGGTGGTTTTCAGCTGATTCTCTCTGGCGACTGAAGGTGGTCGTCAGCTGATTCTCTCTGGCGACTGAAGGTGGTTGTCAGCGGATTCTCTCTGGCGACTGAGGGTGGTTGTCAGCGGATTCTCTCTGGCGACTGAGGGTGGTTGTCAGCGGATTCTCTGTGGCGACTGAGGGTGGTTGTCAGCTGATTCTCTCTGGCGACTGCGGGTGGTTGTCAGCGAATTAGCTCTGGTGACTGAGGGTGGTTGTCAGCGGATTCTCTCTGGCGACTGAGGGTGGTTGTCAGCCGGCCGACCGGCGTGCACGTGGCGCGCGCCTCAGGCCTCTCGCTGACGGCCGGGCCAATCGGCTCCGCTCGCACCCAGGCGCCCCTTTTCGCGCCGTGGCGTGACTCGCCCTCGATGGCGACGGCGTCCCGAACACATTAGCGACGATCAAAGCCTGCCGTGGCTATTACGTAAGGGTGGCTAAGGCACTCGCGAACGTAGTGGGAGTTTAGAGGCTCTCACGTGTCTTCCTCGAGGTTCACTCGATGCCGAATCATTCTGAAGTTCGAGTGAAAGTGTCATCTGAGCCTTCACGTAAAATGTTCGAACTCGAGGCACTTCGTTCATTGATCTGTGCACTGGAGGCGCGATCCTAATGAGTCTCAAACTCGATCTATCTCGTCTCGTCTCAGCCTTAGCGGCACTGCCCCTCGAATTACGAGAGTTCGGAACTCCCTCCTTCCGCGCGCAACCCAGTCTCTGATTGCTCAGCATCCACTCCGAAGAACATTGACGGGGGCGCTTTCGAACCAATGGCGTGCTAAAAAGTTTATATAAAAAAAAATGTCGATGGAATTTCGGCGGCAGCCCGCGCGCCATTTCTTTCCCACGATCCAAGGAGTGCCACACAGAAGCACTTTCCTCCGGATTGTTTTTCAGTTACTAGCGAAGCTTGCGGCCGCCTTTGCATCTCAATTGTTTGAAGGGGTGCGGTTTAATTGCAGGCAACTGCGCGGTGCTGCGCCCCCCCCCCCCCATTCGTCAGCGGTCGGTGGCTGCATTGCGGTGGATTTTGAAACCTTTTTGGGTGAAAGAAACGTTTTGACTGGTGCGACACCGAAGACATTGGGTGGGGTGGGTTGCCGTAAAGAAACGAGGCGGCTGTCCTTGTGTGACCTTTCTGAGGGCTAGTGAGGGAAGGTCTTTCTTTGTTTCCTGTGAGGGCGGGCGGCCCTGCTTCGCACCTAGTTCTTCATTTTCGCGGTCATAAATCCGCCCACACACTTGAACAACAGCAATATATGCCGCCGCGGTCGACACCCTTGTCCTGTGCCGCGGATTTGAGGTGCCTCTAACGGTTCAATTTGCCAGCCTTGGAGCGTCACGAAATCAACTAGTCTTCTTTCTCGGAGGTGGCGTGTCGTTACAATACGTTACTGCATTTGTGAATGGAAGAGCTTCAAAAGACTTCTATTAAAGTTTTTCGAAAACTCAAAAAGATTTCTGAAAAAAACGCATCAAATTTCGTGTTTCCACTAACGCTTAAACGCCATTTTCTTAAAAATTACTTCAAATCTTTCAACGAGAATTTCCGTATAGGACGAGCTTTTACTCTTCTTTAATATTCGTAAAGTAAATTTCAGTTCTGCCATTAGGAAACATATACTAGATTTACTTTAAATGCGCTTTGGGCGGGGATAGCTGCAGGCAAGAGGACGGAGCCTAAGACATAGCTCAAACCGCAGACATTAGACAGTTAACTAGTACGAGAACGTCTGTCGCATTCTGTAGCAGCACAATTTTTTTGAAAAATTGATTTTTTTTCAAGAATATTACTGTTCAGTTACTTTATGTGTATATTTTTTGTGATGTAAAAATAACTGGCCAATATATCAGTTCCATATGAAATGAATGGTTCCGCTTGTTATTTTATAGTCTGTAAAGAAACCTCGATCTCCATATCCAGAACATTTACCCCTGAGAAAAACCACAATTTAAGCATCACTAGTTTCTGTATTATTTTATTTAGGTTTTTGTAACTGATGTAAATGTTATGAAATGTCTTTCTACGTAGTGGCTAATGACCATAGATGTCGATGAGAGATATTTATTTTAAACATGCCGCGTTTTTATGCTACTTTCCAACTACTTTTCTACTTGTGGCAATACATAACCAAATCCCCAGCGCTTCGACTTGCGTTAAAAACTAACTGAACGGTGGAGAAGAGTACAGACTGCTGTGTGGTAACAGAGCCTTTGTGAGCCAACACTCTAAGAAAAGTTTGTTCCAGGTATTGAGGAAGAAACTGTGAAGTTGGTTTTTTCTCCTTTCAATTGTAACTTTATCCCGGACATCGTTTGGATTAGCTCGCAAATTAATGTTAAATATTTCTTATTAAGGCAAATAAGTTAAAATCTATTTATTAGTGAGCACTCATTACGTTTGCTCATAAACGTGTCCTAAAACATTTAATGGAATAGTTTTGTAGTTAATGATTTAACCAAAACGAGAAAGCCTAAGAATATTAGGCAATTGTTCTGGGTTGCTTGCACATAACTTAACCCAAGGCATCATTTTAATTGGCGCATTGTCAGAAATGCGTAAAAAGATTAGTGAATATTGATATAGGTAAATTAACGTGCGTTGGTATATTTTATAATTACTTTTGGTATCCGAACTTTCATGTGATACCTGATCTGTAAACAAAAATATGTGGAAAACATGTGTGGGGTTTTCTTATAAAATAAAATAAGATATTCACAATCAATTTAATATTTATTATTTTGTAAACGTTTCCGAGACACACACAATAAGTGATTACAAGTAAATCCTCACCATTTTATATTAAAAATTAAATTTAAAAATCATCATAAATTCAAAAAGTCACAATAACACGTTATTCTTCTTCTGTTTCTGTTTACAAAATCCACAATTTGATAATGAACTCTTTTTGTTGCATATGATGGTCTGTTCCATCCATTCAAACGTTTATGCATGTACAACAATCATCCGGGGGGATATTTACAATAAAATTTCTCCTGTGATTACAAGTAAGAGGCTATCCCGGGACATTCTATAAGGTTAGTTCCATGTAGAGGCTTCAAAATGTGTACTTTCTGAAGTATGTTTTAAGTAATTTCACAAAAGAAATTTTCTGTAAATTTTGATTGAAAATAACTACTTAAAGGTTTTTTGTAAGAATCATATTTACACTTAATTTTTACAGTAATCATAAGAGCTGATAGGCTGAAAGTTTGCATTAAAAATAATGATACATTGAGATATTACCTGCTAAATGTCAACTTTCTTACACGAATATTGAGGATTCTTTATAACAGTAAACTTTCGAATTTTTATTAAACACTGTGTCATTTTACCATATTTTGTGATAAAATAAACATTTTGTGATGCGATACGGGTGGATAAAGAGGGATATTGTATGAGTGGATTGTTTAAGAAATCCAGCGACGATATGAGTGAGTTTTCTTATTTTCCACGAGTGGAAATGTACCCCTTTATCCTTATGTTTCGCCCAACATTTATTGCGTTTCCATTGAAGAATAATTTCAACATTAGGAAATTCATGCACATCTTTAGAATTCAAGATATGCATTTGATGATTATTGCGTCTGAAAAAGACCTATTTTAGCTGGTCTTGCATAAAAAGTATAAAGAAATGTTTGCAAATGGAAGAGAGTGAACTTATTCCGAATGAAAAATTAGAAGCTGATTAAGCCATGGAAACGTTACTTCCAACGAAAAGTTAAAACGTGTATGAGAGAGAATATAACATGTATAATGTTGGAAAGTGAAAAAAACGAGTTGCTTGTGGCCCACGCATAAGTTTTGCTGGCGTTCTTTTTAGAACGAGTAAATACAACTAACGTTAATATTCTTTACATTTGAATATGCCAACATGTAAAACATTTTATGTTGTTCCATTAGTAAGCTAGTGTCAAGGAAACATTTACTTTACCTACATTGTTTTATTCATTTATTGTTTATAGTTAGTTGATGTTGGTAATTTTTTATGTAGGCTATAGTTTTATTCACGTTTCGTGACCGATTGGAAAAACCTTGGTCACGTCTACAAACTATTTACGATTTTGAATTCTGATTAGTACTTGTGGAGTTTTAATTGAACGCGCACAATAAATATAGTGATCAACGATTTTTCGTGAAATTAATGAACATATTTAGTTAACCAAACACTTTTGAAAAGATTCAGAACCTGCTGATCCTGCTTTATCTAATGAGATATTTCAAGGTGGTGAATTTTTGTAAAAAATAGCTGAAAATTCTGTATTTTGGGATTTTCTTGCCAAAACCAATTTTAAACATAATTTATGAAGTAATAGTAAGGGATAGGAGATTTGAATTGTATGTTCAAAAACAGTGTAATATTTATTTCTTAGAAGTGAAGTTACACTTTTTTCTCAAATACTACGAAATCTATTCCATTTGAAATCTTGAATTTTTTATCACTAATATTTTTTTTTCAATTTTGCTTCAATGTACCATCTCCACCTTAATAAAATAAAAATTGATATTAATTTCATAGAATAGAGAATAAAATTTACAAGTTTCATTCATTTGTTAATCAGTAACTGAAAGGGAAATGTGTCGTTAAGTTTCGAAAACCTAGTCGTATTGCACAATGCCGCTGCGCGGCATCAAAGAATCATCTCTTATCACAAAATCTATGAAACTTACACAGCTAAAAATACATTTTAAATATAATAATAACAATAATATTTATTTGAGTAATGTGAGACTCGGCATACATTTCATCAAAATTTGAGGTGATTGTGTGAGCATTTATCCCAATTTGGACCACTTGACATGGAATGACCCGTAAACGATTGAACAAAAACCTGCGAAACTGAAATGCGAAGCAAGGAGGATGGCAGATACACACTCTCATCAGACTGGTAATATGTTGAAGTGCGAAGTGACCAACATGGGGAGATGTTCAAACTTTTAAAATTTTCATTTACTTTAGTAATAAATGTGGAACAGGTCATACGAATGTGTTATGTCGACAATATTTGTATAAATATTTTAATGAAGAAAATTGTTGATATATTTTAATATTTTGGTTTGTACCATCAAAAGAATGTATAATCAAAGAACATCAAGTCTGTTTAAATAATAGAGAAAACTAATATTCATATAAGGAAATGGCAGATTCTGTGACAATGTTCAAAATGCAGTGTACATCTTCGAATTCATACGTTTTGTTTCGTCACTCATTAAACACACCAAACGTCTCATTTATAAAAATCTCAAATTACACGTGCTGAACGGGCAAAGGGTGTCTCAGGGCATCAACTGATATCACTAGTGCCTATGAATCGGAGTACGTAGGGATAGAGGCCTGACGGTGGAAGGATTTTCGACACTAGCTACATAACTAGGTTGAATTGAATTGAATTGAATTGAATTAATGCCTTATTTTACGTGGCGAGACTCAGGCCATCAGGCCCGCTCTTCCGTCTGACCACGTTAATTTCGCTACGCTCCTTTCACCAACTAGCAGAGAAAGGAGGTATTTCTTGGGCGAGAAACAGGCGATTTGAGTTTAGCTCAGAGGCGTCATTTAGGCTTAAGGATCTTTTACATGCAAGTAAATCTACTAACATGGGACAGTCGGCTTTACTTCCCCTCCGAAGGAAGGCGTACGTTTCGCCCTGAAAAATCCACGTCTTCGATCGGGTTTGAACCCGCCAACTTGGGTACAACAGTCCGGAACGCTAACCGTTACACCATCGCCGCCGCAGGTGGAATTCAGCCGCTGTCTAGAAGGAATTTCTAGCGGCCGGTTACTCTGATTGGTAGTTTTTGTTTTCTCCAATCAACGCCAGTGGAATGTCGGAGCAGTACCCTAACAAACGAGCCACGAACTGCGCGCGATCTCTCCTTCCTAATCTTTGCCCGATCCTCGCCCGTTTCTTACACTCGCATATATTACACTACCACACACCCCGGGAGGCCAGTCAAGAGCTTAGATCTTGTCTGGGCTGGGGTGGTGCCCCGCTGGTGGGAGATACCTGGTTGAGGAAAATTCCCGCAAGCCGACGGGTAGGTCGACGATACATGTACTAAACTTAGGGGACTAATGATCCTTAGTAGTTGCCGCGCCCAGAATCACTCAACCGTGTGAAAAAATCTGAAGGAATCAAGATTTCGGAGCGGGGGGGGGGTAGTATGTTGAAGTCTGCCTCAAGAAATGTATTGTGAAACCGTTTTATTTTCTAGTGTTCTACTGTGCTAAGCCAAAATATGAATCATTTAAATGGCCACACCATTACAATTTACTTATGGTTGTGGGCTTCGAACGTATGCAGTACATACAGCTTGCCTTAGTTACGGTCTGCAAAGAACAGACGCCGGGGCATACAAATGCACTTATATCGGACACCAAAATTCGCGGATAGAAAGGCAAAGTCCTATGTAGATATGAACTTAGGTTGTACCGACTGCTCTCCTTACGTTCGTGGAAGTGTAAATATGTAATTATGTGTGTAAAGAAAAAGAATTTTCAAGGATAAGATAGGAAAGATCGCGCCAAGTTCAAAATTTGAATCCATCAAAGGTTTCTCGTCCTACACAGTAGTTTCAAATATATATATAACACGCATTGAATCTCGCCCTACGCGTCAGAGCCAGCTCGGCTAAAAAGCAAACTAGACCGGCTCCAGCTCCCACGCCGAGGGTAACGAATGAGTCCACAAAATGGGTAAGGGAAAGCTTAGGGCGATGTGAGTTCTGTTTGACTGCATCGAGTCCCCTAATATAATACGAATATTTTCTCCATTCATCGTCCGTGGCCTTCAACACGATGCCTGCCTGCGCCATCCTCATCAACAGACTACCATAGCGATCGGCTAGATCCCAGTTCTTCGCCACGGCGAAAGACACGAAGACAAACGACCACATGCATTCCTTTATTTGCCTTACCTCGACATTTTTTGAAACAATTACGCGCAAGTACTTAAATTCCATTTCCGGTACCAGGACAGGATATATAAACTCGCGTAACTCTTCAGTCGACTTATTCGTTTCGAAAAGCGCGAACAGCTTCGGGTGATCGCTTGTGTCGACTTGGCTCAGCAATGCCTGGCGCAGGTAAGGGGGAATGGAGATATGATCGAAGTGCTCTGTTACTTCCTCCAACGTTTCAACCTCGTATCCTCGTTTGGGCACGGTGAGGAAGCTGGTGAAGACGCCGGAGAAGCTGTTGAGGACGATGAGGCTGAAGAGGGAGCCCCAGATCATGAGAGAACGCCGTTCGCCTCCGAAGCCCCCAGTGAGAAACGTCTCCGTGGCTTCTTTCATCGCTTCGATGACGTCCACTTTGAATCCGAAGCTGCAACACAGGAGAGAGGGCCACTGGTTAGAATTCATTTCATAATTTGAACCAAAAATTAAGTGTTGATTTAGCTCTTAATATCCTCCCGGGACCCCACCGAGCCATTTTCAAAGATATTTCTTTGATCAGCTGTTGGCAATATTGCGTACAGCTATGTGTCACCACATGTTTGGTCTATGTATTTGTTAGTGTACTATACCGCGACTCTAAAGTAAAAACGTTCTATCTGTCCCGCGGTAAATGTTACAGGAGAGCATTAGATTTAGATTTATTCGGTCAAAAAACACTAAACACTGTATGTGGCGTAGGGGGAAAAGATTATCTACGCACGTTTTCTTGAGTTTCAGAATCCCTTCCCGTCATTTTAACTATAAATAGTCGAAAGATGGGCAAAAGTTTAACATAAATAAATAAAAATAAATTTTAAAAACCGCGAGATAAGCAATATTTGAAAAATAAGTAATTTTCGTTTCTGAGTTATAGAAAACTTATTTGCATCGGTACACGAATTGCAAGTACGATTTTTCTGCATTGCTAACAAAGTTTTGACCATCTCCAAAACAAAATTTATTTTAAATGTATTCAAACTTTGTCAGTGCACGAAATTTTAGACTGATAATTATTCAAAAAGCATTGTAAATTCGTAAAATCCAAGACCCTATTTTTTCAGATAGAACCTTTTTACTCTCAATATTTATTTTCAAGTTCGAGAAAAAAGGTTCTATCTTTAATGGTAGGAAAATTTGACTGGTATATTACTGAAATAGTTTCAATTATTCACGTAACTATCATTTATTAAATTTTAAAGAAATATGCTTACATTTCATTTTGCATACATTACAATTTGTACCATGGTGTTCAATTACAATGACATGTTAATTTAATGTTATTACTTAGAATTAGCCAACTAGAAGTGGAAAAGGTTCTTATTGTACATTTCTGAATTGCACTTAAATTTGAAATACTTTATATCCATATTAAAGCAAAATGTCGCGAAACAATAATGTTATTATTTTCCCTTTCTCCGTAAGTCTCTGAAAAAGTTTCCAGAGTTGGCATCTATTTCAACAAGTGGGCTGAATCGACTATGTTTCTTTCAAAGGTTGAGAATATTTTGTTCGTGTTTCTTTTTTTCTGGAAACGATCTGATATCCTCAGTATGTAGCTAACTTTTTTAGAATGACTTTTCAAGTTGTAAAACGGAATAAATAAGCTCTCATGATCATCTGGAGTGACATTTCGTGTGCAGTTGTGACAACAAATATTTCCGCAATTTGTAATTTTGTTACATTTTTTAGCTTGAATGAGCTTGCCTCTGTAATTGGTATGTTCTAAGCCGGCTTCATGTTTCTTTGATACTAGCACATTTTGCCAATCTCCATCACGTTTCATCTTCCTGGTATGCTTCAGTCTTTCCTTGAATCTTTCCTTAAATTTCTTTCTCTAATGCATAGTCTGAATTTTTTGGGGTTCTTGATACCGAAAAATTGATTCACAGCAGAATTTATGTCCGTCCGTCTGCCTGTTTGTGAAAAACATGTAAACAAATTACAATGTGCCGTCCAATATACTAACATTGTAGTCTCCACTCTGCCCTTCTGGTACAACAGACCAAAACTATGCAGCGAGATTAAGCATGCAAACCAACAATTAAAACTGCAACTGAGAGAAAACAATTAAACACTTTTTGAAATTAATTTCCTCTCAGCAAAACACTTCAGCAAAAGTCTTCACATGAGGTCTGGAAAACATGCACAACACATCATCAACTCCAGTCCTAGACAGTCTCCTGACAAAAATCCATCCCTTGCACCTTCCTTACGTTCTCCACCCCCACCCTTATTTCGAACCCACTTACCTCCTCCTCTGATTCTACTACCGTTTCTCCCATTCCCACTACCAATTCACCTACACCTGATGCCCCAATTACCTTACAATCTGTCAGTGCTGGGACACATTACATTTCATATTACAAAATGAAATTCAAAATTACTGGCCAATTTCTTTTTTATCGTTTTTTTAAAATATTGGAGTGACTTTTTTTGTACGAATGGAAACCTTTCTTAGTAAACACGACGCGTTTTCAGATTGTCAACATGGGTTTCGAATATCATCTACGGAATCAGCCATATTTTCGTTTTTTTAAAGATGTCGCTTCATCCATAAACCAAAACGAAGCACCTATTGGATTATTTTTAGATCTTCTAAGTTTTTTGACATCATTGATCGTAACATTTTACTTTCAAAATTACTTTGGTATGGAATTCGTGGTATTGCTCTAGATTGCTTAAACAACGATCTCAGAGAGTAGAAATACCTTACTGGAATAATGTAATATAATTTACACAGCTTTCCGATTCTTTGCCAATTGAATATGGAGTCCCGCAGGGATAGATTTTAGGCCCAGTTATCTTTCTACTATACGTAAACGTTATGCCCTCGACGATTAGAAACGGAAGAACAGTTCTCTTTGCGGATGATACGAATATTCTTTGTAATAAAGAAACCGTAAATAGTACAATATCAGATATTTCAAAGTGGTTCCTTAATAACAAATTATTAGTAAATGAAAAGCAAACTGTTTCAATGCAGGTTTCCATTTCAAATAAACAGCTCTGTACTCCATTGAAAATGAAATATGTACCATTGACTGATATTAAGGTAACGCAATTTTTAAGTCTTTCAATTTAGTCAGACCTTAAATGGAACGTCCATTTAAATGAATTGAACCCTAAATTACGTTCTTTATGCTATCAGAATTCTTTCAAATTCAGTCATCCTATATACTGCTCGTTGTGTATATTTCGTGAATATTCATTCCCGCCTGAGATATGGCACAATATTGTGAAGAAATACATCTTATAGCTCCCGAACTTTTAGATTACAAAAAAGAATTGTACGAATAATAAGCAATTCCCATCCAAGTGATACTTGTAAGCCTCTTTATTAATCTAGGTATCTTATATAGGATATAAATGTCTGTCACACACGCATCGTAGATTTTTTGCTTCACGAAAGCCGTCGCCGCGTATACATATCGTAAGTATCAGAGAATCAGGATGAATAACAACAGGTACAGCCAATGAGGATGTACTTCTGTATCTCCGGCAAAACGTGTCTAAGATTTTCTGCAGCACGAACACCTTGACAGGGTATACAACCAGCCGGGACAGCCGTTACCGGATTATCAGGGTAAAGATGAGAAAGTGCAAACCAACACAGGCAAAATGCAGTTACCGGAGTATCAGGATAAAGATGAGCAGGTACAGGCCAATGAAGATGTACACCTCTGGCAAAAAAGCGGCGAAGATTTCTCGCTTCTCGAATTCTGCTCGCCGAATCATTAAGCAGATTGCCTCTAGCGCGTGAGGATACAGGTACCCCACGCGGTCGAGCATTTGCGGCGCCCAGTACATGCTCTCTCCGTACACGTGGAACTTGCCGTTGGTGAGGTTCTCGTACGGATCGTCGTGCATATTCACCTGCGGCATAGATATTCGCGTTATTGCAATATAATAAACTCCCGTTATTGTAACAATTGAATTTGTTCAAAGAATTGGTTGCCCCGACCGGGACTCTGACCCGGGCCTTCTGGTTTACGCCCAAGTGCTCTAACCACTAAGCTACCGAAACAACCAATCCTTTCAACAGTTTTCACAAGCGCGATTGTCGCTCCTTGTATATATTATATGTAATTATCACCATCCATTGCTCTTATAACTGTTTTAATAATATTTATTGCGGCGTTATTTGTATGTTCTCTATGTTTAGCGACATTATCATAAATATAACATCAACAATAAAATGAATCGTAATAATAATCAAATATGTGTAAAATCTGCACTCGTTTTTTTTTTTTTTACTTTCTCGTGCTTAAGATGGAACTTCTTAAGAAGTGAAAGTTAAATAATGCTGCGCGAAAAAACTCTTATTACAGGACCCTGGAATCGAAAAAAATGGATAAATCCAGTTGCTAAATTTGGAAAATAATCCTCTAACCCGTGGTGTAGCCAGAATCCATGTTTTGTGGGTGTTCCGTTTACTACACAAAGCCCTCCCGGGCCCTTCTACCCTTGGAATGGCACCTCCACCTGTGCCAGGTCAGACTTGCGAGAGGCACAGGCCACACCGCCTGCCCAGGGCCTTTTCGCTGAGTTTTTTCTTTTGTCCCCTCCACAGTAACCCTGTGAAGGAGGGGAATTTATTTCTATAAATATTTTTACATTACGCTGCCGCCTTGCGGCTTAAGCAGCTACAGGCGGGGCTTTTTCTTACAACTAACTTACAATCTAGTCTTAAAGTTATCTTAATTGCACTTTGGCATTACTAACTTACACTAAAATCATTTTTGTAATTCTATTTATATATTCTACGTAAATTGTATATCTTGGTACATTATTATTATTATTATTATTATTTCTACATTCACACATCATTCATACTATTTTCATTATATACATAACCATTCATTCTTCCTTCTTTTTCGCTGAGCAGTCTCCGCGCTCACGAGCAACTTTCATGTTTTGCGTTTCGCGCATGTTACACCGCTGCCCTCGGCACGTGTATAAAGTACGTGTGAACATGCCATCGGCGGGTACTACAGAGCGGTACGGACAGACCCGACCCACACAGTCAGTCACCTGCTCGCGAGAGACAGCGTGTGCCGCACGCACACTCCTGCTGTCTTGCAAAAACTAGTGGTGCTACAGAATGGCACAAACTTTCCCGTATTATTTTTCTATTTCCGTTGGTCCTGGCTAGCTATTCACACATTCTTGTCGGCTGCCATCTATCGCCGCCCAGAGTACATTTTTTGAAATTTTGTTTTTAATTTTACTAATAGTTTTCCTAATAGTAGAATCGAAATATTACTTTAAGAATATAATAGTAGGGTAAAACCGCTAGTTGTAATCGCTCCCCTGCTTGCTTGTACGTTGTACGTTGTTATCGGGTCGACCTCCGTTCGTCTGCAGGATCCTCTAATACATCGTCGGACTCTCTGCATACCAGTTTGTATCTTTCACTTCGTCAATATTCAAAACTTCTTTCGACAATTAACATTTACGATTTTTCACAGATAACTACACACTTTTATCTGATTCCTTCGATTTTGCTCTCCTCACAACCAAAGTTTGAGCAATTCTCTTAGCCTACGTGTATTAGCACGTTCGAGAGCTTCTCCGTGGTACTTCCTATCACTATCAAAGTTTACGAGCATCTCTCCCGGCAGTTCATATGTCGCGCTGCTTAATTGTTCTCCGATGCGCAGTATCATTCGAAAACTCGTCTATTTTTTTACGAGCTACGGGTCCCGATTTTCTGATAGGCCGATCGCTTATTGATATCCGATCTGTTTATACTTTGACTATATTACACTACTTTCGTAAGTTTTTTATTGAAACCATCAAATGGCCCGTCACAATTCCTAGTTGGGGAAAACCGCGCAAGCCGACTTGTAGATCGGCACCGGATCTCAACCCTCAGTGGGGGAAGGACACCTGCAAAAACATGCACTACGCTCTCGGGGTTAACGATCTTATTAGTTGATGTGCCGGAAACTCTAATCAACAACCAGTCAACAGGAATTTTAGAATTTAATATTTTAGAATAAAATCAAAATATCTCCACATTATTTCCTTTCTGTAAATTTTATGTACTATTTGAAATCATTCCAGAATTATGTAATTGACGTTTCGTGGTGTTTTGATACGTTAATAGTAGTTTATGCGATTAGTTTATAATGTTAAGCTTTATTGCTTGAGTTCATGTTTTGAAAACTCGCTCCTGACGTCGCTCGTTTTCAATTTTGTTTGAATGCAATAAAGCAATATTGTAAATCAGTTGCATACACTATTTTTTGTATCACAGTGTTATAAATTTATAAGAGTATCGAACGTAATTTTGCGAAACAATTTTCTTGTGACGTCTGGGGAATTTGACATCAGTGCGAGAAAACGGTGGTTGGCTCTTGTGATGGCATTTGTGGTGTTACCTATGATTAAGTGCTACACGCTACGGAGAAACTGCACGTAACTCTTGGTCCGCACCTGCACGCATCCGTCCAGCTGGTTGGTGTAGGTGGCCATGGTGTGGATGAGGTCGCCGTCGCGGCCAAGGACGTCCCAAGGATCGCCGTGGCGGAGAGGGCAATGTGTGCGCTTGAAGAGGGTCTGTGCAGGCATCCCCCACCGCACGCTGCCCGGAGGCACGGCAGCGCTGGCCGGGGCGGTGGGCGGCGGCGGTGAAGGGGCGGGGCCGGGGGCGGGCAACTCCGGCAGAAGAGCGTGGCGCTGGCCGCCCGCCAGGGCTGGCAAACCGCAGCTGCGGAAGAAGCCGTTCATACAAAATTTAAGAGTGAATGGTTAATGCCAGGCGCGGATCCACGGTGAGGGAATCCCCCCCCCCCCGTAAAATGTTTCAGCAAATATTAATATTAACTTGTCAAGAGACGTTGAAAAAAAATATTTTCGGATTATTATTAAAACGAATAAAATCGTATGGCAGCATGAATTGAGTGTAGCCAACGACATTTTATAAAATCTGTATTATGACATATTGGACGAATGAAATAATTATATGCGTCGCATTAGAAATGCCAACGATAACTCACCACAACACCTATATTGGACGAAAACATTTTGAATTTCCCCTCCCCGAATTCGTCTCTGGATCCGCTGCTCTTAATACAGGTCTGCTCAGCATTTTGCAGTTTGACTGACCTCGGGAGCCGCGCGCTAGCAAATTGAATGTAAGCTCGGGCCGTGTGGATGGGGTCGGATAAGACCCATTCTAGGAGTGGGGCCCGCCAATGAGAATGCGCAGTTCGAACCGTAGAGAGTAAATTGATACAACAATTGCGAGAATGACGAACTATTACATACAGTTCAAGTTTCATTATCTTTTATTTTGGAAATGTTTGTTGTCGTAAGACAATGTGAACCTAAAACGAATTTGACATACATATTTGATTTGGATACCAGTATTACAATTTGCTTGTAGGACTGATAATGTAATTTGCTTTAAGCTCGACGAGGTAATCGCAAATTTTGCGTGCTGATAAATACAACATTTTAATAATGAATCCTTTTTGTTTGATGATGACAGTAATAAATTATTTTCTATTAACTATGTTTAATTGATTTTGACGGATCTATGAAAGCAACAAAATCTTATTCTTATAAAACCATGAATCTTTCCTCTAATTTCCTACGAATACTATTTACTCATAATCCTAAACGTTGATTAAGTCCTTTGCGTTTTATTTAAAGAGACCCATAATAATGACATGATTGCACATAAAATATTCTAAAAGAAATTTGACCGTTGGTTTCTTTTATTCAGGTTCATAATGAGAGAAAATGGTCACAAATATATGTGCTACCAAACATTATCCTTCTTAAAATTGTCTATATTTCATTTTTATATCAATCTCAATGTGAGAAACTGTCCTCTATTTTCTCCGGTTTGCTATCATTTGGTGATTATGACAGTTACGTAATGCTGCGGAAAATCGATTTCGAGATTTCAACGGAAATACATGTTTTGAGGTCCATTGATACCGAAAAAAGTGTTTTTAAACGTCCGTCCGTCTGTCTGGTGTATGTGAACAATACTAGCACCTAAACCATGCGAAGGATTATTTCAAAATTGAAGAAACTTCTATCATTTTGACCTGAGGTGTTGCTCTGCGATTTGGAAAGCATACATCAGTTTTTGGGGGTATTTTACATGAACCTGAGACTTTTTCAAAAATGGCTGCAAATTTTTCTTTAAATATCTTGTAAAATACATCTAAAAAGATGGCATAGTCCAATTCTCTCTGTTAACACCGAATTTTCGAAAATTTCAAAAGTTTGATTATTTTTGGGGTCCAATAACTACAAAATTAAAGATACAGATTTTTCCTTCAAATAAAGTTTGTTTTCCATAATCTGTTCTTGGATTAAAATTTTAGTACTTTTTTTAAAATTATAGTACTTTTCGCACATTGTTGCGAGCAATTTGTACAATTTTATAAAATTACAAAAACAAGATTTTCTAAAAACAGCCCCAAATTTTTTCTTTAAACTTTTGATAGAGATTGTGCTAAATGCACTTTATGACATGACATAAACGCCATGTAGCTTTATTCTTTTTTTCTCAAAAATTACAAAAATGTAATTATTTGACTTGTCTGTCACGTCGTCAATATTTACATTAGCGGCAATTTGTTCACTTTATTACATTTATGAAAGCATGTGCTTCTTGAAAACTCAACCGTTGTCTGTGACAACGATCTCAAAATTCCTCACTTTCAGAAACGCTCAAACGCCATTTTTTCAAAAACGGATCCAATTGTTTTTTTTTCAAACTTTTCAAATGGGTAGTGATAATTGCACTCTTTAATATGAGGTATGGTTCACTTCAGTTTTTTTTAAAAAGTACACAAATGTAATTTCATTTGAAAAATATCTCACGCGATTAATATGCAATTTGTAAACATTATTGTATTTGTGAGTTAAAGCGCTTCAAATCACTTCAAATGAACTTTTTCGAAATGTGTTTTTTGAAAAAACAAAAAATATCGTAACATGTCATCTTATAGAGTCTATTTGGCACTATTTCTACCAAAAGTTTAAAGAAAAAATTTGGAGCCGTTTTTGAGAAAATCTATTTTTTGTAATGTTTTAAAATTGTACACATTGCACACAATATTGCGCAAAGGCTACTAAAATGTTCAAAAAATTGTGCATGACCTTAATAAAGGAACTCACTATGGAGAACAAATTGTATTTGAAGAGAAAATCTGTATCTTTAATTTTGTACTTGTAGGAAGACACTGAAAAAAATTAATTCTTTAAAATTTTTCAAAAAATCAGAGTTAACCATTGGAAATCTAAGCCACCTTAATAAGTGTATTTTTCTCTATTCTTACAAGAAATACAAAGAAAATATTTGCAGTCGTTTTTGAGAAAATTTTGAAAATGTCCAGGGAGCTTCATGTAATGTACCCCAAGTTTTTTTGTTTATTTTTTTAAATCTTGGATATTCGATTAGAGCCAGATCGACACGGGTTTCTTCAATTTGGAAAAAATCCTACGCAGGCTAGTAGCGTTTACGGACACCAGACGCACGGACAGATTGATGAACGTTTTGAGAAAAAACAAACCTTTTTCGGTATCAGGGGGCCCCGAAACGTGTATTTCTGTTGAAATCTCGAAATCGATTTTCAGCAGCATTACATAGCATTCCCTATACTTCGTATATACGTACGAATACGGGAAAGTAAAAAACACGTATCTAAGGTTAACCATTCACTTCACTTTTCTTCGCATTTCGGACAACTCTTAAATGAAAATTAGCGTTTACAACTACCTTACAATATTTAGTAATATTCATTGAATTATGACATTACAGTATCGATCGCTCTATTTACATGTTCACTGCTATCCCTACCTCCAAATGGCTGCAAGCAGAGTCAACGCTGCTCCGTTGAAAATGTCAGCCATCAGCTGCGCCTGAGTTTATTCCTGCAGGACCTTTGTAAATAAACTGTACAATGAAAAGAACTGTTAGTAACTGCTCTTGGAAAAATATCTCCATACAAACCATACATTTTGTTATCTATTTGTACAAAAGTACTACTGCAGCAGAAACAATTCTGCTGAACGAAACCTTAAGATTGATTTTCCAAAAAGTAGCACGCACACTGTTCAAGAACAAGAAATGAAATACATTTAACTAATTCTGCAATGCATTAAATATTTAAAAAAACATTTTGCACGAATCCTACAATAACTTTAAAATTAAACTAATAACTTCAAAGTTTTGTCAAGATATGTGTTATTTTTATCAAGTTTAAGTGTTTCCTCTGTATATTCTTAAACTCCCCCCTCCCCATCTATCTATGTTTCTTATTTGACTTTAACTACCCTAAAATTCCATAAAATATCAATTACCAAGAAAGTAATTGTCTATAATTAGAAGGATACCGAATCTTTCAACAGATTTAACAGGCAATCGAAGTATGATCCAGTTTTTGAGTACTGTTTTTGATATTTTCCGAGTTTCTCGATATCTCACAAAACTATAGTCACTTGTCTCTTGGCTGGAGCGTAATTAGTTTTCCCTCAATTGTTGTGCGCATTGGAATTCTAGGGTCCATGTTATAAGATACAAATTAGAACGAGTGTTGCCAGAATAGCAAATACGTTCTTGCATTACTTCATTATTCCAATTTTTGAAAATTCAGAGTTCAACGAAAATTAAACCTCCCGATGCTTCTAAGTTCCCTTTCTCTATTTGAGAAATGCTTTTTTTAATGTGTGTAGTTTTAAGAAAAAATATAAATTGTCTTTATTTCAAGCAAACATTGCGAGAAAAATACTATTAAAAAATTGAACGTTGCCTTACTTAAAGATCTAAATTTTTAAAACTGATTTTTAAGGGAAAAATCACTGTCATAAATTTTGGCACTGATTTTTTGCAATCGAACGGAAATGACAAGCAATCAACGTAAAGTAATTGATAAGGTGAAAAGGCAATTTAATACAAAAGCATCCTTGGAAAGATTTCACTGATTTTTGCAATTTTTCGAAAATTCAGATATCTTGTCGAAAATTCAGAGTCCGACTTTTAAAGCATTCGTTGCTCTAATTAAAGGAAAAACTATATATACTTGTTCTATTACAACACGTACTTCATTAAAATTATCGATACTTGTGGTATAACAATCTCGCATTAGTAACGGTTACATCATTTTCTTAAACCGCAATTTATGGCTTGCTTGACACGTCTCAGTCATGACTGTGTGGGAAATTCGTATTTGAAAAATTAGGCAAAACAACTCATATTTTGAAAAAAATTAAGTGATCTTATTTAGAGATATTTTCTGAATAATAAAATTCATTAAATATAAAATATCTGTAATCAATATTAAAGTTTTATAATGTCAATTGTTTTTGTTTTCTCATTTTTCCAAAATACTGAGGGTTCACCGAAAATGACCTTAATGCCAGTGTTAATAGCGTACATTGCTCTATTCAACAAAATATCACAAATATATCATTTAACGATACTCGTATATTCAACCTTCCGTTCTTGCGCATCTTGCTCTTTTCTAGCTTTGCTGTAAAGTGAGTCACTCTTTGGACGCGTTCTTCTTATTCCGTTTTCTATCAAAAATCTATTACTGAACTCGCCTATCTCGACTCTACATCTTGCCTCCCTCCATCATTTCCTAATATAATTAGTTCCTTCGTGATGTCTTTTAAGAGATCTATGAACTGTACTTCCAAAATACAATAACTTTAAGAGGTTACCCTCTTGCGTGTCATCGGAGAGGCCGGTCGGAGGCAGCAACTGATCAGTCACTGCAGTGCCTCTGATCGGGAGGTCCTGGGGTTCGAGTACCGACGATGGCAGGATTTGCGACACTAGTCAGATAGCTGGGTCGAGTTCTGCCGCTGTCTGGAAGGGAATTCTAGCGGCCGCCTGCTCTGATCGGTAGTTTTGCGTGGTTTCCCCGATCAATATTTGGCAAATCCCGGAGGGGTACCCTATCAAACGGGCCACGGACCGAGCGCGATTGTTCCTTCCCAAATCTTGTCCTATCTTCACCCTTTACACACACACTTACGCGCTATTATACCGCGCATGCTCGGAGACCGGTCGGGAGCGTAGAGCTTATCCCGACTGGGGCGGTGCCCCGCTGGTACCTGTTGGTTAAAAGCCCACCAGCCGTCGGTAGGTCGGCGCCGGATCTCGCTATTCAGCGGGGGCAATATCATCGCTACAGCCCGAGTAAAAACATGCACTACACTTACGGGACAAATGACGTCTAGTACTTACCGCGCCCGGAATCGCTAGTAATCTATCGATTAATCACGTTACGTGCCTCATGTCAATACTTTACCGACACGTAAGTATCGCTACTGCGAAAGCATGTCGGCTCTTCCTTTCCAATAACTTTGTAATACAATACTCACAACGGAGTTAAAGAAAAATACTCACCTTCAATATTC
The DNA here is from genome assembly GCA_038098605.1 of Gryllus longicercus. Taxonomy (NCBI): domain Eukaryota; kingdom Metazoa; phylum Arthropoda; class Insecta; order Orthoptera; family Gryllidae; genus Gryllus; species Gryllus longicercus. The sequence goes on along the minus strand of JAZDUA010000412.1, from coordinate 679,916 downwards.
TTTAGGGTAGACGTTGTGTTCCTCGTACTGGTGAGAAGATGTATCAGGCGACCATGTGGTTATTTTCATGTTCGGTTCACTTAACTTGAGCTCTTGAGCAACGCGATCAATAGTAACATCGAAACATCTACCTCCAAATTTTATGAAATTCTTATTTACTGCGAAGGGGACCATTTCTTCTGCTCGACGGAAAAGTGGATATTTGTAATATTTCAGCCATACCCACACTTATTTCGTTTCAAGAACGCCCGATTTTGTTTCGATGATACACATCTCAACAACAGTATACCATTATTTTTGTTTCATTTCGCTTTGAAAGTCCCATTTCTCCATCACTATCCTCACCTTCGTTTAAAATATGAATCTGAGTACTTATTAAAGAATTCAGTTGAACTATAAATGGAAAGATTTACTTTCTTCAAAATATAATACTTTAATTGAACCATGTACAAATCCTCAAGGTAATTAATTTAGCAACAAGCTGAATAGACTTGAAAATAATATTTTCTTCTACATGGTAAGTCTGTATTAAATTAGTGGTACGCATTTTGTCGCATTATCTGTAACAGTTACGCAATATTGTAATCCTACTGAAACTCAAAAAAGTTATTCTAACCCTTCAAACGGTTTGATGTCACTTCTAACTCAGGTACGTGAGTTTAGCATAGCACTTATCGTAAATACACTAACCGCCAACCACCTGATCTCACCCTGAGTCCCGACTTCCGTCGTCGTACGGGAGAGCAGAGTCAAACTCCAGCAACCGGCTGACGCTCTAAGGCCACAATCCAGGACTGTCTGAGGAACGCCACAATACGCTGGCCGAAACGTTAGCCACCATGCCAGTGGTGCGGCTCGTCCCGGATAGCCTTGATTATACAATACTGTGTATGCAGTCCTCAGCGCACCTTTCGTTATTAAATGTTACATTTTTGTTATAAATGCACTTGTGTTTCCTTTCGTGGGGATAACGTTACGTGGGCAACGCAGATAAGATGCATGCTGTTTGTCCCCGATTACTTACCTGTGAGAAATAGAAAAATAGAAATTTGCTTTCTTTGACTGATGAGCCGATAGGCGTTTTGACCTGTGCCACCACTCACGCCGAAGAGGGCGAACAGAGAACGTCAATTAATTTTAATAAACAAATCTACCCTATCATTTAATTTAATATTGGGGAGCACAGTTTTTAATGTTATTTCCAACAATAATATGAATTCGGGCTTGCTATATTATTATACGTTCTGAAGGCTTCTTTATGATACTTGAATTTGTGGGCCTGAAAATTCACCGCTCTTACGAGTATTCGGCTGATAGAATTATTTATATTACGTAAAATTTGTATTGGTGACTAGTTCTCATGAAACCTCGTTATTTTGAAATAAAGAAAGACGTAAATTGAACTTTTCACAGAAGTGCAAGAATGGCTACTGTTGTTTCTTCGAAATCTTTTATTTGAGCTTTGAATTTATGAAACTATATTTACAATTAGATACATGGCAAAATTATATAAACAATTTTATACATTCACGCAAATATCCGTTTTATTTTTAAAATTTAGAATTTTTCTAATACGACCATTTAACAATACTTTATTATACCTTTATTTACAATAGCTTACTGCCATCTTTCTAAACGGCGAGTCCCCTCTGCCCTGTTCTCCCCCGTGCTCGGGCTGAGCACGATACAATCGAGGCCACCCTGGGCCTGGCGCAGCCTGTCTTGCTGCGGTGCCGGGGATACGCGAGGCGGTGAGTCTCCAACGTCACCTGGGACCACGCGTGGCCGGCCGTGTCGATCTCGCGGCCCCAGCTTCCTCCCCTGCACGGCTTCCCCTCTCGTGCAACGCGTGCTGACTGGCCCTCTGACTCGCTAATTGCTTGACTGACGGATCGACTTTATGACTGCGCCCCTGACTGGACTAGTGACTTCTTAAATACAGTGTGATGTTTTTAACTGTGCACCTGAGCCCCGTCTTCACATTGGCATTGTCACTGCATTCCGTGTCTTTCTCAGTCGTGCCGCTAGATGTCGCATGATCGCGACTGATCAACCACTACTTGACGACATCACGGAATTACGAAATCAGGGTGATCGTTTCCATTGAAATCAGCTACTTTCGTCCTGGTCCTCATTTGATCCCTAGTACTATTAGATATAATTTTGTTTTAAATTAAATATCCCTGTATTATAAAATATAATAGAAATCAAGTTATAACGTTTAAGTGACATGTGTCATATTGTTTCCACAACTAAATGAATTTACTGTTGTATTTCGCTTTCATTTTATAAAATAAATTCAATGTGGCATGACATGGCTCATCTCTCCCCCCCTCTCTATCTCACTCTCTCTCTCTCTCTCTCTCTCTCTCTCTCACACACACACACAATATATATATATATATATATATATATATATATTGTGACGTACCTGGTTCTGCCTCAGCTGTGAAGTACTTATCAGTGCATACACTGATCGGACGCCAGCTGCGACGCACCTGTTGGTTGGTACTTTTCACTACAAATTTAAAAGTACTAAAGGTCGGGTATCTTGCTCGCGAATGGGTCATCTGAGGAATTTGGTACTATATTGGTGCGTCCAAATAATAATTTTGTATAAGCAAACAAGTACAATTTATTTATAATGGAATGTTCAATACACTTGATTAATTACAAAAAGAACCTCTTTAACTTGGTACCAAGATTTTGTTAACCGTGTAATCTTATCATACCTTTGGGGCCCCATTAACAATTCGGTCGCGGTGATTCCTCACCCCGGCAACTGCAACGGTCGGTCTCCGCCACGGCTCGGCGTCCTTGGGCTGCCGATGACGTGGACACGTGCTGTGCTGGTCTGCCGAAGCGGCGCTAGAAGTCCCTTGGCCGCACCCTCGGATATTTTCGCCTTCGCTCACACACGCGTAATTACCGGGTCTTGAAAATGTCCGTTACGTTCACACCACGCGCGTGAATTGTTACTGCGCCCCTCCTTGGTGTCGTTCTACTTCTCTCTCGCAACTACTACACTATAAATCATCGGCTTCTAATCAATAATGATACACGTAATACTATTAAATGCTTCTCATCATTAGCAGGGGTTCACTCTGTCTATCACTATTCGTATGTCCTCTGCCACGCGCTCTCCGTAATTTCCCAACCTTCGCCACTCGGCGTCTGTTCGCCACACCGCGTCTCTCGCAACTCAACCATCTTCTCTGGCCACCTGCCGGCCACTGCCACTGCTTTTTCAACCGCCACTTGGCGACCCCTTCAACCGTCGAGCATCCCCTCCCCTCGCTGGGCGGCGGCGGCGGTCGCGCTCGCAAATTCCCCACCGCTCGCTCGCACCTGCCGCTGTACTGCGCGGTTCAAATGAGTAATACTACTCTTGTATTAATTATCTGTAATTACGGGGGGAAACACTTAGCGTGTTTCAACATATATATATATATATATATATATATATATATATATATATATATATATATATATATATATATATATTCTGACATCACTTAGCTAATTGGCACCCACCTAAGTGAAGACGTAGACGGATGCTTGAAAACGAGCTGGATTTTATCTCGGGGTGGTAGGATCTTTGAGTGTGAGAAAGAAGACCTAAGGCAAAAATTAAACAACTTGGTGCGTATATTCTGCCAAAAATGAATACAAAAACACACACGAAATAAACAAAAAATACGGCACAAACAAATAACGACTCGAATTCCTATGTTCGATCCTCGAACTTCAATTCAAAAATTCACGAGTCAAATTACTTATTACTCTTACAACATTCCAAATTCTTTGAGATTAATCTGATTTATCTGAATTTAAATCTTTGAACCAATATAACCGTTCATGGTTCGTATCTGAGTAAATAAAATTATTCAAACGTTTGTACTCATTAAAATTGTGGCATCGTAACACTCGTAGTCAAATTCTTAATCCAATTATGTACTCTAATTTCAATAAAATGTGTTTACACTAACTTACTCACCTTCACAAATAAATGGTTTCACAAAATACAATCAAATCCTCAACACTTATTTACAACGTAAGTACCATTCAGAATTATTGTGCTAAAAAAGATTAAAAAGGCTTTCACATTAGACCTGACGGCGTGCTCCCGCCCCGTTCTATCGCATGCGATATGTCACTATAACACTGAATACTCCGTCGCTACCGGATGTAGTTCTACGCAAATTTCACTACCGCTATCACGACTGAAATCAATGTAAAGCGGCCTTCCGCCTGGCGTTGTAAACGCGCTTCAAAATTGCTGTTGTAATGGAATTCCTCCGTAGCTACTAGCGCTCGTCCCGGCTCTCGCTCGCTCGCTCGTTGATAACCTTGCAGCAACGCGCAAGGGCTGCTTGACCGCCGCCGTCTCCGGGCGCTCCGCTACACGTCATTTCCTCTTTTTGTAGACTTAGGGCCCCTTCCCACGGCGCGGACGCGGCGCGCCACGCAGCAGCGGGCCGCGTAGCAGAGCATTGGTTTGAATGGAGGCCTTCCCACGTGCAGCGGGTGGCGGCTGCTGCGGCAGCCGACGCCGAACTCCAGCCACCAGACGCGCAGGAGGGGCCACGCGCCACCGCTAGCAGAACACAGCTTTAAATGGCCGCGTTCCCACTGCGCCGCGGCCGCAACGTTCTACCTGCTCCGGTCCCTTTGTTCGTCGTCGCCCGAGGGCCGGCGAAACCTACCCCTCCAGACCCCACCCCCTTCCACGGCGGGCGGCGGTGCGGCCGTGACTCCGGCGGTGGCTCCGGCGGTGGCTGCGTCGGAAGAGCTATGCTCCTTGAACGAAGCGTGCGGCGGCCGCGCCGTGGGAAGCGGGCCTTAGCCGAAGGTTTGTGTAGTTGTGTTGCAGTTCGCACGCATTTCGCGTTTTACTGCTGTGTGAAAGTGGCTGGTGTGGGTTCGTGTCGGACCTTAGTCAATAATCAAATCGAACCTCGGAATATCCGAAGGGAGTGCTCGTCTTCTTTGTCCTATAGTGAGAACGTGTCGAGCTAATTGTTTTAGTGTAGTTTAGTAGTGCTTCGTTGGTTTGATAGGCTTGATAGGCTTTGTTAAACGAAAGCCGTGTCAAATATTGAGTGATCTCAAGTTCCTTCCTGAAGTAATTTCAACCGTTTCGGAAACGGAGGGCGTGCTATAAGGCGTAGAACTTGGTTGTGTACTAGCTCAAGTTTATCCTTGTACTTCTGTGCTGTGGTTCACCGCGTTGCCGCAGCGTAGGTGACCACATGCCGACATGTTCTATAGAGTGCCATGTGAAGTTTCCAAGGGGAGTGTAGGTTCCCTCGAAGGAGGTTGTAAGAGTCAACCTCTTTGCTGTGATTTTGATCGAGTTCGTCTGACATGTAAATGCCAGCGCATCCTTCGATCAAATGTGACGCCTAAGTAAGTTGCCTTAGGCACCCATGTCGGTTTTTGTGTGCCAAGTGTAATTTGTTTTGGTGGTGTAAAACGTTTAGTGTTTGCAGCGGGTGTAACAGATTGCTTGTGACTTTTCCGCTGCAAAAGTCAAGTGGTTTTGCTCCGCCCATTTCAGCGTCAGGTTCGTCTCTTTTTTACCTATTTCCAATTTGTGGTCGAGGTTTATTCCTCTTGCTAAGATGGCTATGTCATCAGCGTAAAGGAAAAGCCGTATTCGTGCTATATGTGGGACGCCATTGACATACACATGTGGGATTTCATTTCCTGGCGCTCCGAGTCGACCGAAATCTAGTCCGTAATTCCAATATCCAATTCCATGTCACGTTCGTCAACTTCCTTGGCTGCAGGAAACGCTCGTACGCCGCCTCTTCGTCTTTCTTCTTCTCCAACCTCACAGCACGAATAACTCCCACGTGACCCCGGTCCATGAACGCGTACGGTAAGTAACTAACTTACGGCGTTTCTCCTACTTTTGGCGTCGCTGTCGGCATTTCAGATTTTGAATCAATCGCGTGGTTCTCACTACTCGGTATGCAGAAAATTTACAGCGAACTTCAACTACTTCGCCTTCCAATCTAGTTCAACTTTCGTCGTTTATTTACTGCAGTTCTGAATTTCTCTAAAAGTTCTCGTACTAATTGCAGCAAATAACTTCACGCAGAATTATCTTGCTTCTCACTACTCGAATTTTCACTGCAATCGTCGGAATAAAATGGCGGCCTCGTGCCCGAACACTGTACGTTCATCGAGTATTACTTACTCCGCCGGCGATCTAACCAAGAACAAACCCCCGGTTGTCTTTCCGGCGCACTTGTGCGCGTAGACTTCCGTGGAGGCGTGGTGTCTCGACGTTCCCTTCGGGACAGACCTCTCGCGATTGCCATAAGTGGCAAGTGCCGCGCTGCGTTGCGGACAGCGAATGCTAAAGATAAGATAAAGATAAACGCTTTATTTACACTGCAAATGGCACCTGGTGGCAACTAATTACTTAAATAAGATAATGTAATATAGCTAACATGCAAATTATATAATAATAATAATAATAGTGACATAGAAACTGGCTGATTCATAAAACATTACATTACCTTAAGAAAAAGAAACTTCTATAATATAACTCCGCACTGAATGTTTGTTCAATTAAGACTACACTGCACTGCACTTCACTTCACTATGACCCTATAAACACTTAGTTCTTTATTTCACTGTTCTATATTACACGACAACTCACTTAACAATATATCACTTATTCAACGCTCAATAACATGCTATTCTCAGGTAGGTCCCTCATTTACTTAGTAGTACCCTAATTAATTTCTTAAACTGTTGAACGCTACGAGGAAAAGGTTCAAAGGGTTTTGCAGGCAATGTACTCCATTCGCTAGGTTTGAGAAAGAAAATTTCCCGACATCCGTCCTCTGTGGTCTTAAATTTACTTTGTGCCTCTGATCCCTCCTACTGATGTATGTAGGAATACTTAGCCGCCGATTAATTTCTTTCCAATCTTGTTTACCACAATAAGCTTTATACAAATCGCAGAGCCTTGCTACTGATCGCTTGCTTTCGAGTCAATTCCATCCTGCCATTCTCTCGACCCTGAAAGCAAATTTAGCTGCCCTACGCTGAATCATTTCCAAATTTTTACACTGCATAATTTTGTGCGTATCCCAACAAATTGTTCCATATTTCATTATTGGACGAACAAGTGAAAAAGAAGCAATGTTTTTCGCGTTTCCGGTACTCTTTTTTAAGATGTGCATTACAAAGTGAAGAGATCTCCAGACTGTCCCTACAACAAAATCTACGTGTTTTTTCTGCTTCATTTACTATCGAAATGGATTTCTAGGTACTTGCAAGAGGTTACTCTCAGAATACTAGATCGCGACCACACTGCGCTGATCACAGCTGTGCATGTTCTATGGTTTCACGCTTCTAGATTATGCTGCAGTTTCGTAGGCGGCTGAGACGGTTGGTATATGGATCAATCGTCACAATATGGTAACCTTTTTGCTTTAGAATCTTCATGAGATTGTAACTAAGTTGAGGATGACTATGCAAACAGTGAAAAACAAAGTCACAATCCACGGAAACTCATGTAATTTAATTTTACTTTTTGTTGTTGTTACATACACGACGAAAAATAATACACACTCTCTTTATCATCTACTGTACAGAATCTCTCAAATGTTTTGTATGAACATACTGCTGTACAAATAAGGATTTTGCATTAATAATACATTGTTCAAAATATGAAAATAATTGTATATTGATGTAATTGACTTCATTGATGTAATAATGATGCCATTGATTCGAATGCGTTGATGAATGATATCTAACAGAACAAAAGGAAAATAACAATGTTGCTTCAAACTAAGTTGAAAATTTCAATTGTTTCAATGAGGAAATGGTTACACTCGGCATCACTATGCTATAATGTATTGATTCAAAGACATTGTGGAATGAAATTCAACCATACAAATGAGAAATTAACAAAATACCCTAAACCTCTGTTATAAAAACTCTTCACAAAGGTAAATGAATATTCACATTTGAAAGGATTCATTCAAATCAGGTTTTAAATACGCATTGTAGCTAAAGATGGATAACAATTTAAAGTTACAGGAAACATTTTAGCATGATCTTGTTCTCAGCCCTCTAAGAACATATTAATATCTTAATTACTTTAATGGTTTTAATAGTTCAATATTATATTTTATGAAGAATGTAGCAAAGAATTATAACATTAAAAATAACGCTGGAAATCTATTCATAAATTGTCTTCAATAACTAATATTTAAGTCATCATTTGTGTGATGTTTTCATTATTGAGGTAAAGAGTATTATGCTTCACTGCACTCCCAATGCATCATCTCATATTAAATCACGAATGTTCATAATATTAACAACAGTTATAATGTGATGTGCATTTAACTTCTTAGTACTTGGTAATTTGTTCGTGCCTCAAAATTCTGCTATGACCTAGTAAGCAACATTGAGCAGTAGAAAGAAATAAACAGAGAAAAACTCTAATTTCCTGACTGGTCTCCCTATTTTTGTCGTAGTGTAGTGCAAGTAAGTGTAATTACGCGAGTGTAAGGAGAGAGGCTATCTCTTGTCCTATGACAAGAAAAAGGAAAGAAAGATCAAGCAGGGTCTGTAACACGTTTGCAAGGATTCTGCTCCGGCATTTGCATTTATCAGATATAACACAGAAACTTGAGAAAATACCTTTGTGTGCAGCTGACCACTAGAGTTATTCTCCAATCAGGGTTGAATTCAACACAGCTATTAAGTGTGTCAAATTCGACTCAGTCGGGAATCCTAAAATGATTCTCGTGCCGCAGTGTCTGTTCATCAGGTGAATTACATCGTGAACAAAAACTAATGACGCATTGATTTGTGCATTGTAAATGGTCGTTCAAAACTTTAAAACATCTAAAGTATCTCCTACTACTACTTGGTATTTGGTATCATAAAACACGCATTGAACTTCGTCCAAAGCGTTGACAATAGCTCGGCCAAAAACGAAGCCAGAGCGGCTCCAGTTCCTACACCTAGGATAACGAAAGCCTCCACCGTGTGGCCGAGAGAAAGTTGAGGGGGATTCCGGGATGATTGGGTTTCATAAAACTGTTTAAAATAGAACGAGTAGTTTCTCCATTCGTCGTCTCTGGCTTTGAACACAACGCCCGCTTGACCCAAAATCATCAGCAGTCTGTCGTAGTGATCTGCCAGGGTCCAATTTTTCGCCACAGCGAAAGACACGAAAGCAGCCGACCACATGCATTCCTTTATTTGCCTCAGTTCGTAATATTTTGAATATATCAATCGCGTATACTTGTAATGTATTTCGATTTCCAGACTAGGGTACCGAAATCCGATTAGCTCCTTTATCGGCTTCTTAGATTGGAAAAGTGCAAACAGCTTAGGATTATCGCTCCAATCGACTTGGCTCAAAAATGCTTGGCGCAGGTCAGGGGCCGCATGTGCAAAGTCATAATGTTGTGTTACTTCCTCCAACGTTTCAACCTCGTATCCTCGCTTGGGCACGGTGAGGAAGCTGGTGAAGACGCCGGAGAAGCTGTTGAGGACGATGAGGCTGAAGATCGATCCCCAGATCATGAGAGGACGTCGGCTGTCGACAAATCCCCCAGTGAAGAAAGTTTCCGTGGCTTCTGTCACCGCTTGGGTGACATCCAATTTGAAACCAAAGCTGCGGTAGAAGAGAGAGGGCCAGTGGTTAGAAAGCTATTTATGAACCACAATTACAAGAAAGAGGATCAGTGGTTAGAAAGTTATTTAAGAACTAGAAATATAGGATGTCTGTTTAAAACTGTGAGAATTGTGATTCGTGATCTCGGACGCCTGTGTTCCCTTGCGATAGGCCTTTGAAAGATTGGGGAGGGGGAGCTTTTATCAAAACTCGATGGATGCGAAATATTCAAATGTCAGTCACACCTGGACAAAAACCTCGTTTATACCATCTTCATCGGCACCTCGTTTGTTTTGATTCTTTTAACGCATGCCGGACTATTCAAAATCAATCGAACCCTGATTGTTAAAAGTAGTTCTTTGCTCCTCGGTTTAGTCGCATGAAGTCGATATATAAGAACAGTTAAATGAAAAGACCTTTTGTTTCCTCGAGAAAAATACTTCAAGAGTAGGAATATGAAGATTTTGTATTAAGATAGTTATATATGCATCAAGGACGAAGTGAAAGTGGTGTTTACCATCTGACGCAGAGTCTAGCGAAGCCGAGGTTTGTAAATTGCTGAGGGAAAAATAATTTATTTGCAGTACGAGAGCCATACAAATATTTTTTTTAGTCCTACCTTCCGATTTTGAGTTCAAAGTTTTAGGAAAATCTCTCGTATACTATCGGTTTTTGGCGCATAAAAGTACACTAATTTCATCGTTTAGAGTTCTTCTGAATTATTATGAAGGTTAATCCACGGAAAACGTAACAGTTCCAGGAATAATATTAAAAAACATATCTAATTGCGTCTTTAATGTAAATCATATTCAGTTATGAGTTGAATTCATTCTGTATTTTAAGATCAATAATTTATAGTATTATTGTAAATGTTTCGACATTTACTTGTTTATATTGAATTGTATTATGGTATGTTAATCGTACATTTTTATTGTAACCGCCATTCTTTGTTCTTGGCCGCGAAAACTGAACTTTGCCGCCGATAAAGCTCGGTAAAGTACGGCTTTGGGGATGAGTTAACGAAAATTTATTTTGCGAAGACTGTAGACCACGCATGCTTAGTTGTGGGCAAGGTAACTAGCTTAGAGTTCGTGGGCATTTCGTCAAGAGCAACTGACGCGAGATTTAAAAGTCAGAGTTGGACACATTTCTTCGTACAGTCACGTACAGTCAGAAAGATACTTGGCAGTTCGTCTCAGGATATCTTATAATATTTGACCCCATGACAGTTTTATTATAATTGTTGAATAAAAATGTTTTATTGTTACGTTACGAAAAATGTTGTTTATTATTAGTTTTTTTGACAACTTAGTTCATTAATTCCCATTTCCTTCAGAAAAGCAACGAGATAATCCATTACAATGAAGTAGAATATCAATTTGTCAATTGAAAGTAAAATTAAACATTTTGAATTAAAAATATTAACAAACTGTGAAGAATTAGTGTGAAAACGATACAGGCCGATGAGGATGTAAAAGTCCGGCATAAACGTTTCATAGATTTCCTGCATATCAAAGTTTCTCTCCATGCATACAAACCGTAATTACCGAGGAATCAGAATAAAGATGATCAGGTGCAGGCTGATAAGAAAGTACACTCCCGGCACCCACGCTGAAAAGATTTTTCGCTTCCAATACAAACCGTCCTTACCAAAGAATCACGATAAAGATGACCAGGTACAGGACGATGAGGATGTACACCCCCGGTGAAAACGCATCATAGATTTCTCGCTTCTCGAAATCCGCTCGCCGAATCATCAAGCAGAGTGGCTCGATGATGTGAGGATACAGATACCGCACGCGGTCCACCATTTGCGGGGCCCAGTACATGCCCTCTCCGTACACGTGGAACTTGCCGTTGGTGAGGTTCTCGTACGGATCGTCGTGCATATTCACCTGCGGCATAGATATTCGCGTTATTGCAATATAATAAACTCCCTTTATTGTAACAATTGAATTTGTTCAAAGAATTGGTTGCCCCGACCGGGACTCTGACCCGGGCCTTCTGGTTTACGCCCAAGTGCTCTAACCACTAAGCTACCGAGACAACCAATCCTTTCAACAGTTTTCACAAGCGCGATTGTCGCTCCTTGTATATATTATATGCAATTATCACCATCCATTGCTCTTATAACTGTTTTAATAATATTTATTGCGGCGTTATTTGTACGTTCTCTATGTTTAGCGACATTATCATAAATATAACATCAACAATAAAATGAATCGTAATAATAATCAAATATGTGTAAAATCTGCCCTCGTTTTCGTCGTGATATTGTCGTACGTCATTGTAATACCTCACCTGTGCGAGTGAAACACATACACGGAATTGATATGTGCATATTTATTTACAATGTTTCTACACAATAATTACACTCCTGAGGAACTAGCGCTGCCCTCCCAGCACTGCACTTCTCTGAGGCATACCCGCCTCAGCCTGACACGGACCCCAGCGGCTGCAGAGCGATTTTTATAAGAATGGGACAGTGCTGGCAACACAACTGAAGGTTCCGTGATTGTTGTGTCCTTGAATCTAATAGACTCTCCTTCCTGCATTCGTTAGTTTGCAGTTGTAAATGGCTTCGACTCTTCTTTTTGTGATGACCTCGTCCTACGAAAATGTAGTGTGCCACAAGAAATAATTGAAATTAGACAGTGCAGAGCAATGTGCTCTTCTTTAAAAATCGTTTTAAATAAAATATTTTTTAAATAAACATTACAATGATTTTAGTTTTTAAGTATTAAGTATTAGATTGTTTTAAATTCGGGTATTGTATTGCATTAAGAGATAAGTATTAGATTGATTTAAACTCGGGTCTTGAATGTACGATGCGTACTGATGACAATGCATGTTTCTGCGGCTTCTGCGTTGTAAGGTGGCGAGCTGTGTTCGAGAGCGTTTCGGTCCCGTGCTTTGTATCTACTTTTTATGTAATTGTGACACGCGTGTGAAAACTGAGCGAAACTCTTTAGTTTTGATTGACAGGGACAAGAAAGAAGCTATGCTTGTTGATGTAGCCGTCCCGTGACACACAACCTAAAGAAAACAGATGCCCAGAAAATTACTAAGTATGAAGATCTTGCTCTGAAAAAAAAACAATGTGGAAACTACAGAGTGTAACTATATATCCACTTCCTATTTCGGCTGAACAAACGGAATAATGATAATGACAATAATGATAATGATAATAATGATAATAATAATAACAATAACAGTAATAACAACAACAGCAACAACAACAAACACAGTAATGAGGACGAAGGCAGCAATAAGATGTGGAAGAAGTGGGATTCTCTTCTTCAATTAACTCTCTTAATAAAAAAGGATGTCATCACTAGAAAAATTTTATCGTTTGCGTTTAAGGCATATTTCAATAATACATCTAGGAGAGTGCGTATTATTTGCTCGTGATTTAGATTTACTGGTTCAAAGCTGCACATCAATGCCATGAGCAATTTGAAAGATTTCAGGTATGTCCAGAGTTACCACATATGGCAGTATTTAGTGACTGTAGTGTTGGTAATCTTAAAGTTCTCCGCTCTGAAGTGAAGTGTAAGGTCATACACTCGTAAGATTCGGCGTTTCCCAACGACAGTGACATGTTTCATTGCATCAGGTGAAAGACATTATAAATATCCTAAAATTTCATTTAGTTGGCGTGACTAATAGAATGATCCACATACTCGTAAATGTTGAGTGTGTAGTCAGAACTGATGGACGTTTCATTGTTTTGAGGCAGCGATACGCCTACTCGGTTTGCAGAAACTAAAGTGAGGAGCCACGTTATCGGCGAAAAAGCTCATCCCTTCAATCTCTGGGGTAGTCAATCATCTTTGCCCTGGAGCCTTTACCTTTGAGTAAGCCACACGTCAATCCGCATGTCTGCTTGAGAGCACGTATGATGCAAATCGATTGTTTTTAATAATATGAACATATTTCTAACAATTTAAAAGATTTTTTCTGAAAAAAATGCTCTTTAACTTTATATAAACCTTTCAATCAGTTACTTTCTAAATAATTAAAATAAGTCCTTTCCTGCTATGAAGAAGGAAAGGCCTTATTATTCTGATATTTAAGCTGAAGAACAAACATTTTGTGAATAAAGGCCTGTCTCAATTCTTAATTTAATTTTAGAAGTCGTCGATCCTATTCTTCCAAAAAAATAAACCGTTTAAATGAACAATATTTAATTTTGAATAGAATATCAACAACAACAAAGAGAGCAAGTTTAATGGTATTCAGCCAATATTTATTGAATTCAATATTTATTGGATTCAATCAAATTTACGTATAGCCAATAGTTTTTAGAATGAAATTTTACATATATTTCAAACAGTAAGCGTTTTCGTTTAAAAGAGAATTTCAGCTTTCTACGAATCTTCATCGAAATTTGGTTATGTTTTCTCTAAATGAAAGGTATTGGGTTCTAAATGTTTTATCACTTGCTCTTAAGTGGTTTTATAGTGGTTGAAAAACTAAATTGTAATTATATATATTAAATTGATAAAACTATATCTGCTGGGATTTGTTCAATACGTTATTCAAGACAATTGCAATACAATGGAAGGAAACCCTTGCATTATGAGGTTACAGTTGGAAGAGAATGGTTTAAGTTCGAAGGTTGACTGTTTTTAAATGCAAAGGTTACTATATACGAGGGTTAGGCAGAAGTCACGGCAACTATTTTTTTTTAAAATAAAATGGTATTGGATTACCGAATTGTATTTGCAACGTGAAAGAAATGTTTTACTACTGTGTGTCAACAACAACAGATGTCTTCGTGTGAGCGTCTCTATTAACAGCGTCTCTAGAGAGAGGAATTTGAAATCGGTTGTCTGACTGCCGCCGTGCGAGATGAACGTAACCCGTTTCGAGCAGCGCTCATACGTCAAGATTGCCGTCTTCCATGTGAGAAAAGACCGAAAAATGCACAGGAATTGGTGGAAGCTCTTGGGAAATATGCCCTTCCGAAGCGGACAGTTTCAAGATGGGCAGAGAGTTTCTGCGATGATGTGCAGTAAACCAGATATCGGCAACACATGTGACGACCTATACGTGTGCGGACTGAAATGGCTGTTTTTGTTTATCTATCCAAGTTTTTGAGTATCTATCCAATCGCGTTTTTAGAACGGGCTAAGAAGCGAAACATTGCTTAGATAAATTGGGAGAGCAGTAGCACACTCTTCAACGAACATTGCCTTTTCTATCGAATGTTCTCATCAGACGAGAGTGTTCTAGAAAAGGGACGATACATAATTGACAAAGATTGTTACTTTGCCGAAAGAATCAATGATTATTGAAGATATTGTCATGATTACCTCTATCCAGACGAAAATAAACGTTTTCATTTCGAATTTTACGTTTTACTGCACGTTAGACTGCCGAAAGGTGCTGGAAATTGCCTGACAGAGCCCGGAATCGAACTTTGAATGCGCCCAACAAATTTTACTCAGCTTCTGTGAACGATGGCCAAGAAACTGCTTGCTGCTCTTCTGATTTTCATGACAATGCGAGCCCGCTGTGTCTAACATGGAAAGAGCTGGTTTTTGAGAATTCTGAAAATGGATTCATATTCCGTCGCGGCCGCCCCAGAGCTGATGCGATCTTTTGGTGACGCTCCGAGCTAACAGGAAGCAGTTGACAATCGATGTCAAAGAACTTTGTACGAAAGAAATGAGTAAATGGTCAACTGGGAAGGAATTCGCGAAACTTTTTCTCCGCGGCGGGAAGTTTGAAATGTATGATCTTTTCTTCTAAAATGCATTCAAAGAGTAGCGAACTAAACAGTTTGAAGCTTGGCGCCAAATTTGAACTATTTTGGCTGCCAATGTGCCAACTGTAATCCTTTTGGAATGGTGTTGACTCGTATATGATAATGTGTCAGAACTGTCCTCGTACTGCCTCACGGCACACTGACAGGCTGGTATATGAATCCCGACAGAACTCAGTTTAGCCTCTCGATAAATTCATTCATTGTCAAGGTCAGGCCACCTGGAAAACTGAGAGCTCCCAGTTTTCCAGACCGGTGCTGGAGTCGAATCAATGCGTTACTCACATGCGCCGGGACCAACCCCTCCTCTATTCCTAGTCCTCCCTCATAACCTATCGGTCCACTGCCATGACGAAGCCAAGTGCCCAAATGGGAACCCCCGTGCCGACGTCCAGAGGCTCGTGCCACTAAGTCTGTCTCCTCAATGCCTCCACCTTGAAGCTATCGACGTGAGCACCGCCAGAACCTAGGCAACCTATAAAATAGGAGAAGAGGGTTCATGCTATATGTTGGATCCGGAGCATTCCGAAGAAGTTATTCGCCAAGTTCCGCCCAAAGGTCATCGAACTACATACCAACCAACTGGTGCATCACCGGGCGAACTCTGCAACATAAAGCTACTCACTGCATCCACCTTAATGCTAACGACGTGAGTGCCGCTGTGAGACTCGGGACAGGGTGGTTGTTACAAAGCTCCTCCAGAGACCCTGACCACCGCGATCTATGGTCCCCCTCACTGCGGGGGAAGTCTGTAACATGGCGAACCCTGCAACATGGAGCTCCTCATTGCATCCACCGTAAAGCTAACAACGTGAGTGCCGCCGTGAGACTCGGGACAGGGTGGCCGTTACAAAGCTCCTCCAGAGACCCTGACCTCCGCGGTCTACGGTCCCCCTCACTGCGGGGGAAGTCTGTAACATGGCGAACCCTGCAACATGATGCTCCTCATTGCATCCACCGTGAAGCTAACGACGTGAGTGCCGCCGTGAGACTCGGGACAGGGTGGCCGTTACAAAGCTCCTCCAGAGACCCTGACCACCGCGGTCTACGGTCTCCCTCGCTGCAAGGGAAGTCTGTAACATGGCGAACCCTGCAACATGGAGCTCCTCATTGCATCCACCGAAAAGCTAACGACGTGAGTGCTGCCGTGAAACTCGGGACCGGGTGGCCGTTACAATGCTCCTCCAGAGACCCTGACCTCCGCAGCCTACGGTCCCCCTCACTGCGGGGGAAGTCTGTAACATGGCGAAACATGCAACATGAAGCTACTCATTGCATCCACCGTGAAGCGACGTGAGTGCCGCCGTGAGACTCGGGACAGGGTGGCCGTTAAAAAGCTCCTTCAGAGACCCTGACCACCGCGGTCTATAGTCACCCTCACTGCGGGGAAAGTCTGTATACGATATAGTGTTTCTCGCTATGCAAAAACTCTCTCTTGTTGGCTCGCACCTGCACGCATCCGTCCAGCTGGTTGGTGTAGGCGGCCAAGGTGCGAATGAGCTCCGCGTCCCGACCAAGGACTATCCAGGGGCGACCGGAGCCGTCCGGGCAAAGGGTGCGCGGGAAGACGCCCTGAAGAGGCATGCCCCACCGCACGCTGCCCGGAGGCACGGGGGCGCTGGCGGGCGTGGTGGGCGGGGGCAGGGGAGAAGTGATGTCGGGGGCTGGAGACTCGGGCAGAAGAGCTCGGCGCTGGCCGCCCGCTTCGGCTAGCAGACCGCACCTGTGGAGGAAACAGTTAATACAAGTAAAGAGTGAATGGTTAAGATTCACGGAAGTGCTAAAAACTGGTACAGCCATGCGTATTAAAATAAAGAGATTTTATTAGAATACGGCGCTCTGTTCGACAACGACTATAAAAGGCAACAAGAGTCTGGCACAGTTGTTAGAACTGTTACTGCGGCTACAACGGCGTTTTATCATGATTTAAGTGAGTAAACGTAGTGGTAAAGTCGGCGCAAGAGAGATGGGACACAGCATCTCCGAGGTCGCGAAGAAATTTGGATTTTCCCGTACGACCATTTCACGAGTGTACCGTGAATATCGGCAATCCCGTACAACATCGAACCTCCGGCATCGCAAAAAGATCGTGCAGGAACGGGACCGACGACGACTGAGGAGAATAATTAAACGTGACAGAAGTGCAACACTTCCGCAAATTGTGGCAGATTTCAATGCTGGTATATTAGCTAGTGTCAACGTGCGAACCATTCAACGAGACATTTTTCATATGGAGTTTCGGACCCATATCCATAATGTATGACCCTTGATGACTGAACGACACAAATAATTACGCCTCGCATGGGTCCGTCACCTATACTGGTTACCTACATTGGTTAGTTTACATTGTTCCCATTGTTTCGAGGGAATGGACGTGTACGAGTATTTCGACAACCTCATGAATCCATGGACCTTCCATGACAACAGGGGACTGTTCAAGCTGGTGGAGGCTGTGTGATGGTATACAGCGTGTGCAGTTGGGGTGATATTGGAACCCTGATACGTTAGATACGAGTGTGACTAGTGACACTACGTAAGCACCACGTCTGATCACCTACACCCAGTCATGTCCATTTTGCATACCGAAGAACTTGGGCAATTCCATCAGAACAATGCGACAGCCCACACCTCCAGAATTGCTCCAGAATGGCTCCAGGAACACTCTTCTGAATTTAAACACTTCCACTGGCCACCAAAATTCCCAGACATGAACATTTTTGAACATATCTGAGATGACTTGGAACGTACTTTTCAGAAGAGATCTCCTCCCGCTCGTACTCTTACAAATTTATGGTCAGCCCTGCAGGACTCATGGTGTCAATTACCTCCAGCACTACTTCAGACAGTCGAGGCGATATATGGCAGTTGAACTTTTCTTATTTTTTTGTTTTTCAGTGTAAATAAGCGGGCAATGGCAGCGTGGGAAGAGGCTCAGTAGATGCATCCCCCACCCATCGCTGCCCGGAGGCACGGTGACGGCTGACGGCGCGGGGGCAGTGGCAAGAAAGGGGCGGGGCTGGGGGAGGGCAACTCGGGCAGAAAGACGTGGTGCTGACCTCCCACCGCCGCTGCGGAGGAACCGTTAATACACAGGAATGGTGAACGGTTAATGTAAATGAGTGGTTTACATAAGTGATGTTAAGGCTTCAAACAATCGTAGATGTGAGAGAGCATCGAGAGTAACGGTCAATTTAAATGTAGAATCTATGTTTCGTGTATTATAGTATTTTTATTTTTTAATTTATTTTAATTTTTAAAAGTATTATTATCTATTGCTTTATGTACGTATCGGCAATTTACGACCACGCTACAGGTTATATTCTGAGGCTCAGATTCGAGTCCTGCGCAGGCAGGGTCGTATTTGTGATTGTCTCTTCACCCGTCATCATCATATCACCTCATATTTCATAATACAAGGAGTAACAAGCTTGAATTATTAAGGGATACAGCCGAAAAAGCTAATTCTCTTAATGTTAATCTCTCTGGAATAAATTGTATTAATTATTATTATTATTATTATTATTATTATTATTATTATTATTATTATTATTATTATTATTATTGTTTTACGTTTCGAGGTTGTAAACCATTGTAAATAAGTATGTATAATTTTATAGTAGATATATGATTAGAATAAAGTGTATATAGTAATTGCAAGATATACAGTTATTACGCACCCCTCTAGTATAAGTCTGTAACCCAGTATAAATTCATTAAATTGAAATAGCTTCGCGAGAACATTTGATGACAGTGCTTCGCCTTATTCGTAAACAACATAAGAAGTATGATCCTAAAAGTTTCCAGAATCTCCTCACTACTGTCCTTGGGTATGCGGTCAGCCATGTCGCTGATCTCAACACTTCCCAAGCTGATGAAACGAATTGAAGTCGAAACAGTATAGCAAAAGATGATGTAGGCGTAAGCCAAAGAATGTTTGCTAGTGTATGCCAAAGGGTATCTTGTTTAAAACACCTTGACCAAAGGGTCCCAAATACCACTCAGAAATTTTGAGTTTTGGTAGGGTTGCCAAGGTCTTGGGATAAACTTTGATCCCAAATGGGCGATCACTGCAAAATGGGAAAAATGAAAGACCCAGTTTTGCTAGACGTTTTCGAACTATTCGGTTGTCTTCAGCAAGGCGAAGAAGCCTTGGAACAGATTGGATTGAATGAAGTCTATGCTTCAAAATTGTTGCAGCCAAAAGGCGTGAGCCAAAAGGCAAAAGGCGTTGGCTTCTAGAAACTTTTAGGATCAAACTTTATACTCCACGAAGCAAACGCCTTTTGCCTTTTGGCTCACGCCTTTTGGCTTTTGCCTGCAAAAACATAAGAAGTAGTTTGCATCACGCATTGAATAGTACCTTTAGAAATATTGTATGCCCAAGCAACAGTAATAGGTATCGGTTTACCTATAATGGTTTTCCGTAGTGTAAAATGTCACGTGTAAAATTGAAGTACTGTCTCTGCAGTGTTGATTTGCTATTTTTGAGTGTAAAGAACCGTGCACAAAAATGCCATGCGTGGAATTCCCTTTTCTCCCTCATTTCAAGTGTTGCCTTGGCTAACCAACCAGAGCGAAATATGTAAATGTAATTCTCAGAAATTAAAGATAGACCTGTTATTTGAGAATTATCTAGGTGAAACTAAATGAATTCGGTATTTACCTTTACCGCAAAAAGTATCGGTGGTATATATCCGTAGGTGAAATTGGTTAGAACTGTAAATGAGTGTACATGACAAATTGTACGAGTTCTACGTTATATGAGCTTTTTATTGTCTTAGATCGATTTCAACACCGCAAGAAAAAATTTCAGAATAGATCCACTGATTTCACATTTGGCATCCTATGATTGTCGGGAAATTGTGACGTCATATTCAGAGAGTCGTTATCGGTATATACGACCTCTCTGGGAGTTGATGTAATCTGATTACGATTACTTTTGGCAATATGATAATTACCCAGAAATGTCCAATTTTTATAAAAAATATTGAATACCTTTTGTTTCATTTTCCTTCTGATAAATAGTTTAGTACCTTTTTTAGATATAGAGGTACACGTTATTTATTTGCATCATATATTTTAGCCGGTATTTAATAAAAAACATTATTAATATACATATTTTTCACTTGCTTCCCCATAAATATATTTTTTCCGTTTCAGGAAGAGAGTAATAAACTACAATTGGATGCAAAGCCTAATTTATATAAATTTCATAGCGAGTATTTAGTATAACTTACTTCTCTTACTTCTCTTCGACTTACTTCTCCTTGTTGGAAAACTAATGTATCCAAGTACAAACTTATTGTGCAATAACTGGATATTGTTGTGGAATCCATGATTCGATAAAGTATTTCTAGCACGATATCGATCGCTGGATTTAAATGTTCTTTACCTCCAAATTGTGGCAAGCAGAGTTATCGCAGCTTCGTTGAAAAGGGCAGCCATAATGTAGGTGTTACTGGCTGGGTGCTTGTTCACAACCTATGTAATCAGTCTGGAAAATAAAGAGCTGTTAGAAACTATCAATAGTAAAATCACTCCCCACAAATAAGGTATTAATACAACGAATAAAAAGGATTCGACGTCGTTAAGTGAAGTTCGAAAAAAGTGAGGATATCCCTACAGAAAAAATGTAAATAGTGTTTTTTTTTTTTTTGTCTCTTGCCCGATCTCTAGGAAAATGAGACTGGAAACGCTGTTTGTTAACTCCCCAAAACTGAAATATTTAAATTATTTAACATAATCAATTTTGGATTCCTTCCGTATTATTCTCCCTCTCCTTTCTACTTCTGCTTTTGCTCAAATTCATAAACTTGCTCCCAATATTCAAAATCAGTCACCTAAATTCTACTTGATCTAAATTGATTTTAGATCTACCAAGATGATCATGAACGTCTACTTATCTCCCTCTCAGTAGCACAAATTGGCACGTTTTGTTTTTACAAGTAATGTCAACATGTGAGTTGGTACGTTTTAGGCAAATTACATATAATGTATTTATGAAAGAAATCACCCACACATTAATATTAAACACTTCATTCGCAGCTTCCGAGTTAAAAGATATACACCTTTCTTTCATCAAATTCGATCTCTAAACAACGAGAAAGATACTTGATTGGTCAGCTCGAAAGAATTATTGACCAAAGAAGTTGACAAAGGGTCTGCAATTGGCTTACCTCAAATTTTAGACCAAGTGGCTGCTGAACTTCATCAAATTCGATCTCCAAACAACGAGAAAGATACTTGATTGGTCAGCTCCAAAGAATTATTGACCAAAGATGAAGTTGACGTTTTAGGCGAAAAGTCTTTTTACTACAAGATAGGAAGGTCGTTATTCAGTTGTTTTCTTCTGCACGCTTCTTGAATGCTGACCTTATCGTTTTTCACTCACATTCATTGAAGCTGCCTGTCAGCGTTCAACGACAATTTCTTAATAAACACGGTAACACTGTACCTATATAAAGTTGTTCTTTAGAAATCTATGAAGAAAGCTGCCAGCTGAACTTACAATACCTTCAACCGTTCAAAAACGTCAAGACTCGACACTGTTTCAGCAATACCTTTAGAATATAACACACCAATACGGAGATAAACAAAAAATAGCCTTCATTATTCTTTGTTCTTGACGTTTTATTCCTTGTACTGGTGAGTAGAAACATCAAGTAACTATTTCCCCACCTACATGATCGATCCACTTAACTTGAGCAACGCGATCAATAGTAATATGTGTGTCTCCTTCCATGTTTCTTAAAATGTCTATTTATTGCAAAGATGTCTATTTCCTCTGCTCGAAGGAAAAATGGATAGTTATTATAACATTTCGGACATCCCCACACTTAACTCTTCGTTTGAAAATGTATACGCATTTTGTTCCGTGGACTACAATAACGATTCTTGATCTATTTTTTAAACAATTCACATTTAAAAAACTCAACGAAAACCACCAAATAAATTTGCCCTCTAAAAATCCACAAAAGATACCCGAAAAAACTAAATTTGGTAGGATAACCCCGAACTTGGCACTAATGGTCTCAGTTGCCTCATGCGCGGTGTTATAAACGAGTGTTGACATGACAGATTCCGCATGACGATAACGTCGAATACATGCGTCAATACTCCGGATACAATTATTGTAAAGTTATGAGTACCTGAAAACGATATCTCTTTCTAGGACAAAAAATACATTTCACTTTTGAGTTAGAAACAAAATTTTCCCACCAATGAAATCTCATAAAAGAGTATCAAAAGAGAGTAACATAGAATGCCGTCAAGTGCAGTGAGTTTATTTTCAGTTTTCTGAAGAAAAGCATTGGTTTACGATATCTTCGTCACTGGCTTCGGTAGAATTATTAAGAGTGCGTGTTTTTGTGCCCTTCAAACTAAAAAGAGACCAACGGATATGGTCTTTGCCATCCGTTGTGAAAGAATGAACGCAGTACTCTGACACCGGTTGACAGATATCGCGTAACGTTCTAGCTTGTTGCGGCAGACAGGGAGGTCACATAACGTATTGATGTAAAAACCTTTCTGAAACACTATTTCTAATACTCGATGACACTTCAAAAATTTAATATATCGGTTTTCCGATATATTGGTGTTCCGGTGTTCTGCCATTTGATGAAATTTCGAGTTAATTCGAGAATTCAGCATGATGGGAGTGTAGTTGTCATTACTCAACAATTACCCATTGAAGTCCGTGTCTTCTTTTTAAGTGTGTAACTTCATTAAACATTTTCTATTGTACGATGTTATCCCGAAAACCTTCAACAACCAATTGAGGTCCTCCAATATGAATGAGAAAACCTCCAAGCCATGACTTGACGCGACATATATTCGATTTTCGGTTTCAAAATGAATCGAGTATGGCTCGCAGAAATAGTTGGAAAAAGTTTCAATTATAAAAAAGTTTAATAAAAAAGATGAAATTATACGATTTTTTTGTTGCTTCTTTTAATCTTGGAGAATCTGAGACATTTAAGACTCCCGCAGACCGGCGCGGAGGTTCCGCAGCCTTCGCGGAATGGCTGCAGCGGAAATTTCGCGTCACGTGTTGCCTTACGAGCACGTTGAGACCTGCGCGGCAGCGGATTGACAGCGTTTTCGTACCTGCGGATTTGGCAACGCAGTCGGACGCGTTTCGACTGCTGCCGCTCGCGTTTCGTGGAAGTCTGCCCGCCTTCGGGAGTCTTCGCTCTCCTCTGGATCGAGTTCCCTTGCCTTTGTTTATCGAATGAGGAAAACTGTCCCCAAACGCTGAGTCGTAATTGACACTCCGGTGTGAACGGTCCCGCGGGTTTCGTCGCCGCGTCTCGCGCGGAGCGTTCCGCGCCGCACCCGCTGCGGATCTCCCGCGTCGTTCTGCGGGAACCTTCAAGTGAAGACGGTAGAAAGGTTTGGGGCCAGCAAATGCTGGGAGGAGGAGTACGGGACTACTCACAATTGCTGTCTCCGTGACAGATTACAATTGTGCGAATAATAAGCAAAGCCCACTCACGTGATTCTTGTAAGCCTCTCTTTATTAATGTAGGTATTTTACCATTACCTTGTCTCTTAATATATGAATCAGTGGTTTTTGTCAAAAATTACTTACTTGAGGGCGGGAATATATTTTCAGCAAACGCTGCAGTCTATAACTACAACACTCGACGCAATAATCATATTCATCAGGTGACAGTACTCAATACCAAAAAATCACTTATAATACATGTACATTATTTTACAACACCTTGGCAGATGACATTAAGCGATTAAATTCGATACAAAAGTGTAAGTCTCAAGTAAAATCTTTTCTGCTGTACAACTGTTTCTATAAAATTATCGATCATCCAAACGGAAAGTAATATTAATTATGACATTTATTAATTTTAACAATGACATTTAATGTATTATTACCCATTTGTATTGTATAATTCTAAAGAACCTGTACCAAGTATTGTACTTCAGCTTCTGGTATAATGAACCCCATCTCGATCAGGTTTTCGTCTAGTTTCCCTGATTCATGAGCAAATGATGAGATGGTCCCGTGTTGTCTTATGTCCCTGGACATAAATGTAACTTCAAATTAACTTCCCCCCATAGCACGTCACACAAATTTTAAACTGTTTATGAAGTAAATAAATAAAAATATATAAAAAAAGACAGTTGCCGACAAACTGGTGACATCGCTCTGAACATCCTACTCCACATGCGCTCAAAAATATGATTGGTACCCGCTATCTGGTACATGTGTCGTATTCTAGATTCATACACGTAACTCGTTCTGCCAATATCAAAAATGAACTCGCCAAATTACCAAAGCACTCCCTGTGAGATTCGGTGTAGTATCCCAGTCAAATTCGACCAAGAACTGGTGATAGAAGGGAGAAAATCCCGGGTTTTTGGAACTTGGCATGATTGTTATTACCTACCACACTTTATTCTAAACATTCTAAAGTGCGTGGGGTGAGCTGGGTGGAAGGGGACGTTTAAAGGAGTTTCTTCATTGTTTTCTACATATATCTCCGTAGCTATAAATCCTGCTGAAGCCTGTGACTTTAACAGGGGTAATTGTAAACGAAATATTACATTAAAATTTTTTGTAGTAAATTTTGTCTGCTTCATTTTAAAAACAACATAATTTCCTTTATGATTTATAGTTACGAAGATAAATGTAAAACACCATTAAACGGCTCCTCTACCTCAAACTCTCTCCACACACTACAGCATTTTTAGTATTATGCACGGTAGGGAAACAATGCCAAGTTTCAAAACTCCGGAATCACTCGATTTGTCTAATTTAACTGGCTATAGGAGAAAAGGCGAAGACAATGATGATCAGGGAGCTCTGGTGGCATCACACGAACTCGCGACTGCATTCGTTAGCTAATGATCGCCGCTGCTTCTTAGGATTTGGTGGAGCGGGCACTGGGTATCGTTGAGCTCATCAGTCTAACCTTTGAAAAGTCACATATTATCACGGGTTGTTGTTAAATGTCAGTAGTAGCAAAGCAACTCAGTGATATTTCCGGATATTATTATCAATTAATATAAGTAGTTAATTTCTTCATGAAAATATTAATTTTCATTAAATGATGTCAATATAATAATCATTTTTCATATCTGTAATACTAATTTCATTTATGATGGGGATTGCGTTTACGTAGTTCAAAATGAAGTGCAAATGGAATATTATTAATTTTGCGGTAGAATTTTTCTGAAATTTGTATAAAAAAATTAAATTGGAAGAATACTTTACTTGGAATGAACATGTGTGTTTGAAATAAACCAAGATGCACCAATAATAGTTCTTATACAGGTATTCTGAAAATTTGCATTTGAAGATTTTTATTTTATTAATATTTGTTTTTTATGCTGATCCCCAAATTCGACACGCATAAGATATTATAGACCGAATAATTGTTTTATAAATGTGTAATTACGTAAACGTAGTGAAAAAAGTATTTAACGAGAGGGAGCTGATGCCATCTTTGTAAGGTGCTAAAGAATTTGAACGGTCGATATTATTTCGCCAATGGAGTCTCCTGTCCATTAATACTACTAAGTATTTTATTGGCATTTGAAATGGCAAATGACCGGGAAAGAGACAAGGTGTTTTAAGCAAATGTATTTATTGACGCACGATCTGTTCAAATAACAAAAGTGCAATATGCTGAAGAGGTGAAAACTGAAAGAAAGATATAAATATGTAACGGTGTCGCGAACCCTTTTTATCTACTTTGAAATCCACGTGCTTCAACCAGGACTTAAATCAGTGCTTGCAGATAAAAAGATAGAAAGCAGAATGGTAGAACAATTTACCAATATAATATTGTGATGATTCCTATTACTTTATGGTTCTTAACTTTAACCTCGCCCAAAGAGAAGGCGCCAGTTCGGCCGAAAAGGTAATAAGACCGGCCCCAGCTCCGACTCCCAGAATAATGAAAGCCTCCACAAAATGGCCCAGGGAAAGCTTTGGGGGATCTGGGTGCGGGTCGTCTGCAGCGTACTGTTTAAAATACAGCGAATAGTTTCTCCATTCATCATTGCTAGCTTTCGACACAATGCCCGCTTGGCCCAGCCTCATCAAAAGACGATCGTAGCGATCAGCCCCAGACCAGTCCTTTGCCGCAACGAAGGACACAAACACAGACGTCCACATGCATTCCTTTATTTGCCTTAGTTCGACATATCGGCTATAAACTAACCGCGTCACTCTGAAATCCTTTTCGGTGTTCAAATCAGGATATCGAAATTCATTCATTTTCTCTAACGACATTTTACCATCAAAAAGCGCAAATAGCTTGGGATTATCACTCCTATCGACTTTACTCAAAAATGCTTGGCGCATGTAAGGGGCGATGAATGCAAAGTCATAATGCTGTGTCATTTCCTCCAACGTGTTAACCTCGTATCCTCGCTTGGGCACGGTGAGGAAGCTGGTGAAGACGCCGGAGAAGCTGTTGAGGACGATGAGGCTGAAGATCGAGCCCCAGATCATGAGAGGACGTCGGCTGTCGGCGAAGCTCCCAGTGAGAAAAGTCTCCGTGGCCTCCTGCACCGCTTGGATAGTGTCCAATTTGA
This sequence comes from Gryllus longicercus, assembly GCA_038098605.1. Classification (NCBI taxonomy): domain Eukaryota; kingdom Metazoa; phylum Arthropoda; class Insecta; order Orthoptera; family Gryllidae; genus Gryllus; species Gryllus longicercus. The sequence continues at coordinate 652,929 of JAZDUA010000412.1, read as the reverse complement.
AGATGCAGCTGCAGAAGAAAAGGAGGAGCCAAAGGTTAGAAAACAATTGAAGAACAAGACCAGAGGTGCAGGATGTCGTTTAAAAACTACATCAGAATTACAGGATGATTATTTGAAAACAAGGTCAGAAGTACGGATGAGTATTTGAGTATTAGTCCAGAACTACAAGTGTGTATTTAAGATCTAGACTTGAGGTACTGTTGTGTATTTAAGAACTAGTCCAGACGTACTATTCTATCTATTCTATCTTTTTTAGACCTGTGGGGGCGTAATGGTTCGGGAAATATTTGATGGAGAAAGAGAAAAAGATGAAGTGAACAAGTGTTTGCAAGAGAATTCGTGACGAATAACTCATAACGACGTAATTAATACTACATCTTTCGTTTTGAAACATAAAAGCACCAATTCTTTTATAAACCGGGAGAAATCGGGATCGGTAGCACAATTTGTTACATGGAAAACTGGAGGTGAAGCCACTGGTTCATGTAGTACTTCACTCATGGAGTGTAGGGCAGACACTGAGCAGGACATCATCGAAGAGGATGTACGATGTAACCTGCATCAATGATTCTGTATGGGTTCACTCTAACCTGTTTGACGGACTCTCGTTCACTCTAACCTGTTTGTTGAATTCGATTCCAAACAAAACTTGTAGTGTTCTTTCTTCACGTGTTGGCAACTGCACAGTTGAATACTGGAGGCGAAGTGTGTTCACAGTTCACAGAGGCCATTGTATTCACAATATTAATTTCAAATAGTGAATTTAATAATTTAAGTGCTTTATTATAAAAGTGAATTGGTAATTATGCGGTGGATATACTCAAGGTTGCTTATAGTGAACGCTAGGGCTGATGGCACAAGCCATGCCGAGACTTGGATCTGGGTGAGCAATGTGAGAAAACTTTCCTGTAAAAGAATTCGGCATTACTTGGGGGCGGGAACAAGTAATTTGGCATTACAATGTGGCGAGAACAAAGCGTGTTCGAAGACATTGCACAGAATGTTCATTGCGGCAGTTCATTGCGGCAGAATGAACAGAAAGCGAACAAACCGAATTTTTCTCGGCGTGACTCGTTCGTTTACGTGAACCGTACGCTAAACTTAGAATTAACCACTGTATGTAATCAACCGAATAAGTTACAATATATTCTGCATTGAGGAAAGTTGGGGAAGCCAACGGAGTCGACTCGAAGCGACGGGTAGGAAGAAAATATTTCGCGACGCCTCGAGCGAAATATTGTGGTTCTTTGCAAGGTCAAATAGGTCAAGGTATATACTGTAAGTTGGTTATAACGGAAAGAAAGTCATTAGGAGGTACAGAAATCTGGAGAGCAGAATAACGTAGGTATTTTGGTAAAATTAAGACATACTATAATGTCAATACAAAAGGAATATGTGAATTGGGTAATTCTTTTTTTATGGCACGACTCTCGTTCACTGTAACCCATTCGTTGGATTTTATTCTGAACAAAACTTGTAGTATTCGTTCTTCACAACGTGTTTGCATCTGCGCTGTGTGAATACTGGCGGCCAGTGTGTTCGCAATGGTTTGAACGGGGTTTATTTGGTGACATGCGAAAAGATGAGGCTGTTAACATTATAAAATGGTGCCAAAATATGATACTTTGTGAAAATATTGTTCAAGGCTATGAGAAACTACGGCCCGGGCACCAACGCTGAAAAGATTTTTCGGTGCATCTTCACTTCCAATACAAACCGTCCTTACCGAAGAATCAGGATGAAGAGCAGCAGGTACAGACCAATGAGAAAGTATATCCCCGGTACCAACGCTGAAAAGATATTTCGGAGCACCTTCGCTTCCGGTTTAAACCGTCCTTACCGAAGAATCAACATGAAGAGGAGCAGGTACACGCCAATGAAAAAGTACACCCCCGGCACCAACGCGGAAAAGATATTTCGGAGCACCTTCGCTTCCGGTTTAAACCGTCCTTACCGAAGAATCAGCATGAAGAGGAGCAGATACATGCCAATAAGAAAGTACAACCCCGGCACCAACGCCGAAAAGCTATTTCGGTGCACCGTCGCTTCCAATACAAACCGTCCTTACCGAAGAATCAGGATGAAAATGAGTAGGTTCAGGCCGATGAGGAAGTACACCCCCGGCACAAAGGCGGCGAAGATTTCCCGCTTCACAAAGTCCGCTCGACGAATCATGAAGCAGAGTGGCTCCGGTGCGTGAGGATACAGGTACCGCACGCGGTCCACCATTTGCGGGGCCCAGTACATTCCTTCTCCATAAACATGGTACTTGCCCTTGGTAATGTTCTCGTAAGGATCGCCGTGTGTGTGTACCTACGACACATGCACCATTGTGGTAAATGAACTCTCTTTTATCGTATTATTACAAAAACTGTTGTTTATTACGAGTGATAGTTGGATATTCACTGGGTGTGGGGGATCTATCTCAATATCATTAATAATAATAATAATAATAATAATAATAATAATAATAATCTATTAGGCATATTAGCTTCAGATTAATCCGTCTATTTCCACCTAGTTGTGTTTCTAAGCGTGAGCTCTGCTTTTATCTATTTTCCATGCCTAGATGTAAAGCAGACTTATGGTGATCTTGACAAATTCCTTTCGCCGTATCTAGCACACATGGCCTGCTTCAACGTTTATTTCCTCACACAGCTAAAAAAATGAGACGATTGAAATAGAAAATTAGAGCTCTATTTTTGCCCCGAACGCTATTTCTAAGGGGGGCTCACCAAGGGAAAGCTAGCACGCTGAGCACAATTACCCCACGGGCGACAATAATAACAATAATATTAATAGTACTGATAGTAATAGAAGTGAACTAAATAATATAAGTAAAGAAATATGCAGTGGGACCATCTTATAATTGTGGCGTTCGCGCTGGGAATTTGCGTCAGCGAACGAGGCCACGGATGAAATCGAATCAGGGCGGTCGGTAGATTTGCTGAAGAACAAAGATTGCTTTTCGTTACTGGAAAGTTTAAATTGTATTCACATTCCACCGAGTGTTTATTTTATCTTTCACCGAAAATGACCCGCCGCTTCCTCAGCGATCGAGCCCTCGGTTGCCCGGGGATTTGTCAACAAGTGCCCCGTTCATCCGGCACGATCGTTCTTCGGCGCAACTGGTTGATACACCAGTGTTCTGAGAGCGTTCAACTGTGCATCATGAGAATTTTCTTTGAAGAAGAGAACATTTCTTTACGACACTTTCGTTCGACTTAAGTCTTCCAGGAAGTGCCGCAAGAGAGATTTAAGATTTAAATTTAAAATTAAGAAATTTTTGGGTGTGAATGTTCCACATCGGTCGACATTTTGATCCTTGTAAATAAACTTCGCACCCATGGAATTGTAATTAACAAACAAAAGTGTCGAAAGCGCGATATCCTGACAGGAGAGAGGAGGTGAAAAAAAAAGATCTGCCAGGTTATCACAATCTCCAAAAAAATCTTTGAGGCGTCTAATGTTACTTTCAACAGGATTCGGCAACTACTCACTGCAGCTGCTCCTACACATTCTGCAATTGCTGTTGTAGTTCGATTCATAAACTTTTCAAATAATGTTTATAGTGACGATAGAATAATTGGAAATGATCTCCGATAGCAATAATGAATTCTTGATATCTTGCTATTCTTCTTTTGTGGCATATAAGCGATCTTTCAGGAATCTCCGGAGAAAGAAATTGCACGGAATCAGATCAGGAGATCGTAGAGGTCACAAACCACGCGTGATAATCTTGTCACCATAAACGAAATGTAAAGTATTTAAGTGAACTGAAGCAATGTGTGCGATTGCGGAGTCCTAATGAAAATGACCGTAATTACTCTCTTCAGTTGTCAACATTTGGAAGGAAGACTCCAGAATATCAGGCACATAACGACTTGAGTTCGTTTCCGTGAAAAATAAGAGCCTTAGCGCTGATTGCCCACCATACACCAACTTTCTTGCAAATGTTCATTGTACGTATGTGTCGTACTCAAACCCTTGCTGTTTGAGAGTGAACATGGAACGAGCCATGACAAACCGACTACTCAACGAACCAAGAAACAATGCTTTTTGCAGGGCGAGATCTTGAAACCGTCCCGTCGTTCACAGGGGAATTTAAGGTACCGTTCCGTGGCGAGTGACTGAACGTCGGCCGTGGAGAATTTTCCACGATGGAGGTACGCTAATAAAAGAATCGCACTTGAGAATAACATGGTATAACTAACCAAATTTCAAATATTCGTATAGAAATCGTATTTTAACAAAACGTTTTTTATTATTTTCAGATTAGTTGGTATAAAATTATCAGTTAAAACGTTAGTAAATATTGGAAATAATGTTTAAAATTTTCTTTTAAGCCATTTTGATTGTTTCGCATGATTTTAAAAAAATATACAGATATGTTTCTTTTTATTATCGCTCCTCATAATATTTATATTAACAGGTTCGTATGCATTATTGAAATTTTGAGTATAAATGCTTCAAAAGTTATTTGGTAAAAGGGTATTCGCTTATGATAATTTTGGGTGGTAAAGCTTTCCCAAATACCTCTACCCTAATGTTATGTTTCGTGCAAGCGCAAAGGCTAACAGTATACGACATTGTTTCCTGCCGTGGAAACTGTTCCGTTCTTGGCCCGTACCTGTACGCATCCGTCCAGCTGGTTGGTGTAGGCGGCCATGATGTGGATGAGGTCCGCGTCCCGGCCAAGGACCCTCCAGGGGCGGCCGGGGCGGCGCGGACATCGGGTGCGTGGGAAGAAGGTCTTTCCTGGCATGCCCCACCGCACGGCAACGCTGGTTGGTGCGGTTGGTGGCGGCGGGGAGGGGGTGGGGACGGGGTCTGGCCAATCGGGCAGAAGGGAATGACGCTGGCCGCCTGCCTGGGATGGTAGACCGTAGCTGGAATCCGTTAAAACAAATAACTGGTGAAAAGTTAATATAGACCAGCGAGTATTATTTCAAATTTTGCAACATCCTTGGAACACCATTTTGTCAATTCTTTGAGGATATTGTGGCGAAACCGATTTCGTCATACAAAATTTCATAAGGCTGAGGGGCAGTTGGGAGAATGTAAACAGATTCAGCTGTAGCCCGGAGCTCGACTGGGGAGGTAAACACTGCGTCGCACGTGCGATTTCACTTATCGCGGGAGGCCATTACCGCCTCCTCCCCATTAAGCAGGCCGTTTGGAGGACTGCCGTTGACAGACACTGTGCAAGTGTTCACAGCCGGCTGCAGATTTCGAGACCACCCACTTTCGGGGGAGCCCAGAGCAATACTTCCGTCATCGAACGCGCCCCCCTACACAAGCCAGGGCCAGATTCTAGAAGGTTCGAGAACAACCCTGTATGCTCGCAGCACGCACAAAGAGTGGAAGTTTCCTTCGCTTCTCACGCTGCGATTGGGTTAAAATACTTCACTACGCAACAACTTCTGACCAATAGCGACACTGCTATCAAAGGGAACTAGGACACATAAGAAATTGGGGTGGGGAGAAGAGTTAACCTGGTGCGATTTCAACGGAGAGAACGGCAGAAGGGATTTGATTTCTAGACGGAACAGTCGGGGCAGAAGTTTCTCTTGGGGGGGAATATTATTCGGTTAGAGGCAAGTTCACCTCTACCGGACTTCAATTTTTTTTTCGACGCAGAAATTATCAGATTTGATTTGAGTTTTGGGCTGACGGGAGTCGGGAGAGAATTACTTCACTGGGAGGAAATTATTTGTCGAGGAGAGGCCAGTTTGTCTCTGAAAAGCTTAGAAAGATTTCGGAAGGAGCGAGAGCTACTAGCTGACAACAATTGAGAAAATTAATTCTCTGGGGTGGGATTTATTCGTCGGGGAGAGGCAAGTAGACCTCTGTGGCGTTTAAAAAAAGGGGTAGAGAAAAAATATTTCTCTGGGGTGGGAATTATCTGTCGCTAGACTTTCCGAAGTTATGTTATAAAGATTAAAGAGACATTAGGCTGATTACTACGTTCCGGAGATAGAGATCGCCCGACTTCTACCAGTTTCTACCAGTATCAACCAGTATCAACCAGTATCAACCAGTTCTGCCAGAATCTTCTAGACGTCGCTGCAAGAATCTTCAAGAACTTCCAGTCGCCTAGACATCGCTGCCAGTTCGCCCAGACGCCGCTGCCGGTGGTGGCAGAATCAACCCGAGGGTCGCCCAGCTGACGCACGCGCCGAGAGGGGTGAATGGACTGCCGCGGTCGCGTCCTTGTCCCAAGGCCGCCGCCCCCCTTTCAGACGCCAGAGGGTCCGCCCGGGCCTACAAAGAATTCTACAGGGCTGAGTAACCCGAGGGTCATTCAACTCCAAGACTTATGTAATGCAGTGTCGCACTTGGCACGTTAAATTCTCATCCTGTAACTCATGTAAATATTAGTTGTAATAAGTTGACCTTCTTCCTAGTCATAAGTCTTTTTCTATAATTACTAACATGCCTAATTTTCTTTTCTCTTTAATTTTCCTTTTCCATTGTTAGTGTAAAAATCGTAATTTCCCTGGTGCAATTTTGTTTATTTTTTGCTCAGGAATAAAGTGAATCATTTTACCAGTGAACAAGTGTTTATTTTTTGTTGTGTTTCTCTTGTACTGTGTAACAGTTCCTTCCATCACCGATCTGAGCTAGCGGCAGGGTCGCTAATCGATTCCACAGGTAATCGTTAGTGTTACAATATTTAAGAAGAAAAGAACATTTATTTCTAACGACGCGCCTTCTAAATAATTTTAGTTTGCCCCCCCAAAGCCCGCGAATACTCTCTCACAACGAGCAAGTATTCATTTGGTATGAAACTCTTTGAAACGAACTTTGAAAACGCACAAAAAAGGCAGCCAGCAGGTACACTTGACTGCCTGTTCTCTTGGATATCTTGCTGTATATAATAATGTACATTTAATTTCTAACATATTACAAATCTATCGCTGGATTTAAATGTCCTCTGCCATCCTTACCTCCAAATTGCCGCAAGTAGAGCCAACGCTGCTCCGTTGAAAAAAGCAGTCATGGTGTACACCTGCTGCTTGTTCAAAACCTTTATAAACAGTCTGCACAAAGTACTATTAGAAACTAGTCTTAGTAAAATCACTCTGTGTAAATAATGTATCTACAATAAATAAACAGTATTCCTCCTCGAAGAAAAAAATTGAAGATGATCTCCCTACATAAATAATCTAAATGCGTTTATTTTGTTTCCTGTCCGGTCTCTGGAAACGTGTGACCGGAAACTCTGTCAACTCCTCAAAACTCAAATATTTAAATTATTTAACTTATTTAATCTCGGATCCCTTCTGCATTACTTTTTCCCTCTCCTTTCTACTTCTGCTGTTGCTGAACTTCAAACGTTTGGGCTCAATATTCAAAACCATTTACCAAAATTGTAACAATCATTTCAATTTTTTTTATTTCATCCGATCTCTATACATTCTCTTCCAAAAACGTAAAAGAGCGCAATTTTCTCGCCCGTATTTTCACGCACAATTACGTGAAAACTACTAAATTTTTCGAAAAGTTCTAGATCATATTTCAAAATCTTAAATTACATTAAAGGAAATTATAGGAGTAGTTATAGGAAAGATTACATTAAAGAAACAATATATTTCTATAGTTTTTTAGTTGTAGAAAGACGCCAAAAAATTGTACTTTTGCAATTTTTGAAAAATTAGATTTTTTAATGAACATGTGATCTGCACCAATCCATTAAACACCCTTCGCAAAATCCAACAAAAGAAACTGAATCAAAAATGATGGAGCCATTTTTATGAAAATTTTTAAAAATGTCTCTAAGGCTTCATGAAAATTAGCCCTCAAAATTAAAAATATCGGTTTCAAACTCAAGGGGCCGTGACTACAGCCAGATCGATTCGGGAATATTAATTATGGAGAAAATAGACTGAACGGTTCAGCTGCTAGCGTTCTTCACAGACGGACAAACGTTTTCGATTTTTCGGCTTCAAGGTCCAACAAAACATTCATTCTGGCTACATCACGTGTTAGAGGATTTTGTTGTGAATTATACAACTCGGTGGACACGAATTTTTTTCTATCAAAAATCTATTAATGAATTTACCCGACTTTACCCTATGGCTCGACTCCTGGCATAATTTCTTAGTTCATATAATTGGTTCCTTCTTCAGCTCCATATTTTCCAAAATTCTACATAATAGATTTCTATTGCCACAGCCAGAAGTTGATTTTAAAAGTAAAAAGGTCATTAAGAAGATCCACAAAGAAGAACCCTTATCTCCCTCTCACTGGCATAATTCGGTGCGTTGTATTTTAGCACGTAATGTTAGCATGTGAGTTAGTAAGTTTTCAGGCGAAAGATAATTTAACTCTCAAGATAGTCAAATCTATATTCAGTCGTTTTTATTCACGAACTTTCGATCCTGGCCTGTACCGGACACGTGATATTGTCAGGCAAGATGTCTACCACTGTTCAGGACATCAGATGCTCTCGACGACATTTAGCAGAAAAAAGACACTCGCTTGACTGTTACAACTTCTCAGTTGAATAAAAATAGGCAATACTTGTACAAAGTAAAATAAAGAGATTATCAACTACTTTACTAAACCGTTGAGAAGAATTGGCAAAGTTGTGTAAGTGGCGTAGTTCATTTTTTGTTTAAATTATAATTGTAATTACTTTTTCATGCATGGTGTTTTACTCCTGAATGCTCCTTGTATGTTGACTTTGCAGTTTTTCATTCGCATTCATTCAAGTAGTCTTTCAGTGTTTAATACCAATGTCTAGCTAAACACAGTAATACAGTACCGAATAAAGTTGGCACTTAGAAATTTGTGAACAACTCTGCCAGATGAAGTACAGTGTATGTAACAGTCCAAAAAATCACCAACACCTTTAGAATACCTTCGCCAATACCTTTTGAATACCTTTAGAATATTAAAATACACCAATACACGAGTACGGCGATAAACAAAAAGTACTCGCCTTCAATATCCTTTGTCCTAGACGGTATCTTTCTTGTACTAGTGTGTAGACCCATCTAGTGACTATTTCCTTATCATGATTGGTTCACTTAGACTGTGCTCTCTTGAGCATCGCGATCAATAGTCATATCAAACTCCCCACTTCCGTGTTTCATGAAATTGCTATTCATTGCAAAAAACTGCATTTCCTCTGCTCGGAAGAAAAATGGATAATTATTGAAACATTTCAACATCCCAACATTTTACTCAGTTCGTTTGAAGAAGTATGCACATTTTTGTTCCGCAGACTATGATCATCATTCATCTAAAACGATACTTTTTTTATTTTCAGTATCTGCTTCTTTTGTTCCTATTATTACCTCCCATTTATTTAATCTCATCATCTGCAGTTAAGAGGCGAAAACTGTAATGCTTAAGGAATGCACATGTCGTCACAGGATCTCTCTCCTCCTTTTTTTGCTCCTGATCGCCGCTGCATCCTGGGATTTTGCGAGGCGCGCACGGAGTTCCAGAGAGCAATTGAATCGTTTATTTTAGGAACCCGTCAAACGCCAAATTTCTCATTTCGAGAAAACTGAGAGTAAGTACCCCATTTTTTCAGATTTCAAAGTCATATTTAAGGAGATAATAAATGAAATTTTTTATATAAATAAGCACTAAACGATGTGTCTATCCCTCCTGGAACAATAATATGCTACTAAAGCGGGTTTTGTAATTTGGCGTTTGAAAGGTTTCTGAAATACACGATTCAATTACTCTAACCTTTGAAAAGTTACATGTTATTACGAGTTACTTCTCGATAGTAGCAAGGATATGCCAGTCAAACTCAGTAATTTATAGTTGTGGAGATAAAAATAAATAACGAAGTAAAACACCTCTAAACGACCTCTTTACCTACAGCTCACCCCACACACATCAGGATTTTTAGTATAATGTGCGGTATGTACCAACAATCCTGCCAAGTTTCAAAACTCCTGGATTTTTATGGATTTGCTTTACCGGGAAACTCGTTTTGTCTAATTCAACTGGCTAAAGGAGAAAAGGTGAAGTCAAAGGTGCTCAGGGAACGCTGGTAGCATCACACGAACTCTCGACTGCATTCCTTAGCTGATGATTTCCGCTGCATCTTAGGATTTGGCGGGGCGGGCGCTGGGTATCATTGAGTTGATAAGTGCAACCTTTGAAAAGTTACATATTATCACGAGTTGTTGTTGAATGTCAGTAGTAGCAATACTACTCAGTGATTTTTCCTGATATTATTAACAATTATTCTGACTAAACAATTTCTTCATCATAATATTAATTTTCATTTAATGATGTCGATGAAGAAATTTTATGTTCATTTAATATCCGTTCTACAAGAACGAGAAGTTGCGACAGCGCGTCTTTTTACCTTACGTTTGAATCGTATCATTCTCAGGAAACGGAACAAAGGAATATTAAATAAATGAGGTCTTCGTTGTACTTGTGAGCTAATTATTTTACTTATGCTTTTCTAAAATAATAATTCATATTAAAATGTGCCATATTTACTTTTTTTCTTCCCAGGAAAGTTCTGAAAATTAGTTTCACGTTGCTGTTGGCGGACATTATTCCTTGCTTTCATATTTGAAGGTGAGTAGAGATGACAATATTTCAAAATGTTTGATAATAGTACCATATTATTTATGTAATTTTTGCCGATATAATATAAATACTACCAACTGGTTTTCAACGATGCATTTTCTACAAATGTTACTGTCCTGGCGGTGCGTTGTAAAGAGAGTTCGCGTTTAAATTAAAATGCGTTTAATTTACACACAACCTGAAGTCCTTCAGAGTTCAGTTAAGGGCCGGCCGTAACAAGTAAAGGATTTGGGTGAGATACATTTTGTAAGACTAATACGTTCAGGCCTTGCAAACCCAAAGGTATTAGTACCAAAATTGTCGAAACAAAGGTTTTGACAGTTAAATATTAATTAAATGGGTGCCAATATACAGTTAAAAGAGTGATGTTCCAAATACCTTCTAAGTAGTTCTAACATGTACTTACAGAATGGGATCTATGTCAATAATACGAATTTATACAGTTTTAATTGATTTCCCGAAAAAAATATTTTGGCACTTATCTCCTTTGACTTTGGAGGGCTTCATTTAATGCAATAAAATAACCAGATTACATAAATAGCCCATTACATAGAATAGCAGATTACATAAATAAAATGAAAGGAACAAAATAATCATATACAGTAAACACTATTGAGCCGTCTGGAAGAGAAGCAAAACACAGTGTTCACATATACTGATGGTGAAGATAATGTCCAAAATTGTGTCCAATAGCATTGCATGCCCGAGAAGTTCTGTAGACACTACGCAGACGTGCTAAGATGCTCGTCCCTGAGCGGTGAAACAAGGTCGCTCAATTACAAGTTCCGTAAGTTGCTGGCCTCACAAACTTCTAATTTTGATAGAAGTAAAACCAATTATGTAACTTTTCAACTTAATCCGCCTTTACTGCCAACACACATTTCACATATACATATTAACATTTAGAGGTCTTTGAAAAAATACTCCCCATTTTTGTTCGCAAAATGGTCAAAACTGCCTTTTTCACCTCATGCTCGTCTGCATCTTTTCTTCCCTGAAGGTTTTTCTTTAGTTTTGATAAGTGGTAGAAGCTACTGGGTACCCAATGTGGACAATATTGTCGAAATCCTTAAGTTCTTCACAATATTCTTCGCAATCTGAGTAGTAAGTGCAGATGCGTGGTCGCGAAACAGCTAAACATCATGAGGTTTCACGTATAGTATTCAACACAAGAACCTCTCTTCACAAAACTGAAGGAGATGTCGACTGCAAACGTATAATAGTATAACAATTAAGGGTATATAGTAAACTGCTCAGACGGTTGTGTCATTGATCAGCGATTTCTTAGTCAGGGCGGAAAATTATGAAACCACCTATGTAACAAGTCTCGTGAAATGGAACAAATCTCGTATCGCTATGCAAATGTTCATGGTGAACACTACCGGGCGGATTCCTATAATTTTGAATTTTTTGTCTGTTGCAATGGAGTGGAGTTTGGTTAGAAATGGATGCTACGTATATTAATATTTTAGTGCATATTTGGCAGATTTTTCCCATTGCATATTGGAGTAATTATAGCGCATCCGTATTATGAATGTCTTGTTAAAATAAAGACTTATCTCTAAAACGTTTCATTTTTTCATAGAATTTACGTATTTGTAAGTATTAAATAAAATATTGATATTGTACGATGAAAATACATTGACATTATGCTACTGGATTTCTTTTTTTCTATAGATAAAATAATTTTACGAATGTAGAGTTTTTCTTGATATCATATTTTTTTTAATCCACACACACACACACACACACACACACGAAATGAAACAAACCTTGCAACGTTCTTCACTGAGGTGAATATTTACTTCGATTATTTCTCCCGAAAATTAAGGTTATATTATTAAGATTATATTATGGTTGCAAAAAAATATATATCTCACTCCAATCACCCTTGTCCTGAAATGGTATTAACGAAATATTGTTAAATTTAATTGGATCTTTAAGAAATTACGAGGCGAGCACTAAACAACTAAGCCAAGTGTTGCATTGCACACTCTAAATTGCATACTTGTGCCCATCAAGAATGACGAGGGGAGTACTACATATCTTCGCCAAGCTGTTGTATTACAACTTCTAAATTGCACATTTGTATCTTAAGGAATCACAATGCAAGTACTACGTGCAATTAATACGCCAAAACACTACATTAAATTTGCACGTATTATTTACATGCTATCATTGAGTTGCTGTATTCAAAAAACATTTAATAACGCTACGTATGCTACAACGATATTCAACGGTGTGAGAAGATACGATTATCAGCAATGTCGTTTTACTTCCTTAGTGAGTGTAAGTCTCAGGCAGGCCAACCACCGAGCATTAGTACCGTAAGTGTAAAGCACCCTATGATATATATATATATATATATATATATATATATATATATATATATATATATATATATATATACTGATACGGGCGATATCGGTAGTACTCCTTCGCTAAAATTTTAGTTCCGGCGCCGACCAACAAATCGGCTTCCTGTTTAGTCATGGCCCTCCACCTCCCACCCCCCGCATTGCCCTAGTGGGGCACAACCACAGCCACAAGCTCTACACTCCAGACTGGTCTCATGATATCCGTAATAGTTCGTGCATGTAAGTGTGAGTTTGTGTGTGTTAAAGGGCAGAGGAGAGGATAAGAATAATTACGCAATGCTGGCTTGCAGCCGTTTGTTAGCGTATTGGTCGGGTATGCGTGTGGTATATATAACAAACTACCAATTACAGCAGCCGATCGGTTGAATTCTTCTCCAGACAGTCGTTAAATTTAATCTAGGTTATCTGGGGTAGCTCACTGGTCGACGTGATCACTTTACATGACGTGGTCCCATTCCGCTCGGAGAAGATTAGCAATGCAAGCTTTCCTTGCAATATCCCAATATCTGTTGCTGTGTGACGATGAGAAAGCTCGCTTCTAGGGTTGAGAAAACCAGAATCCGGCGTAGTAAAGTGTCCACACGCACTTTTTAACCCGTGGTCACAAGGCCGGAATGTCTGTGGTAGGCCTTGGCCGTGTCAGAGTCTGTTGGGCCACTACACACAGACAGTCAGACAGACAAAGACCGCTAGGGTGGAAAAACCGCCAACGCCCAGCCTAAAAACCTAGGACCGTATTCATAAAGTAATGTAATTACCGCTGAGAAAATGGCATCCATTAATTCGTGCGCAAAGGGAAATACATTGATGTGTCCTATAAAATACCTGTGAGTGCCTCGACAATAATTTTAAAACACTTAAAGTCAAGTCTCGACCTATTACTGGGGTATCTATTGATGGCACTGTATTGCTTGTAATCAGGAGATCCTAGCTTCGAGTCCCGGCAGTGACAAGATTTTCAACACTCGGTACATAGCTCGGTCGAATTCTGTTGCTGTCTGGTGGAGAATTCTGGGAATGCTGGTCAGGCGGAAGAGCAGGCTAAATGGCCTGAGCCTTGCCATCAATAAAGACATTACTTTAACATTTATATTTTTCATTTGAGCAGCCGGCTGCTTGATCGGTAGTTTTTGTGGTCTCTCCGATTAATATCACGTGAATGCCGGAACAGTACATACGCTAACAAACGGGCCACGCACCGTGAAACTTTCCTTCCTCTTCCTTGACCTCTCCTATGCCTTGTTAACAAACACGCTTACATGCATAGGCGACTACACATGTCGTGAGGCCGGTCGCGCTCAGTCCTTGTCTCGGCGGGGGCAAAGATCCGCTGGTCGGAGTTACCTGGTTGGGAACATTACCGCTATCCGACGATAGGTCGGCTCCGGACCGCACTGTCCAGCAGGGCAAGTTCGCCCCCCCTTCCCGAGGACAAAACACGGACTACACTTACGGGACTAATACACGTATCAGTTGAAATTACTAATCAAACAATCACGCGCCCGAAATTACTATCAGTCAATCAAACTTGAACTATTGCTTGATGATTCTTAACTTTAACCTCGCCCAAAGAGACGGCGTCAGTTCGGCCGAAAAGGTAATAAGACCGGCCCCAGCTCCGACTCCCAGAATAATGAAAGCCTCCACAAAATGGCCCAGGGAAATCTTTGGGGGATCTGGAGGCGGGTCGGCTGAAGCGTACTTTTTATAATACACCGAATAGTTTCTCCATTCGTCATTACCGGCTTTCGACACAATGCCCGCTTGGCCCAGCCTCATCAAAAGACTATCGTAGCGATCGGCCCCAGACCAGTCCTTTGCCGTAACGAAGGACACAAACACAGACGTCCACATGCATTCTTTAATTTGCCTTAGTTCGATATATCGCGCCTTAATTAAGCGCGTAAATCTGAAATCCATTTCGGTTTCCAAATCAGGATATCGATATTCATGCATTTTCTGTACCGACATTTTACCATCAAAAAGCGCAAATAGCTTTGGGTCATCACTCCTATCGACTTTACTCAAAAATGCTTGGCGCAATAAAGGGGTGATGAATGCAAAGTCATAATGCTCTGTTACTTCCTCCAACGTTTCAACCTCGTATCCTCGCTTGGGCACGGTGAGGAAGCTGGTGAAGACGCCGGAGAAGCTGTTTAGGACGATGAGGCTGAAGATCGAGCCCCAGATCATGAGAGAGCGTCGGCTGTCGGCGAAGCTCCCAGTGAGGAAAGTCTCTATGGCTTCCAGCACCGCTCGGGTGGCGTCCAATTTGAAGACGAAGCTGCAAATCAAAAAAGGGAGCCAATTGGAAACAATTGAATTGATTAGAATTAAAATAAACCGTGGCCACTTTCCAGTGAAATTGATTAAAATGAAATAAAACGTGTTCACTTTTCTTTTTTTAATTTTTTGTTTTGTTTTAAATTATAGTTTGTATGTACGTCTGTTTTGTGAATAATATCATATGTGCCAATCCACTTTGTACTGATTAATGATGACTGAAATGAACTTCTTAGATATCAAACAGCATGTTCAGAACCTTCGTTGTTATAATTCTTATAAGTGATAAAGTCAGCTCGTAAAATTGATTAATGTATGTGGGAAAGTAACATTACAGTACACGTATTACCAAAATGGGATAGTGTTTGTCATTTCCAGAATTGGTGTCAGAAATATTATAAAATAAAGTACTGTCTGTACAAAAGTGTGGGTAAAGTGAACATAAAGAAGAAAAAGTAAATTTTAAAATTAATACCTTAGCAATCTGCACATTTTATTTATGAAATAGTGCGAACATTTATTTAAGTAATTAAGTTTTTTATTAAATTCCTTATGTTACTAATTTTCTTTTTTCAATATTTTAAATATTTAATTTTTATTGAATTTTAAATAGAAATTAGTGAGATTAATCACTTAAACAACAAATATTCCAAAAGCGCACACGTTTCGTTGTATTTTAAACAGCTACCACTCACCTCCATTACCTCCATTACAAACCGTCCTTACCGAAGAATCAACATGAAGAGGAGCAGGTACATGCCAATAAGAAAGTACAACCCCGGCACCAACGCCGAAAGCTATTTCGGTGCACCGTCGCTTCCAATACAAACCGCCCTTACCGAAGAATCAGGATGACAATGAGTAGGTTCAGGCCGATGAGGAAGTACACCCCCGGCACAAAGGCGGCGAAGATTTCCCGCTTCACAAAGTCCGCTCGACGAATCATGAAGCAGAGTGGCTCCGGTGCGTGAGGATACAGGTACCGCACGCGGTCCACCATTTGCAGGGCCCAGTACATTCCTTCTCCATAAACATGGTACTTGCCCTTGGTAATGTTCTCGTAAGGATCGCCGTGTGCGAATATCTGCGTGAAAAATACTTGCATCACTGTGGTAAAATGTATTGAATTGAAGCTTTATTTTAAGTGGCGAGACTCGGGTCATCAGGCCCGCTCTTCCGTCTGACCACGCATATTTTTCTAGCTTCTTTCACCTACTAGCATAGAAAGGAGGTACTTCTAGGGCCAGAAACAGACTATTTGAATTCAGCTTAGAGGCGTCATTTAGTCTTGAGGATATTTTACATTGAAGTAAATCTACTAACATGGGACAGCCGGAGTTACTTCCCCTCCGAAGGAAGGCGTCCGAAGAAATTTTTCGCCCTTAAAAATCCACGGCTTCGATCAGGTTTGAACCCGCTGACTGGGGTACAACTATTGTAGAGCGGAAATATTATTTTAAGAATATTAAAGAATAGTAAAATATCGTTCTTAATGGCAATTTTCTACAAAAAAATTGGCAGCCTGTTTAAAAAATATCGTTTAATCGCTGCAGTAGATTCGAAATTTTAAGCTCATTTTCTCAGAAAATTTTTGAGTTTTCGAAAAACTGAATTTGAACTAATTTTAAGTAGTTTAACTCACAAATACAATAGTGTTTTCAAATTGCAGAAAAACTGAATATATAAGCGGCTTGAGGAATCTTTCAAAAAATTTGTGTAATTTTTGAAGAAAAAATACACCGAAATAAACTTTACGTTATAATAAAAGAGTGCAATTACCACTATCCGTTCGAAATCCTTGAATATAACATTTGGAACAATTTTTAAGAAAATGGCGTTTGAACGTTTCTGAAAATTCGAATATTAGAGTTAGTTTTCACACAAAGCGGTAGAGTTTTCGAGAAACATTATATAACATTCTTTAAATCACATGTACTTACAAATACAATAATGTTATTAAATTGCCGCTAATATAAATATTAATTTGAGAGACAAGTCAAAAAATTACATTTTTGTAATTTTTTAGAAAACTATAGATTTTAGATCTGATTTTTAAGATGAGCACTGAATTTTCGAAAATTTTGATATTCAGAAATTTGTCGATAGAAAGTGTTTCTACAACTGCAATATTCCATATAGTGATTTTTTCTTCAAATGATATTTGTTTTCGGTACTGAGTTTTTTCATTAAGGTCATGCACATTGTTTTTTGATAATTTTAGTAGATTTCGCGAAATATTGTGTGAAAAAGGTGCAATTTAAAAAAATTAATACAAGATTTTCTCAAAAATGGCAGGGATCATTCTAAATATACTCTATAGATGGCAGAACCATAATTTTGTTCATATCTTTTGTTTAGTTTTTGTTTAAATTTTTAAATTTTTTTTGAATTGTCTCCCTGGTCGTTAATATTAACATAAGCGGCAGGTTGCTCCATTAATTATATTTATCGGTGCATGTGCTTTAAATAATGTCATATTAAATTTCTCAAAATCTCATCCTCATTCTGGGAAAACTAGCTCAAAATTCCGCTCTTACAGAAACGCCTAAACGCAATATTCTCCAACGCTACTCAAAATTTATTCTTCAAAGTTTTGTAACGGATAGAGCTAATTGCATTCTTTAATATGACGTAAAGTTCATTTTGGGAATTGTTTTGTTTTTTCAATAATTACTCAATTGTATTATTTTAAGATCTCTCTCGTCGCTGAAATGCACATTTCCAGCAATTTGTAAATACTATTTAATTTGTGTGTGAATGTGCCTAAAATTATTTCTAATGAAGTTTTTCGAACCTCAAAATTTTTCTGTGAAAATAAGCTTCAAGTTTTGAATTTACAGTCGCGCTTAAATGCCATTTTCTTAAAATCTACTACAAATTTTTCAAAGAAAATTGCCATTTAAGACGAGGTATTACTGTTCTTAATTATTCTTTGAATAATATTTCCGTTCTACAATTAGGAAACATTAGGAAAATTTTGGAAAATGCACTTTGGGTGGGATGACCGAATAGCTAGCCGAGACCAATGGAAATAGAATAGTATTACGTTTTCGTTTACTTAATAGTTTGATTTGAGTTTATTAACGTTCCTTAAATAGTCGTACTAGATAGTACTTGTGCATTCAAATTTCTTTATGAAGCCAGACGTCACTGGTGGATTTATCAAAAACTTCGAATTCAAGCACAGTATTAATTGAATCGCTTCTTTGACCAGTGAACGCTAAGATGGCATATTTTGGAAAGACCAATAAAACGGTTTTCCATCAGTCTCAATTTTTTCGGAGGAAGTTGATTTATTTTTTTGCAAAGAACAATACATTTAAACAACTTATATTATAGAAAAATTTAATATTTTACAAAAATACTTTAGAAAAAATATTGTAATTTATATTTTGCGTTCGATTGATTTCTGAACTAAACGATTCGATTACGATAATTATGGAGAAGTATTTTTTCTGTTTATTACAGTCCCATTTGCGCCGAGGTTATGATATTGGTAGGGTATTGCTTTACAACATACCTCTGTACTATAATGTTATATTTCGTGCAAGCGCAGAGGCTGACGGTATACGACATTGTTTCCTGCCGTGGAAACTGTTCCGTTGTGGGCCCGTACCTGCACGCATCCGTCCAGCTGGTTGGTGTAGGCGGCCATGATGTGGATGAGGTCCGCGTCCCGGCCAAGGATCTTCCAAGGGCGGCCGGGGCGGCGCGGGCAACGGGTGCGCGGGAGGCCGGTCTGCCCAGGCATGCCCCACCGCACGATGGCGCTGGTGGGTGCGGTTGGCGGCGGCGGAGTG
Source organism: Gryllus longicercus (assembly GCA_038098605.1). Classification (NCBI taxonomy): domain Eukaryota; kingdom Metazoa; phylum Arthropoda; class Insecta; order Orthoptera; family Gryllidae; genus Gryllus; species Gryllus longicercus. The sequence continues at coordinate 633,896 of JAZDUA010000412.1, read as the reverse complement.
GGGGTGGGGCCGGGGGCGGGTAACCCGGGCAGAAGGGCGTGGCGCTGGCCGCCCGCCTGGGCTGGCAGACGGCAGCTGGAAACAGTTAAAACTAGGCAATGGAGAGTGGTTAATGTACAGAACCTAGTAACGGGGACGTTGGATGAGACTTTGTAGAGGACCGCACGCTGCCCGGAGGCACGGAGGTGCTAGTGGGGGCAGTGGGCGGTGTCGGAGAGGAGGCGGGGCCAGTGGCTGTTATTTCGAGGAGAAGGACGCACTGCTGGCCGCCGACCTGGGCAGGGAGTTCGCAGCTGGAAACCGGTGAAACATATAAATGGAGAATGGTTAATACACTGAAGCCAGTAATGGCGGTCTTGGAGGAGAGACTGTATAGAACCACAAGCTGCCCGAAAGCAGGGCGGTGGGGGTGAGCGTGGTGGGCGGCGGCTGAGAAGGGGCGGGGCCGGGGGCGAGCGACTCCGGCAGACGCGTGTGGCGCTGGCTCCATCTCGGCAGGGGGCTGGAAACCCTTAGAACATATAAACGGAGAATGGTTAATGTACAGAAGCGAGTAACGAGGGTGTTGGAAGAGACTTTGTACAGGACCGTGGAGTTTCTTCAGTAGGAGACGTTCTCATAAGACATTAATTTTCGCGTTTAGCAAAACGTTTTACGTGAACTTCATTCTTATCACTGCCCAATACGTATTGACGGAAATCATTAGAACCCAGTTCGATCATGAAGTTAGAGGAATAAATTGGAACAATTCATTGATCTAATACTATCCTAGTACTCATATCTAAAACGTATAAGTAGTACGCATTATAGCGACTGCAAAGCTGATAATTAATTTCAAAGTAATTATTAACGCCATCAGTCAACCCGACATTGTCGTTTGCCGACTGCTAAACCAATCCCTATAAACATTCGAAACTTAATTAAATCAGAAATTCACATGCTACTGACTAATTACTCGAGGGCCAGACGGATATCAAAACGAAAGTAGATAATTAACAAAGCTTGTTACAACCCAAATTGTTAAATTACGTTTTTTTAAGTTTCTATAAATATAGAGCCGAAATTTATTGGAATTTGAGTCAAATCGGATCAACGGCACCTAGCCAAAGGAACAGAAAATATCCCACCACTGAAAATAGGAAAGACCCTATTATTTTCAGACAACGAAGAGTACGAGTCTCCAGAAAGGGTTCAGACGTGTCTACAGTAATGGCGGCACACTTTAAAATTACCTTCGAACCTCACCCCGTTTCAAACGTACTATTTAACGTGGAAATAGAAAATGTCGTCACCTTCTCTTTTCCAACTGTGCCGCATTACCCAATAAATTCATTGCTCTACCTGAAAAACCTTTTGAAATCAAGCCAATGAAAATTAAGAAAGCGACTCGAATTGATGACATAAATACCGTCTGCGTCGAAATGTTGAACAGGCGGTCTATTCCAGCCTTGACAGCAATCTTTGATGAAACGTTAAGGTTCCACTATTTTACCATAGGGAGGAAAAGCTGTAATAATTAATTTTTGAATAGAAGGAAAAGTCTAAGACATATTGAAATTCGCAGGCCAAATTGTCTCTTGCAAAAATTATCCAAAATATTTCGAAGATTGATACTGATTAGTCTTCATAAAAAATCTCTTCTCTTCCTTAATTGTAAGAACTCTATTTCATCGGTTTAATTGAGGATCAGTGCTAATCACTCAACAACACACCAACTACTACAACTGATTGAAACTATAGCGTAAGTTCACCACCAGAAAAAGCATATAGCAATAGTTTTACTGTCCATTAGGCACGGGTACGACAGAATTTGGCACTCGGAACTAATATATAAAATGCAAAAACTAGGAATTCCAGAGTACTTACAAAAGGCTATGGAAAGTTTTCTCACTAACAAATCGTTTATTGTAAAAATCAATACTTCGACCTCGAACTCGCACGCCAGGACTGCAGGTGTATCACAAGGATAATAATTATATTCCATCCTTTTTAACATTTTATCTATGGTATCCCAACTGCGGATTACTGTAAAATAGCGTTGTACGCAGACGATATTGCGCTTTTCGCAACGCACAACGACATGGCTAAGGCAAAGTATTATAATCTAAACAGTCTATACTAAGATTTTAACTTGTCTCAGAAATGGAGAATCTAAATAAACCCTTTAAAATGCCAAGCAAAACTTTTCACGTTACGCTGTCCCAAATATCCTACCGAATTAAATTTTCATATCTTGGATCTCCTCACCAACAAAAAACTGAGGATTGTTTCTTGACGAATGATTAACACGGAAACCTCATATGCACGCAATAGCAATAACACTCAATAACAATACATGCACGCAGTATGCACGCAATAACAATGTATCATCAAAAATATCAAAACTCTTCCTTCTAATTAATACACTTCATTGAAAGCCGTGTTGACTTCTGTTATGTAAACCTTTAAATCCATCATGACATACGTATTTCCAGAGTGAGAATGCGCTACCCTTCGCAATCTCCAGAAGTTTACAACCATTCAAACCATATTTTAAGGAGAACTTTCAGTGTTCCTGGTTCATTCCAAACATCCAGATTCGCAGAGAGCGATTCACAAGAGATCTCAAGCTTTAATTAAGAATTTACACTAGATTACACATATTATACAAATATTCAATTCTATGATTACATACAATTCATACCAACATATAAATTGTCAAAAAGTCTACATATTTGGGTACTTACATCATTTGAATGGATGCACATATTTATTTATTTATTTATTTATTTTCAATACATATGCCTTTGATAATAAGACCATGATTGAAGGATATCGATTTGAATTTGTGAATAAGAAGCTTGATGAAGGTATTTCTTGCAAAAAAACATTGCAATTTCATTGTAAATAGCTGAATTACTTCATTTAATACTATTTTAAACAAAAATTTCAAGAAGGGGGAAGTTTGGATCACTGCTCTTCTGAATCTTGTTCCCTAACATGAGGTTTTGCATTCCTATCTGCTTCAAGTTTTATTAATAAATCTAGAGCATTTTTTTCACACCACGGCTTGGTAGGGTTTGGTAAACACCTCTTAAGATTGCTGTTAAAGCTGGAAAGTTATCCGTGTATATTGTGGCAATTATTAACTTACGTTTTGATAAAAAAACATTGGAGTTGATATAGATTTGCTGAGTAATGAACATTTTGATATTCTAAGATTGTTTTAGTATTGGACAATGACTGATAGACATTGCGTTGAACTCTCTGAAGTTTCGAAAATTGCAAACTTAGAAACAATGCGAGAAAGTATGTGCTGTTGTAGCACCACTAGTTTCATACCAACTTAGAGTTCTTATTGGTGCTCAACCATTCAAAATCCGCTTGGAGTTTATCAGACAGAATATGCTTAAAATTGACTTAGAGATTCTTTTCAAAATTTTATTGTTTCCTCCTGGGTTGCCTGAGTATCATATGAACGTTACATTATCCTGAGATATAACATTATTTTAATTGCTTATCTTACATGAAATCTTAAATTACTTTGGAAACGAAAACTTATTTCGCAGACTTATAGGTTCTATATTTCTCTCATAAGTTTATTTCAAAATCAGAACTAGAGTGAGAGATAGTAAAATGCTAAAATGAAAAATGGTTAATCGATGATATGAACAAATAAGATATAATAAGAAAGTGTTGAATTGTTAATATAAGCAAAGGATTAATCATAATCCGTACCGTAATTAACCAAATTCTAAATATCGCAATATTCGAATTTGGAACACCTAATCCATTAACGTTAACAATATCATTTAATTCGATTTCTCGAAACTTTTATCGAATAATTTGAAATATTTTCTGGCACTTCAAGAGAGAGAATCACATGAAAACAAACTATTCAAACAAAAATCACACCACTACGGGCAGGAATTCATCTTTCACAACAGATTCATAATAGTCTCATTTGCCGATTGAGTCTCGTAAATGATACAAAAGAGTCATCTTTTAGAGAACTGGAAGATAGGATTCATAGTTATGTTTTTTCCACAATGGCCCATCGAGGATATTGCTACAGACTAGTAGTGTCTCGCCGGCATGGTGATATAAAGAATTTTCAGTCTAGTAAGCATTGTAATGGCTTAAAGGCCTTCGGTCTAGCCACATAGGATCAAGTAATAAGTGCTTCATATTTTGTTAATATGAATTTCTCACAATTTGAACTTTCCGGGTCTCCTTGAAGTTCGTATTAAATTGTCGACTGTACGAATAATTATTCGAGTATTATTAAACTAAATTTCAACTGCAATACATTTATACTCAAAGCCATACGTTATTCACCATCGTTCGAGTAACATCGGTAAGAAGCGTGAGTTATATTACAAAGAAAAAATCAACTACAAACTGCCCATCTGATACATGTAGTATTTATTCCGAAGTCAAAAGCTGAAATACTTGGTCAAGAAGAAAGGTCACTGAATATTTTATTGAACTTCTATTTTTTGAAATTTATTCTGATCTTCAGTCTATTTCTTTTCTTGAAATTTTTTCTGATTAAATTATTTCAAACATATTAACTATGTATACGTCATATATGAATGTGTGTATGTACTTTGACGAAATAGCCTCCGACGAAGCCTGGACCAACCAGCCACGTCCCGCTCTTGCGGCAATTGGTTAGGAGGTACGTGGGGTTAGCGCGTAGGCATCCGTACGCCGTGGTGTTCTCAACAAGAGAAGTGAGTTTTCTCTTCGGCGCACATCAACATATACTGGGACATTGCAAGGGAAACGCTCTCTATAATCTTGCCCGTCCGACATTAACTATATTATTACTAAAATAGTGATTACATAGAACTGGTTTTATATACAAATTAATATTATATCAATATTTAAATTCTGTCATTCTAATGTATTATTTATTTTCTCACTTGTAAAAACAATTGTGCTCTATGTTTTGTATTTGCATCATTAATCTAATAAATGAGCCGGTATCTTTTATAAAATTCACTATTGATCAATATGTTTCATCCAGTTCTCAATAACAATTAAAATTAACTTAATTTTCAATTATAAAAAAGGAACACTAAAAGTCAATCGCTGCAAGGCCTAATTTATATTACTTTCAGAGGAAGTGTCTAACTTGAACCGCTTTTTTTTCGGGGAATTATGATAGAAAAAAACTAAATTCCTATAATTCTCTAATATATGGATACTGTTTTGTAATCATACCTATTAAAATATCAAAGTGCTGGATTTAAATGTCCTCTATCATCCATACCTCCAAATGGCCGGTAGCAGAGCCAAAGCTGCTCCGTTGAAACAGTCACCCATCTGGTACGCCTGTGTCTATTCGCACGGAACCTTTAAAAACAGACTATACATTAAAAATCGTCATCAGAAAGTACTCTAATTAAAATTACCATGCACAGATGGTGTATTTTCTGCAACAAATAAAATAAGTGTTCCACATACTGGGTTAAATTAGAAAAGTGAAGAAGCTCTACAAACAGAAAGACAGTCATTGTTTTCACTGTGACTACTCCTGGGCTTCGGATCCGTGAGACCGAAAACGCTGTCTACCATTTTACTGATAATTTCTTGGCCATCCTCTCTCGCATTTACAATTTTTACTTTTGAATAACCCTGATTGTTCTAATACTTATACTTTGTTATAACACAATTTTTTTGATTTCCATGCCGACATCATTCTATTGTTATTTTCCTTGAGTTATCTCCAAATCTGGCTAATCGGTTTATCACCCTCCCTTTTTGATATTTCTTTCTTCATGTGTATTCACTTGACATCCCACCTCGTAGTACAATAATCCCATGTGACAATTCCTGACCGAATATCCTAGAGTATAATTGGATCAAACGTCAACATTTAATTTTTTACAGAATCCTTCCACTAATCATACTCTTTCCACCAGCAAATCTCCCCACCCCCTTCGGCAAACATGTAAATATATTCATACATTTCTGTTTTATTCCTAAATATCTTCCTTAATATTCGCCATAATTGTCTCACCACGGAAACCATTTTGTTCCCTACTTTTCTCTGCACGTTTCACTAGTCCCCCTTTCTTATTAAACCCAAACGCAATCATTAAAATTATTTTATCTATTCAATTGGCGCTCTCTTCCACATTCTTGTCTATCTCTCCTACCTGCTTATGCACTTGCTAAGCTGCACAAGCTTGCTTTCATTTCAAATTCTCTATAATTAGAGAATCATTTCAATCTACTTGCCACCTGATGCAATTCATACACATTCTCAGCGAAAGAACCATGTCATCGGCATCGTCAAAGACGCAATTCTTCTAAACACTCCGTCCTGTCCCTTTCTTAATTTTTCTTCTCACCCTGATGTACAAATATGGAAAAATAGAGATCATAGGAACATCCTTCCTTTTCTATGAAAAATATATTACTAAACTCTTTTTCTGTCTACACCTTAACGTTTGTGTCTAATATATTTTCTTAATGCATCAAATAAGTTAACCTTGAGGCCCATATTTTCTAGAAGTCTACTCTCTAGAAATCTCTTATATTACCCTGTTAAAGACTGAATTTGAATCTATAGAAATCTCGGGATCTTTATTTTTCCTCTATTTCCTACTCGATTATTTTGTTGCGTGTTAACGTGCAATGTAAGAATGATTGGTAATACGTTCGTTGCAAATCGCTAATCAGCCATTTCCGTATTTGCCGTTTTTTTATATTGACGTGAAGCCCACACGTATTGCTAACACATACATGGCTACCACTCTACAAGATATCCCGAGCTGTAGAAGACTCAAAACCAACTACATTTTGTAGTAAAACACACATTCTCATCGGTTATAATTACTGAATTTAATAATTATTACGAATGTTTGTCAAAGAAAGACATGTATCGACTAATTTACAAAGTTGTATGGGGCATCGGCAAACACTTTAGTTCATTTATTTTAATTTTTTGTTATAAATTTAAGTTGTATTTCTACTAGGTATTATTTATATCACATCTGTATGTTACTTGCGATTTTGATTCTCATAATTCAAGTTGCTTGTGAGCTTTTGCAGACTGTAGGGGAAGCAGGGGTAATGGAGGGTCACGGGGTAATAGGAATCATCGGTAAATAATCGCTAAATATTGTAACCAAACCTTTTGAAAGGCAAAAACATATTCTTCTACCTATCATCATTTTTGATAACTATAGCCAATTGATCACCCAGGCAAAAAAAAGCTTAGACGTTATCGCGTTCGTATCAGGTAAGTGAATGGTTGATGATTGAAAGGGCTCCCATAAAATAAGGTCTTACTCACGTGAACTGGGAGATTTCTAGAAGAATTAAAATGGAAGTTTTAATTCTTTTTGTGTTTTATTTTTGGAAGGGAAGTACTTCATCCAAATCATTTGATACCAATGTCGAGTAATTTTAAACATTCTATGCAAATTTATGAGTAGTTATGATAAAAATGTGCTTTGGGGGTAATAGTGGTCAGTGATTCTCATTATCGCAGTGTGAATGCCCATTGTTCCAAACAAAATCATTTATTGAACTGAATGAATTTAAATGGTCCTTGAGTGCTATTTACACACGTAGCAAGAATGGTTGGACGAATGAAGAATCCATTGAATGGCTCAAACACTTTGAAGGCCGTACTTGACCAACTGCTCGGGACCCAGTGCTGCTAATCTTGGATAACCGTGGGAGTACTTTAGACGCCTACAAGTATAGTAAACAAAGTATTTACTTTTTGAAGTACTAAAGTATTCATGTGCTTCATATTTCTATAGTAATTCCCATTACCCGCATGTGTATGTAATGGAGATCAAATACAGTTTTTTGGAAATTTGATATTTGAGAGGGTTTTAGATATTTTTCATTATATTTTGTAGTGAAAACACAATCTTAATCAATAATCTAAAATATAAAAGCACATTATTTTTCGACCAATTCTTACTGATTTATATCGAAAAAAGCGTTACCCACATTACCTCCACTTCCCCAATCTTGCTTGACACAAGAAGAGTAAAAAAGTACTCACACAAAAGGTTTCTCGTAGAGATCTGTGAACAACTCTAGCAACTGAATTGATATACCTTGAACTGTTCGAAAAAATCAAGAAATTTTCTAGTTACTTGACTCACTTATATCTTTCACTTACACGTACATAGTACATCGTAAGTAACGAAAATGTCTCACCTCTGTTTCTATACCATTAGAATCTAATACACAAACACTGGGGTAGAGAAAAATACTCGCCTAGAATATTGATAGACGTAGATGTTATAGTGTTCCTTGTACTGGTGAGTAGAAACATCAAGTGACTATTTCCTCACCTCAATAATCGGTCTTCTTAACCTGAGTTCGCTTGAGCAACGCGATCAATAGTCACATCGAAGTCCCCACTTGCATGATTCTTAAAATTGCTATTTATTGCAATGGTGTCCATTTCCTCTGCTCGAAGGAAATGCGGATAATTATTGTAACATTTTGGACATCCCCTCACTTATTGCGTCTGAATAACAGTGCACATTTTTGTTCCAAATACTAGGATCATCGTACATCTCAATCGATGCTACTTCTTTATTTTCAGTATCTATTTCTTTGTTCCTATTATTAACTCCCATTTATTTAATCTCATTTCGTCCCTGAGGTTGCTAGATAAAAGTATTAGGTTAAATCAATAGATTGAATATTTAATCACATCTGAATTGAATAATTTATTTGACTCGTGCTCAAAGTCTACAAAGCAATTAATTTAGCAACAACCTTACACTCACAAAAATAATATTTTTACTACGTCATCAGTATATAATTAAACCAGTGGTAATGTGGGGCATTCCGAAAAGTTTCCTCTTTATAGTATTATTACATAACATCACACAATTTTTTTAAATTGTTCATTGCGACATTTAAAGATCTAAAATTGATAAATAAACAAATTTAAGTGAGAAAGAAATCATGCATACTATGATCAGAGGTGTGGAACAAGTTCGAAAAATATTTGGATTTTTACAATATTCAAATCGGAAATATACCGTAGTAATAAATACACTTTCTTTTATTCAGACAAAAGTTTTAAAGAAATGATTTGTCGTATCTCAGAAAGGTATAAAATGCCACAGGGGGTTCATATATAGTAAGTCGAAAAATTAAAATATATTCCTTTCAAAAACTTCTGTGACAGAGTTATGCGTGAGCCATTCTTCAATCCATCCAATTGTTTTATTTATTTAGCCGTTATGTCCCGTAATGGGCAATTGGCCTCGGCGCCGTTAAATTCCGGGGTTGCTAGTCGCTCACCCACCAGGATCCAGTGATGTCTCGAATTCGCTTAACCTTCGTGACGTCACGTAGTTAACGAATTCTACTAGGGTCGCCGGGTTCGAGGTCGTGGCCTTTTAGTTGAACCATCCCAGCATTCGCCTGGATGACCGAAGGAAACAACGAAAACCCCCATCAAGGTGACCGGCATTGGGATTGAATCCAGGCCTCCTGAAGTCAGCATTTTACACCCTTAGCCGCATCGCTCGGTAACCCATTCATACAGATATGTAAAGCTGCTGCGTGAGAGCTGTGGTAAGCAGTGACGCAATTATGCAGATAATTTACTCGGTACGCTTAGAATGGGAATATGCTGGATAACACAAACAATTGTTTACATTTTTCAGTCAAAATCAAAACTTTCATTGTTTTGAAATAATTGTAAACGTTGTCATTGCCAACAAAAGTATTTAATATAAGAGCAGCTTTCGATGGCTTAGCCATCATCATCAGTTGTCTGATACAAGAAAAACAAAACAAAACATTAGAACGTGAATACAACAAGATTATGATAAAGGTTACACATAATTTACAAATATTTTGGAAATAAATTTAACATTCTAGAAACTGGAAGAAAGACAAATGTGGGGAGGGTTAAGTCATTAATATTAAAGAAAAGCGAATGAAATAGAAATAGGACACGCAACATTTTTTTTTATAAACTGAAAAACATAGAAATGGAAGTTGAGCCATTCCGTACCTGCTGGATGGAAGCCACAAAACGACTACGCGAGGTCGGGCGAGCCAAGGGGCTTAAGTACCAGGCCGTGGGGTGGAGGAGGGCAATGGCCTGGGTGCGGTGCGCTGTCACTGTGCCGCCCCGGCGGGGTGTGGTGAGTGAGTGGTGTCTAATAGTAATTTTAGTAAAGGAGAAGGATTATGGTTGATGTTTTCATTCAATAAGTTATTATTTCCAGGCGAGGTCGCATTCTAGGTACTTTCTTTCCGCCCTAAAGAAGGTCGCAGAATGGTGGCCAAAACGTGGGCACCTGTGCCTAGTACACGGCGATTCCCGAACAGCTATGTAGATACTCCAACACTGAAGCCTACGCTTTCTTCCATTCATCTTCTTTTCACGAAAGTTTTGGGAATTCTAATTTTTTGTCCGAGGAAATGTTCTATTTAATAATTCGTAAACACATTGGCTATTCATCGCTATTTTAACTATTACTTTCATTAATAGAATTAGATATTCAGAAAATGTTTCATTATCAAAATTACTCAAGTTGTGAAGTGTAACTTTGAATAGAAAATTCTTTATCGCGATCTCTTACCTTGTGACCATATCGCATTGCGATCTCCTTCGGTATCCTTGTTCTTCTTTCAATGCTTTCCCCTCAATCATCTTCTGCCTTTTCGGAGAAGTTTGAGCTGTAAATCTTTTTTTCTTCTTCATATTTTCACGCATTATTGTTCTTTAGTGGATCTATTACGCTTTCCCATATATTCCGCTATATTCTGCATTATTTTTCTTACATTATTTTACCGAAAAAATGTATTTATCTAACAATTCTCTTCTCAATTGTTTCGTAACCGCATTTGTGACTCCGCCTTCTTTTGAGGCCTGTTCCCAACACGAGTTTTAGTAACCTTTGTCGAAATGTGAGCCCATGAGCGTGCCTCGTAGGAAACGTTTAATGTCATTGTTTGTGTTAGTTGCTATACTTGGATTTTATTTCTTGCGGCGTGGGGGCCTGTCTTCACAATGGAATATCTCACGGCATTTCGCGTCTTTCTCTATCCGCTGCTAGATGTCGCATGATTGCGACTGATGAATAAATTTGATAGATCTTTCATATTACACACTTTTTGACTAACACCTGTGTTTCCTAGGGGACACTGAAGTCCCTACGTTCGGCATTTTGCGGCTTGCAATCTTATTCCTCCCCTATACTTGGAATTTTATTTCTTGGTTCGTTCACATCTCACTGCATTTTGTGTCTTTCTCCGTATCGATCAGTGCTGGTGATCATGCGGACATCTAGCGGTTTGTCATCGTTTAGAGGGAGCAACATTACAAATTTAATAATCCATTGGTGTGTGTTGTTATTAAACATTTTTATACATTTATTATACATTTAAAGTTTCTAGAGTTTTATCGCTTAGAGAAAGCAACATATTTATTAAAAGAATTTGATGTGTGAGTTTCTTTAGGTATATTGAAATCATTCAATGTATCGTCGTTTAGAGAAAGTTAAATGTTTCATAGAATAAAGGTGGTACTTGAACTTAAACAATCTTTATTCACCCAAAATATCTTTACGATTTGAAATCTTCTTGAGTGAACAATGTCCATCTCTCGCTACGGAAAGTACTTGTGACGCGGACGTGCCATCCGCGTGCGTACGTTCTCCATGAGGGATTGTAGCCAAAATCGGTAGCGGATTTGCCGTTGCAAATAGTTTTTATTACTCTGGAGGAATATATTTTAATCAATTCTTGCTATTCTTGCCAATGCTCATTTCCACATGTATTCAGAATTTAACTGATATATGGGCTATGGTATGGATCTCAGAATTTAAGAAAACATGCACAGAAGACATTTCTCTCCATTGTTAAGTCCCACACAGTTGTTAAATGTTTTTACATTCCCGTATTCATACGTATATACAGAGTAATATGCATAGTATAGTGAAAGTTATGTAATGCTGCGAAAATTCGTTATCGAGATTTCAACGGAAATACACGTTTTGGAATCCCTTCATGCCGAAAACTGTTTGTTTTCAAAAAATTCGTCCGTCCGTCTGCCTGTCCTTCTGTCTGTCCCTCCCTCCGTTCTTCCGTCCGTCTCCTTATAAAGAAGTCATAGGACCAATTTTCACGGTTAACCTGAAATTTTTGAAAATTTCAAAATTCTGAATTTTTTTAGTGCCTTCCTACAACTACAAAATAATAGATATTTTCCGCTCAAATGAAATTTGTTGCCCATAATGTGTTCTTTGATTAAGGTCATCTACATTTATTTAAAATTTTAGTAGTTTTTGCGCAATATTCTGTGCAATTGTTTGCAATTTTAAAAAATTGAAAACGAAATTCTCTCAAAAGACGGCTCAAATTTTTTTCTTTAAACTTTTGTTTAGTATTGTGCTAAATGCACTCTACGAAATGGTATACGAGCCACATTGCTCTATTCTTTAGTTGTTGCTTTTTTCCAAAAAGTACCAAATTTTTTTTTTCCTTGTCTCGCACGCCATTAGTATTTACATTACTGGTAATTTGTTCACATTATTTCATTTGTAAGTATATGTGCTTTATATATTGTCATTTAAAGCTTCTCAAAAACTCAACCGTTTTCTGTGATACTAGCTCTAAGTTTCACAATTTCAGAAACGCTCAAACGCCGTATTCTCAAAACGCTTCAAATTTTTTCTTCCAACTTTTTGAAAGATAGTGCTAATTGTTCTCTTTAAAATGACGTAAAGATCATTTCGGGGTAATTTTTTGCTTTTTCAAAAATTACACAAATGTAATTTTTTTGAAACATCTCTCGTTCCGATATTATACACATTTCCAGCAGTTAGTAAACACTATTTCATTTGTGAGTTAATGTGCTTCAAATGACTTCAAATTAATTTTTTCGAAAAGTCAAAAATTTTCTGGAAAAATGTGCTTTAGATTTCGAATATACAGTTGCGCACGTGCGCCATTTTCATAAAAACCGCTCCAAATTTTCAAAGAAAATTGACATTTAGGACGAGCTTTTACAGCTTTTTTAATATTCTTGAAATAATATCTCCGTTCTACTATTAGGAAACCGAAAAATTAAGAAAATTTTTAAAAAATTGTTTGGGATAGATGGCAGCAGGCAAGAGTATGTGCTTGAATAGCTAGCCCAGACCATAGGAAAAATAAAACTAATACCGAAAAGTCTGTGTCATTCTGTAGCACGACAAGTTGCCATTAAATTAATAAAATTAAATTAATTAAATACATTAAATTAATTAAATACATTATCATTAAAAAGTTCTGTATTCTTGTTTCTTTCTTAAAAAGTTGATAACATTACTTTACGTTGCTGTTGGAGAAAAGTATTACTTATGATGATTTGATAATATTCAATGACGATTCGAAAGACTATTTCCGTTGTTGGCCGATATATCCAAAACCACGACCAACTTGTTTTCAGAGCAGCAATTTCTAATGTAATTGTCGAGACCCTGCGCAGTAAAGAGAGAGAGAGAGAGAGGGTGGGTGTGTGACGTGGATAATGGATTTAATTTACACACAGTCTGGAGCCTTAAGGACCTCAAGTTAGAATAAGTTCTAACAAGTACAGGATTTTGTTGAGATGCGTGGCATATGTAGACACTATCAACATACATATTTATTTAATAAAATAAAATAAACATCGTGCACAAAATGGTGCTTGTCAGAAAGGGGAATACAATGGTGTATATTTACAGTAAATACTATCGTGCTCATTATGAGTGACGATAAAACACACTGACACTCTGTAAACAAATAATAAAGTTGGAAATCATGTCCAAACTTTTCTTGCAGCCGTTGCACAGAGGAAGTCCGTACACACACCGACGTATTCTCTTATCAAAAGCAGAAACCATGGAAACATATCGGTCAGGACAGCCAACCACTACATTTGTCCTCCAGACAGAGGCTGAACGCCGCCCATCTAATGTTAGAGTGTAAACTCCACTATCGTCTCAAAACATGGGACGATACGGCAGACGTGGTTTTCCCGCTGAGCAAACGCAGCCAGTGTTTTATTTCCGGTATAAAAAGTAAATATACTTTGGTGCCATAAAATACAATTGAACGTGGTAGTGCTTTGCAAATGACCTTTCAAAACATGACCTAAAGCCTCGCCCTATTACCTGATGGTTCTTAACTTGACCCTCGCCCAAAACGACAGCCCCATCTCGACCAAAAAACTCACCAAGGCAACTCCAGCTCCTACACCGAGTATAATGAAGGCGTCCTCAAAGTGACCGAGGGAAAGCTTTGGGGGATTTGGGGGTGGGTCGTCTGCAGCGTACTGTTTATAATACAGCGAATAGTTTCTCCATTCATCATTGCTAGCTTTCAACACAATGCCCGCTTGGCCCAGCCTCATCAAAAGACTCTCATAGCGATCGGCCCAAGACCAGTCCTTTGCCGTAACGAAGGACACGAACACAGACGTCCACATGCATTCCTTTATTTGCCTTAGTTCGACATATCTCGCCAAAATTAACCGCGCAAATCTGAAATCCATTTCGGTTTTCAAATCAGGATATCGATATTCTTGCATCTTCTCTAACGACATTTTACCATCAAAAAGCGCAAATAGCTTGGGATTATCACTCCTATCGACTTTACTTAAAAATGCTTGGCGAAAGTAAGGGGCGACAAATGCAAAGTCATAATGCTGTGTCATTTCCTCCAACGTGTTAAACTCGTATCCTCGCTTGGGCACAGTGAGGAAGCTGGTGAAGACGCCGGAGAAGCTGTTGAGGACGATGAGGCTGAAGATCGAGCCCCAGATCATGAGAGAGCGCCGGCTGTCGGCGAAGCTCCCAGTGAGGAATGTCTCCGTGGTCTCCTGCACCGCTTGGATGGCGTCCAATTTGAAGATGAAGCTGCAGCACAAAAGAAGAAGAAAGGGTTAGTCAGAGGTTAGGAAATATCTTCAAACACGTCCAGTAATACAGAATGCCTATTCAAGAACTGTGGGTGATGTCTATTTCAGAGATGTGTAGGGAAGGTTGCGAATGCAGAATATTTTAATTTAGAATCAAATCGTGGTCCAGGATCAGGAATGTCATTGATATAGGTCTGTTATGTATTTACTGTGATATTCTGTACCATAGGCGTTGATGCCGGGATGTAACGTGCCTTGACGATATCGCCCTCGCCCTCGACCCCGCCCCCGCCCCCGCCACCGCCCCCGCCCTCGCCCTCGCCCTCGCCCTCGCCCTCGCCCTCGCCCTCGCCCTCGCCCTCGCCCTCGCCCTCGCCCTCGCCCTCGCCCTCGCCCTCGCCCTCGCCCTCGCCCTCGCCCTCGCCCTCGCCCTCGCCCTCGCCCTCGCCCTCGCCCTCGCCCTCGCCCTCGCCCTCGCCCTCGCCCTCGCCCTCGCCCTCGCCCTCGCCCTCGCCCTCGCCCTCGCCCTCGCCCTCGCCCTCGCCCTCGCCCTCGCCCTCGCCCTCGCCCTCGCCCTCGCCCTCGCCCTCGCCCTCGCCCTCGCCCTCGCCCTCGCCCTCGCCCTCGCCCTCGCCCTCGCCCTCGCCCTCGCCCTCGCCCTCGCCCTCGCCCTCGCCCTCGCCCTCGCCCTCGCCCTCGCCCTCGCCCTCGCCCTCGCCCTCGCCCTCGCCCTCGCCCTCGCCCTCGCCCTCGCCCTCGCCCTCGCCCTCGCCCTCGCCCTCGCCCTCGCCCTCGCCCTCGCCCTCGCCCTCGCCCTCGCCCTCGCCCTCGCCCTCGCCCTCGCCCTCGCCCTCGCCCTCGCCCTCGCCCTCGCCCTCGCCCTCGCCCTCGCCCTCGCCCTCGCCCTCGCCCTCGCCCTCGCCCTCGCCCTCGCCCTCGCCCTCGCCCTCGCCCTCGCCCTCGCCCTCGCCCTCGCCCTCGCCCTCGCCCTCGCCCTCGCCCTCGCCCTCGCCCTCGCCCTCGCCCTCGCCCTCGCCCTCGCCCTCGCCCTCGCCCTCGCCCTCGCCCTCGCCCTCGCCCTCGCCCTCGCCCTCGCCCTCGCCCTCGCCCTCGCCCTCGCCCTCGCCCTCGCCCTCGCCCTCGCCCTCGCCCTCGCCCTCGCCCTCGCCCTCGCCCTCGCCCTCGCCCTCGCCCTCGCCCTCGCCCTCGCCCTCGCCCTCGCCCTCGCCCTCGCCCTCGCCCTCGCCCTCGCCCTCGCCCTCGCCCTCGCCCTCGCCCTCGCCCTCGCCCTCGCCCTCGCCCTCGCCCTCGCCCTCGCCCTCGCCCTCGCCCTCGCCCTCGCCCTCGCCCTCGCCCTCGCCCTCGCCCTCGCCCTCGCCCTCGCCCTCGCCCTCGCCCTCGCCCTCGCCCTCGCCCTCGCCCTCGCCCTCGCCCTCGCCCTCGCCCTCGCCCTCGCCCTCGCCCTCGCCCTCGCCCTCGCCCTCGCCCTCGCCCTCGCCCTCGCCCTCGCCCTCGCCCTCGCCCTCGCCCTCGCCCTCGCCCTCGCCCTCGCCCTCGCCCTCGCCCTCGCCCTCGCCCTCGCCCTCGCCCTCGCCCTCGCCCTCGCCCTCGCCCTCGCCCTCGCCCTCGCCCTCGCCCTCGCCCTCGCCCTCGCCCTCGCCCTCGCCCTCGCCCTCGCCCTCGCCCTCGCCCTCGCCCTCGCCCTCGCCCTCGCCCTCGCCCTCGCCCTCGCCCTCGCCCTCGCCCTCGCCCTCGCCCTCGCCCTCGCCCTCGCCCTCGCCCTCGCCCTCGCCCTCGCCCTCGCCCTCGCCCTCGCCCTCGCCCTCGCCCTCGCCCTCGCCCTCGCCCTCGCCCTCGCCCTCGCCCTCGCCCTCGCCCTCGCCCTCGCCCTCGCCCTCGCCCTCGCCCTCGCCCTCGCCCTCGCCCTCGCCCTCGCCCTCGCCCTCGCCCTCGCCCTCGCCCTCGCCCTCGCCCTCGCCCTCGCCCTCGCCCTCGCCCTCGCCCTCGCCCTCGCCCTCGCCCTCGCCCTCGCCCTCGCCCTCGCCCTCGCCCTCGCCCTCGCCCTCGCCCTCGCCCCCGCCCCGCGGGGGTTGTCTACGTCGTGTCGGGCGCCTCCACTTCCATCGGGGTGCTGCATGAGCGACCCGGACAGCATTCTCAACTCTCTACAACATGCAATTCTGCAAAGTGAGGTAACATCAAATCCATCACTATAGACCCTCTCCGTAGTCAAAGATCTGTAAATTTTGCGGACAAAGAGGTTCTAATTAGTTAGTGGCAATTCTTTTGGTAAATTCCTATTCCATTTAAATAAATGCGTACCCACCTCTTTGACGTGTAAGACTTAAAACCGATCTTTAAGCCTATGATTTCAAGTAGCTGTGTAAGCATTTTTTTTTCATCCCTTCGACCTAGGGCTCACCCCAGATATTCTCTTCGCCGGTGTTCAGGTTCGTATAAGCTTGGAGCTCATAAATAAAAGTTCAGTGCGTGTGGCCTGAAATCCTTTGCGGTTTTGGGCCAATGACGCGTGCGTCAGAATCAAATTGTGGTGACCGGTGCTGGTCATTATAATACTCTTCAAAACGTTGGCAATACGGTAGATAACTTTTCTTGAACTGACCGTTTTTTGTTAATGTTCTACTGCCTATCTATTTGTCGAATAGGATGGGAAATGCTTATTTGAGAGTAAATAATAATTCAATATAATTTGTAACTTTCGAAAAATTAAGAGATTGAGCAAGTATCGGTCAATGGGGATATAAGCACAAACGCCGCAAACATTACTTGCTTCTCGAAGTTGTTCTCCGCGCATGCAAACGGTGAATAATTATCTGAAAATCAGGATGAAGATGAGCAGCTACTTGGCGATCAGGATGTATCCCCTGGCACAAACTTGCCAATGGTTTCCCGGTGTATGAACAACTTCATCACGAAAGCAAAATGCAATTACCGGAGAATCGGGATAAATATGATCAGGTACAGGCTGATGAGAAAGTACACCCCGGCACAAACGCGGCAAAGATTTCCTGATGCACCTTCACCTCGATTACAAACAGTACTTACCATAGAATCAGGATGAAGATAATCAGGTACAGGCTGAAGAGAAAGTACACCCTGGCACAAACGCGGCAAAGATTTCCTGGTGCACCTTCACCTCGATTACAAACAGTACTTACCGTAAAATCAGGATGAAGATGATGAGGTACAGGTTGGTGAGAAAGTACACCCCGGCACAAACGCGTCGAAGATTTCCTGGTGTACTTTCCCCTCCAATACAAACCGTCCTTACCGGAGAATCAGGATAAAGATGATCAGGTACAGAGCGGTGAGGATATACACCGCCGGCACAAACGCGGCAAAGATATCTCTCTTCACGAAGCCCGCTCGACGAATCGTGAAGCAAAGTTGCTCGGGTACATGAGGATACAGGTACCGCACGGTGTCCAACATTTGTGGGGCCCAGTACATTCCTTCTCCGTACACGTGGAAGTTGCCGTTGGTAAGATTCTCATAAGGATCGTTGTGGAAGGGCACCTGCGCCAAAAGTAAATTACTGAGGTCTAATAATCTCCTTTTTGTATCGTAGTAACATTAACGGATGTTTATCACTGGTGTTTGTTGCATATTCACTTTGTTCTTTAAACATTTGTACCAATATGGATTATAATAATTCTGGTGGTGGAAATACTTTCCGACATAACTCTATCGTAATGTTAGGGCCCCTTCCCACGTCGCAACGGCGGTGCGCTTCCGAGCGCCGCGGATCGTAGCAGAGCATTGGTTTGAATGGGGACCTTCCCACGTGCGGTTAGGCCGTCTCGCTAAGCGAAGCGGAGGAGGGCGTACGCGCCACCGCTAGCAGAATACAGCTTTAAATGGTAGCCTTCGCACTGTGCCACCGGTCGCTGCGTTCTACCTGCTGCGGTCCCTTTGTTCGTCGTCGCCGGAGGGTCGGCGAAACCTACCCCTGCAGACCCCACCCCCTTCCACGGAAGGCGGCGGTGCGGCCGTGGCTGCAGCGGTGGCGGCGTCGGAAGGGCTCTGTTGCTTGACGGAAGCGCGCCGCCGTTGCGACATGGGAAGGCGCCCTTAGATTTCACGCAGGCGCAGGGGCTGCTAGTGAGCCTCTATCCTATACAGTGTTACACGCTGTCTCTTCGCCCGTACCTGCACGCATCCGTCCAGCTGGTTGGTGTAGGCGGCCATGATGTGGATGAGGTCCCCGTCGCGTCCAAGCACCGTCCAGGAACGGTCTGGGGAGACCGAGCAACGCGTGCGCGGCACCAAGCCCTGTAGTGGCTTGCCCCATCGCACGCTGCCAGGAGGCACGACGGCCAGGTTGGGCGCGGGGGGCGGTGGCGGGGAAGGGGCGGGGCCGGGGGCGGGCGACTCGGGCAGAAGAGCGTGGCGCTGACCTTCCACGTGTATAGGCACCCCGCAGCTGGAAACCGTCGAATGAAATAAACGGAGAATTGTTAATATACAGAAGCGAGTAACGGGGGCGTTGGAAGACGCTTTGCACGCTGCCAGGAGGCACGACGGACAGGTTGGGCGCGGGGGGCGGTGGCGGGGAAGGGGCGGGGCCGGGGGCGGGCGACTCGGGCAGAAGAGCGTGGCGCTGACCTTCCACGTGTATAGGCACAGCGCAGCTGGAAACCGTTGAAAGAAACAAACGGAGAATTGTTAATATACAGAAGCGCGTAACGAGGGCGTTGGAAGACGCTTTGCACGCTGCCTGGAGGATGTTAGCGCCAGTCGGGGCGGTTGGCGGGGGGGGGGGGACTCGAGTAGAAGGGCGCCGCGCTGGCGATCCGCGAGGCTAGTGCACTGCAGCTTGAAACAAATAGTTAGTGAACGCTTAATAAACAGAGCGAGTTAGTATACAGGTGAAACAACTAATTGATCAGACGTCTTCTCTCTCCTCAACCTTACAACATAAGAAAAGTCCGTTGGACCGTCGATTGCATAAAGAGGGACTATTTGAGAATACCATAAATCGTCTTTGCATAATTTTGTTTTATTTTGAAGCTATAAGGTCAATTCATTTAAACTGAATCCTGTGCGTTTAAGCGTTTTAACAAGACGATTTCAAATATGTGTATATCTTTGTATTTAGGAGAATCGTTTTCTTAGAAATTGATGTGTTTCTGTAACGTTTTTTTCTACTGAAGTGGCATTTTTCCATTTGACCTTGTGTCTTCTCCGCTGAGAATAAAGGAAATTGTCTCGTGAATGGTTTTGCCTGCTTTCCGAAAACGTTCAAAGGCCATGTACTATGAGTAGATAACTGGGCTGAAACCAGGAGTTTGAAATGCGCCTCTGGAGTAATGATAGCATACTTCTACCAGTTTCTCAGAGCATTGATTTCTTATGATTAATAAGATATTGTTTATTTATTTTTATTATTAACTTCAAATTTATTTTAAAATACGTTGTCACAGTTTTCAAAATAACAGAATAGTATTTGACTATATTATTATAATATTTCAGAAACAAGAACTTTCCGGTATCCTGTTTGCAGCATGTGGGTCTTCCTTGGGCGATGTTGGTATATGGACGGCCAAATTAATTCAAATTTGACGCCACGCTTCGAAAATTTCAGTTTCACTACTCTTTGAAGGCATTTAAGAAGGAAAGATCATACATTTCAAACTTTCCGGCTTCTACATAGACTAAATTCATCCACAAACCGCGCGAATTCTTTCACAATTAGCAAAATATTTATTTTTGTACTGCTATTTTTGTAGCTCTTTGAATTCGACTTTCAAGTGCTTTGAAAAGTCACCAATATATTGCACCACCTTCTGGGCGACCGCGACGAAAGATTTACTAATTGTCATATTTTCCGGAATTCAATTTTTTTCACATAAAACACGACGAGCTCGTATTGTTTGAAAATCAGAGGAGCCGCGACTATTTTCGTAGCGATCGTGCAGAGAAGCTAAGCAATACGCGTATTAGCAAAGTAATAATCTTTGTCAATTAGGTGTTGCTTGTTTAGAATTCTTTCGTCAGATGAGAACATAGAAGGTGATACATAACAACTTCTCAGTTTCTGTTAAGGCTTTCCCAATCATCGAAGCAATATTTCGCAACCTCAACTGGCGAATTCATCATTCGACTCAATAGCGAAAAAAGTACGTGTTGCTGTGCTCAAGTAAATTACCGCGTTTGTCTGAAGGACGGACTCCCGAAGTCTCCCATTTAGTCAGCATAAAGGTCGAATGGCAAATCGTCGCTTCAAGGAGAACATACGTTACAAAAACGCACCAATTTGTAAAAAATGGTTGGCTTAAATATGAAGATATACACATATTTTTAATAGTCTTTTTGGGCCCATTACGTTACAATAAAATTTAGCATAGGATTCAATTTTAAAAATCAAAGTTGACCTTACATCTTCAAAATAAAAAATTGGGCAAAGACAAAGTTTGTAGTACTCAAGTAGCAAAATGCAATCGACTGTCCAAACGGCGTCTTCTTATGTTGAACGATTGAGGAGATACAATGGCTGTTATCACTTCGTTGTTCTATCCTGTATAGCGAGTAACTTTTTTTTTTATTTTATTAATATAGATATGTTATGGATGAAATTACTAAATTCAGTTTATGCCAACTTTACATTTGTATTTACTGGCTTACAGTCTAATTTAATCTAATTTACTACTAATATCAATCTACATATGTCGAGAGGACTCAAAGAGCATCTCAATTGATGTATTCTATATTGCCGAATATGTCCAAGAATGCATGAAATTTTTATTTTGCCATTTGTAAACTTTTGAGGGCAAACTTATTTTTGTGCATCATTAAACAGTATTTGTAATGAAAATACTATCCGGCAACACATGTTTCATCTGGTTATCCATAACTTTTAGAAAGCTTAACTTCCACTTATAAGAGAGGAACAACAGACAATTAGTGCAGCACCAAATTTGTAATAATTTCACAGCGAGTATTTACGTTTAACCGCTCACTTTGCTTTTCTTTTAAGTGGGGAGAATTCTAAAAATCTAACATATCCAAATACTTATATACTTTGCAATATAAGGAAATGTGTCTTGTATTTCTAGTGTGAAGCAATATTGGAATGCTGAGTTTGTGTTCTCTGTCATCCATACCTCAAAATGACCGCAAGCAGAACCGCTCTGTTGAAAAAGACAGCCATGAGGTACGTCTGAGCGACTGACCGTCGAGAACCTTTGAAAACAAACTGAACATTACAATGCACCATTAGAACTTGTGGTCAAATCACTCGGCAAAACAGTTTAGAATTGCGAATAAAAAGTATCTTAATTGTGAATTGCAAACCTGAAAAAAGCGAACATGTTCTCCGTACAGAAATAATATAAAAGCTGTTCTTGTTTGACTTGTTCGATCATTAGTCCTTGTAACCGGAAAATATTCATCACTTTACAGATAACTTCTTGTCCTTCCTCCTTCACACTTTCAATTTCTACACTCGAGTAACCTTTGCAATAATACCTTTCTCTTTGTAGTTTTCAACTTGAGTTCATTGTGTTATTCATTTTCTTAACTTCCTTCCAAAACTGCCTAACAAATAAATATCACTCTTTTAATATTTACTCTTAATGCCTGTCCGCCTTCCTTCCCACATCTATCATTTTTACATTATATTTTTCACCTATTTTGTAACAAGATAACGTAGAAAACTATTCTAGATCCAAACCCCATCTTTTAATTTCGAACTGAGTATTCTTCCCTCTTCTTTCCACACCCAAATCTCCGTCCTGTGTATTTCTACAATTTACCCCTAGCACACTATTGAGTGGATACCTTTTAATGCCTTTCTGCAAGCTACTTCTAACTTTACTCTTTAATATTGTCTGTCTTTATATCATAGCAAGAATTTATTTTCTTCTTGTCTCTGCACTACGTTTTTCTAGCCCCCCGGTTTTTAAAGCCAAAAAACATATATTTAAATTCCTCAACTTCTGCCATTTGGCATATCCCCTGTATTATTTTCGCTAGCTCCGAACTATTTCTGCGCTTTCTAAACTCCATAAGCTTAATCTTCTCCATATCGATTTCCAATGCTCTGAAAGCTTATAAGCTTCTCAATCTTCTTGCCATTTTTTTACTTTCTCCCGCGTACTTCGTAAGAAAAGATAGTATTGTAATATAGCGCCGGGAAACGGCGAATTTTCAACAGAAAAACTCTTGGTGCCGGGCCATGGTAATGAAAAAAGGGAATAAATCTTGTTCCTATATTCGGTAAATTACTTCTTCGTAATACATGTGTAGTCAAAATCCATGTTTGGGGGGTTCTTTTCAACCCAAAATCGAATGATCGCAAAACGTCCGTGCGCCAATCCGTCTGTCCTTCCTTCCATTAATCTGTCCATTTGCTTGTCCGCCTGGGGTCAATTATCGCCTAAACAGTTTAGCCGATATTTTCCAAAATTGATTTTTCCTTAATCGATTTAAATGAACTTCGAACCCTGAAAGTGTCTAATGGATATTTTGATTTTCGGGGGGTACTTACTTTAGAGGAAGTCTCAACATCATTTTCAAACGTTTCACAAAAATGACTCAACCTTTTTTTATTAAACTTTGTCCTTGTATAGCTTAAGATACCCCTAAGAGAATGGTGCAAAGAATGTTGCAAAACGAGAAAATGTGAAACAATTAAGTTTCGGCGCCGATGTGTATTAACTGGGAAGAGAGGTGTGGCAACACAGGAAAGCTAGCCTAAACTAAACTAACGGTGTTAATCAGCACGAATTTTCTCGGCTCTACTTTCACGTAAAATTACGCGAAAAATACACAATTTTTTGAAAAATTCTACGTGACCATATTTCAAAATCTATCTTTAAGAAACCGATTTCATAAAGGAAAAAATGTCTATCTTCATAGTTGTAGTTGTAGGAAGACACCGGATTAAAATTTGAATTTTTGCAATTATTGAGAAATCAGAGTTTTCAACGAAAACGAGACCTGCATTATTCTCGAAAACATCCTCCAAACTATACAACGACAAAATTTAATCAAAAACGAAGAAGCCATTTTTTAATGTCTCCAGGGATTCATGTAAAGCTCCCCTAAAATTAAAATATCGATTTCAAATTCTAGGGGCCGCAACATCAGCCAGATAGATTGGGGAATAAATTTTAGAGAAAGCCACTAGCGTTGTCGCTAAATATTTTTGGACCTTCATGTAAATATCATATGCGTTTGTATCTTATTGGCCCCAAGTACATTCCGATCAATAGGAAAATATCAATTTTGAAGAAAATGGGCTGAAGGACGAGGAGCCTCTGCTTTCCCCGTGCCCTTTCTAGCAGCACCATCAGCAGACTGAGCAGATTACGTAATATTTTATCTTGCGGCACAGTAGATATTATCCTGTTGTTTTTTTCGGGATATTTTCCATTACTCGGTCTGAATATGCCTCACTGCTTGCGGAATGGATATTCGGACAGAAAACCAGTAAAATATGTTTGTGACATGTATTGGAACATTTACTATTTATACGTATTTTTGTGATTTGAAAATAAAAAAGCAATTCTCAATGAAGTAGGGAAGAAAAAATAACCTTTGTATATTGCATCAGATATGCCAAAATTTTAGTTACAAAATAGTGCTCAAACACATTAAGAAATTTAATTGGTGCGACATAATAGGTCAACTAAAAATGTTGCTTAATAAATGAATTACGGATATACTGACAGTAAAGAAAATTAAAATTAAGAAATGAAGCTATTTGCAAAAGCAATTATTGTTCTTCGTGTATTTCACGTTATGATCTGTAATAGTACTTCTCATTTGAGATTTACAATTTTTCAAACAATAAATACTGCTCAAAATTGTACTTTATTCCAAACATACTTACATTTGAGCACCATTCCGGCGAAGTTTCGGAATGGTGCGTTTACGTTTTTAAGGAACGTTTAAGGAATTTACGTTTTTAAGGAACGTCAGATAAAATTCAAATGAATGTTTCTTTTTATTAAAATGTTTCTCTTAATTCAGTGTCACACTGCAAATCGGTTATTTTTAATTGAAAATCACTATGAACAAAGCCTACATCAAGAGAAAAAGGTGTAGCAAATATATTAAATTATAATTTTACAACAAATAAATCCTTAAAACGGATTTCAACCTCCGAACGCAATGTTTTGAATACAACTATACTCCATAATTCGATGTTTCGTGAATGTTTGACACTAAAGCTAATGTTGATAAGAATGGTAGATTCTTCTTTCCCAAAAGGGTACTTTTAAAATAAATAAAATTAACCTATATAATATTCTGTTATTTTACAAAACAAATGACATTTAGAAGTATTTTTGAAAATAAACGATATTTAGCTGAAAAACGCACACGGCGACCAATTACAAGCGCAGATTTTAATAATTGAAAAAAAATTTAATAGAAATAACAAATATATAATAAATTAAATAACAAAGTTACAAGGAGCATCTATAAACTTTGTATTAAGTAGTTTTGTTAATTTGAAATTAATTCAATTATAATTCATTTGTTTGTATTGCGCATTCTTTATATTAAACTTGCAAAAATTGATCTCACCTGCATCGAATATTGCAAAAATTCCAAAAATCTTCGTCTTCCTACAACTACAATCATGAAGATAGAGTTTTTTCTCTTAATGAAACCGTTCATAAAGATAGATTTTGAAATAAGGTCATTACAATTTTTCGAAAACTTGTTGTTATTTCTTGTTGTTTTTTTGATCTTCTAGTCTGTTGGTCAAACAATGGAACATCCCAAGGTGTTCAGTGCATATTGACATAAAAATGTGGCTTGTTTTCAGCCTATATGTACCTAAAATAATATTTCAAGCCCCAACTTTTTTAATATGTTCTATAAACAATTTTTTGCAATATCAGATTTGATTTATAAGCATTAATACATTAACATTTTGACTCGTGAACATTTTTATAAATATATTTGGTACATTGTTTATAATAATTTGTTTTAAAATTGTCGTACTGTAAAGAAACCATTCTCTAGAGTAAATAAGAAAAGCATTACCCAAAATAAAGGTATGTTTGGTTATTAATCACAAATTTAAAGTCAGATTTTCAAAATTCAAGATGGGAGAGAGAAATGACTCTAAAACAATTATACATTATTGAAAAAAATATATATATATTGAAACAAATAATATGTTTCATTACACTAATTAAACATTAGTGTAAGAAATCAATATATATTTTGGACTGCGCGGTGCGTGCGCCGGGCGCTGCGAGCAGCGAGGGGAGCTAGCGACGGTTGCTACCGCCACCGGTGCCACCGCCGGGAGGCCAGCGTGAGAACGCCGGCTACAAGCGGGGCAGCGAGCACGTGCGGGCAGTCGTTAGGAAAGTTGCGAAGAAGACAGACGGTAGCGGAGCGGCGGAGAGTCGGACGTGTGGCGAAAATCTCGCCGGCAGTGCATGGACAAAGAGAACATGCGGTATTGTTAATGAACTACTAGCGACTGGAACATAGTAGACACGTGAATAAGACATTGAAAGTATCAGTAGAATATAAGATTCGCGTTAATAGAACATTCGATCGCGTTCGTGTTAGTTTGCTTAGTGGAAACCTTACCGAAACCGTGTGGTACGGAACTAGAACCAGCACGCATTATAGGTGCAGGTTGAGTAATTAAATCCATCGACGGAAGGTGATTCGAGAGGAGTGCAACGCCGCGGTATCAAGATCCGAGTCGGGGAGGAGCCGGAAGGTCACCAGCCCAGGACGACCGCCACACTATCAGCCGCCGACGGCCCGCAGCTGCTGTAGAGGTCGGCAACCCTCGATGCGAGCTGTTCTACGAGCATCAAAGGTATTTGGTCGGGGCCCCGAAGGTATAATAAATGCCTGTTATAATAAATTTTGGTACCAAGGCAGAGTGTGCAAGGATTGTCAGATCATGTAATTAACAAATTTGATTTGCAAATAAACCTTGTTCATGATTGTATTTCTATTCCTGATTAATTTTACCAATGTTATACCAACTTATCCAGGGAACCATTCACGGAAAAGATACCCTCCTTTAGTGTTACATTGCAGTGAAATACCAGGCATCACCAGGTATGTCACAGCTGGCGCCCGAACAGTGTATTGCACTGATAGGTACGTCCCAGTGGAGGCATCACCAGGTATGTCACAATATATACAAATCGAAAAACGGTACCATTTCTTGTCTTCTACTGATCTATTAATTTTCTCCAGTATACTAGATTTGTCATCTTGACTTTCGAAAATTTGACATTAAATTAGTGTTCATTGCCCAAAGAAACTCGTATTACCTAGTTTTGAGACAAACTATTTAATTTTAACTTTCGGCCCACCATATTGCATTTGCAATTTGCAATTTTTACATACCGATTTTAGATTTGTGTTTAGCGACCCCACTTTATCCCTATTTTCAATTTTTAATTTATTTAAACTGAAAGAAAATTAATGGGTCAAAGGTTTAATGCACTTGAAGATTAAATGCGTTTTTAAAAAATTGTTTATTAATAGTATCAAAAAGGCCGGACTTTCAGTATAATTTTATGTACCTATAGGCTGAAAACAAGCTGAATATATTTTATGTCAATATTCTCTAAACATCTGAGGATACTCCCTTGAAAGTCTCATTTAAACGTTGCGTGCAGGACTAAATTTAGCTTATATTGCACCCATCGTTCGTGAAAGATATCTACGCGACCCACACGTACGTAATATTGTCAATAAAGTCATCTCTTGGGAGTAGGGCAGCCCGTATCGGGAACTTGGTCATTCTCTCCTCGACCTCGGTACAGTGCAGATCGTTCCGCTAATCGCAGTCGATATATCTCCGCGCTCGACAGGCTACCTCGGCCCCGGTACGATCGTCTACAAGGGAACTCTTTGTCTAGTGCAGGGCCTTGCAACTCTCCATCGAAACATGGGACTAAGATCGAGGGTGCTACTTTCGGAGACGCTAGTGTCGCCAGGTACAGCTGCAGATTAGGCACGCCAACTTCCGCATATAAAAATTGGCTAATTTGTGACAAATAGGAAAAGTGTCTTTTAAATGTTCAATTATTCATAATATACACGTTTAAGAAACTCCTGAAGAAAACGCGAACTTCGGCGCTATCTTTGGTAACATTAAGAGCCTGCTTGCGACCCGCGAACTCACGAAGCAGCCACGCCCGTTTTAAGTATCGTTGGCAGCAGTTCGTGTTTTAGTTCCTGTAAGAAGGTGCTGCAGAAGAGCGCGCCACCGTAATGGTTTCCACTACGCTATACGGGAGTTATAAGGCCCTGGTCTAGTGTTTGTGTCTCAGTGTTCAAACAGATGTTCTAGTGTCTGGATACAACTACCGAGGAAAAAGTATGCGGCTTATGCCATTAGCCAATACACAGGGCAGACAATAACCGAATCCCTGCTCACCGTAAAGAACGGTGGCAACTGTCACATCCCTCCAGCGTCGCCGATTTCAACAAGCGGCGAGGCCATGGATACAAGCCACGCAGCAACGCCAGACCCACCCATCAACGAGGGCAGCATCAACCCTGCCTTGTTTAATGTCAGCCAGAACTACGGGTCTTCACCACGACCTTCTGAGGCACTAAAGAAAAGGTCAGTCAGTGAAAGTTAAAGTGATACCCAGAACAACAAAATAAATATGGCAAGGGGCAATCCGACTATAAACTGAAAAAAAACGAGTAACAATATAATGGAACTGCTCGCAACAGATTCGCTGAGCACTGCTAAAAAGGTGACAGTCGCGAGGACAATAGATAATAGATTTCCGTTCCTAAATGAACAATATAATGTCCACGTAAACCCTACTGTTAAAATACCACACATCTTCGAAGATTTCATTTATCCCCTTTTTCGTTACCAGGGTCCGGCAATAAGAGTTTTTTTCTGCCAAAAATTCGCCGCTTTTTCTCGAAGTATTACTGTCGCTCTACTGCTCAAGCGGTAGGGAGAAAGTGCAAATCAGTATTTACATCAGAGCAAACTTGCCCAACCCTGCGGGATTAGAAACGGTCGCAATAAAATTTCCTCCACACAACATAACAGCGTATAAGTCACCACATTTAAAAAAAAGCAAAACACTAACATCGCAGCGCTATTTAACCAAATCACTCATAAACTCCAAAAGCTGTCTATCGATAGGCAATGAAATTATATGATACAAATCTATTATCAGACCTTTAATGTTATATGAATGTCCTGTTGAACTGCAAATAATACAAAATAGATTTCTCCGATTAGCAATTCACGCTCCATGGTTTATATCCAACAAACAATTATACAAAGATCTGAATATAACATCGGCCACAAACAAGATAGCCCACCTCTCCATAAACATTTACTCAAACATCAACAGTATACCACACATAATCCATCACAACCCCGCCTCACCGCAGTAGAAACCTATGCCCATTTGATTCCTTCATAAATATATTGTTAACTGTAGGTTCGAATTGTAGCTAACATACCTACCCCTTGTGGTAGCTAGAGTTAGTTTTAAGAATAGGAAATTAAAAAAATTGTAAGCCAACCCTTGCATATGAACATGTGTAACAGATCTAGTATGTATATTCGAAAGAAAATTTTATATATAATGAACAACTGTCCAGAAGATGAATTTATCTCGTTAAAAAATGAAATAACCTCCAGGAAATACCTCCAGGGCCAAGATTTACCATTTTTCATCTTTTTGATGGAGTTCTTTTTTTCAATTTTATTTATTTAAGGTCGCTTTTCAACAACTGGGTCATAAGCGACCACGAGAATCAATTTATAACTTACACAAGAATACACATTTGGAGTTTTGGGAGTTCTTTATCTCATTTAAACTTATTTCTTCTACCTCAGAAGCAGGTCTAATATGTAATTGTCTGTTAGTTTCTTTCAGAGCTTCCTTGAATTCGTGTCTATTCTCTTCAAACATATCTGAGTAATATTTAACCCATACGTCCATTTTTATAATTTGTAAATTTGATTGTGTTTTATTGTCTTGTCTTAAACATTTTATAAGTCTCCATGATTCCTTGCTTATGGCCCACCTATGTTCTCTTCCACTTCTAAGCATTATTTATTCTACCATTCATCTTTTGACTTTTTCACCAGTTTTTTCACTTCTCTATTCAAACTCATATATTCTTTCCTGTTGTCCAGATTTTGGGTCGCAAGCCATTTTCCATAGTACCTTCTTTTCTCCTTTATCTTAGTTTATATTTCATTATTCCACCAATATTGCCTAGGTTTCTCTTTACTCTCTTCCACCAGAGCTTCAAACGCTGCTTCATGTATTGCTGCTTTTAGTTTTTCGTACATTTCATCAGTTGTCCCTTCAAGTTGTTCTCTTAATGTATTTGCCAATCTTAACTGATGTAGAAATTTGATGGAGTTTTCATTCAATAGTTTTAGCTGATATTTAGGATAAGTTATACTTTCTACTTCTTGTTGGTTATAATCGTTTTTTAGCACTTGCTTGCTAAAGGAAAAACTCATTTTAATTATAACAGTAATATTTTATCAGAGACATGACCAGGAATATTTCTTATTCCATAACTTTCATATAAGGTAGGATATTTCACATAGTGGTATGAGCTTGTTGGGATGAAGTGGTACTATAACGAATTCTTTCGCAAAAAAAATCGCTAATATGTATAACATCTATTATCTATATTTGTTTTTGTAATACTACACAATTTTATACAAACATAATGCAACCAGGAATACACAGTCAAAAAAATTAGTAAATGCAATTAATACACTTTAAAGTGTTATTGGATCTATAAAATGTTTTTTCCACGGTCGGGAGTAAAACTCAATTTCTAGGCAAAGAGTAGCAAGTTTTTGTACAGCATGCAGTTTAAATATATATCAGGCAATAACACGTGTAATTCCAGGCCCGTATAATGAAATCATACGCTTCTTCAAGTATATACTTGGCTGTTCGAGACATCCCCCCTAGGTATTGCATTTCACCCTGAGGAAGGTCGCAGTTTGACGGCTGAAAGATAGGCATCGCTGCCTAGGACGCGGCGTCTCACGGTCAGCCAAGTAGATACCCATGTCTCATATTGCTAAGTGAAATCGTCACGATAGGGAAATATAGGAATAATACACAGGTGAAATATCAGATGGAAAAAAACTGCAATAAATATAAAGCAATACATGTATAAGTATTATATGCATGTATTGAGATAATTTCCGTTTCATAATCACCTTTACTTTAGAATCTGACACCCAAAAACGAGAAAAAAGGAAGATGCATACCTTCAATACTGCACTGCATAGACGTTTTGTTCGTTATGTCGGTGAATAAAATTGTCAGATCACGATTTCTCTATTCTCATGATTCATCCACTTAACCTGTGCTCTCTTGAACAGGACGATCAATAGTCATGAAATTGTTATTTATTGCGATGATAATCCCTCTAATCTACGCGAAAATTAATAATTGCATCGTTTCAGATATCGCGACACTCGGCTCATTTTGTTAGAAGCAGAACGCACAGTTCTGTTCTAAAGACAAGAAAATCATACTGCTTAAATGACATCCATCAATTTATTTTCTGTTAGCGTTTTTTCACATCTGTTACTATGTCCTACCACACGTTTGCCCACTTGTCAGTTATTAAATAAATGTAAATTGAATGAAGTCTAAATTAAAGTACTAATTAAATGAACAAGAATCCCTTACGGCCATTAATTGATCATACGTTCTCATTGTGAAATATTCAATAATTCTTAAAATGCAAATTATAGGTATTATTATTAAAATAATTTTCTTAATTGCTTCAATGTGCCATGAGTAATTTGTAGTCTGCATTTTTCGGTCATTAAATTCAATGTTTACCATCGTTTAGTAAAGAATATTCAAATTTAAACTATTTATCTCAGAAATAAACTACCAATAACTTTAAAAGCAAAACTCTTTGAACAAGAAGAAAGACGTCAAAAACTTGTATTTAATATTTGATTTATTAAATTGCAAATATGCAGACCATTTATTTTCTTCAATATTTTCTTGATTAAATTATTTATAATACATTCGGTTCAGTGTTACCAGTATTATGATTACATTAAACTTCAATGTTGTGTACAAATTGGTAAGAAATTCATAAATTCATTATAAATTATTTATTTGGCACTTTTGAGAGCAAACTTATGTGCATGTAAATGGTATTTATAATAAAATAATATTTGGTCAGCATGTGATTCACTTGTTTATCCATAATTTTTAGAATATTGCACTTTTACTTGAAAGAAGTGAGCATAAGAGTCAATTGGTCAAGTAACGCTCACTAAGGTCTTCCCATTGGGAATATTCTGAGAGAAAACTTACCCCTACCCAAATTCCTAGACATTTGGAATAAAAGGACAAGTGTTTTTGATTACTAACGTGTAGCAATATTGGTATGATGAATTTAAATATTATCTTCCATCCAGAAAACAAAATTGCCCCAATTACAGCCAAGGCTGCTTGCTTGAAAAAATAATGGTGCTAAAAAGGCACATACTTTCTCGCCCGTTTTTCACGCAAAGTTACGCGGAAACTACTCAAATTTACATGATAATTTCAAAATCTATTTTTATGAAGCAGATTTAATTAAGGGAAAAATATCTATCTTTAATATTTTAGTTGTAGAAAGACTGCGAAAAAATTTTCAACGTTTGCAATTTTCAAAAAATTAGTTTTCAAGGAACATGAAACCATTCTTTTAAACGCGCTTCAGACAATTCATCAACACAACGTAATCAAAAATATTAGAGCCTTTTTTTTTTAATTTTGAAAAGTTCCCGGAAGATTCCTGTAAAGTACCCCCCCCCAAAAAAAATTAAAATTTCGATTTCAAATTCAAGGGATCGTGGCATCAGTCAGATCAACTGGGGAATGTCAATATTGGAGAAAATCGGCTAAATGATTTAGCCGCAAGCGTTGTTCACAGACGTACAGACAGACGGTATCAAGAACATACAAAGCATGAACTCTGGCTACACCATGTGATAGAGAATTGTTTTCTAAATTTATCAACTGGATTAGTCCAATTTATTGTTACCAGGTCCAATTTATTGTTACCTGTAATAAGAGGTTTTCTGCTGAAAATTCGTTATTTTTTTCGCGCAGCATTTCAATAATTTCTCCCTACTGCGTAAGTGGTAGTAGGAACGTAACAATGTACCAAATATATTATTTACAAAAATATAATTAAATGAAAAGTATATTTCAAACTTTATACAATCCATTAATTATTGGTAAACAATGCAAGTTTTCAAAATTTTAGTTTTGTTCTTATTTTAATGTTTTACTGTGTGTTAAGTTTAATTTTAAATTTGGAAACAGCGCATTGACTATTTGTTGTAACTTGAGAAAAATGTTTGTTAAGAAGCACGTCAATCGGTTACAACCGCAGAATTTAATAATTGTATAAAATGTTTGTTAATTAAAAAGATGTATGAACTAAATTACTAGTCACATGACGCATGGACACAGACTGGTATTATCTAGCTTAGTTGATCCCAAACTGATTCAATTACAATTCCAATTTTATTATGGCTTTACATCAATCATGCATATATTTAGTATGTGCGTCTTTCTATTTATCTCTACTAATCGTATTCGCTAATCATTTAATCTTATAACTATCCAAATACAAGTACGGTAATGAAAACGTAATTATACATGTCCCTTGGATATCTGTTAACTATTCTACCAACTGAATTGCAGTAGTTTTAAGCATTCAAAAATCAAGAGCTCTTCAAGTTATGTTACGCATACTATCATAATCCAATACTCAAAACCGCGATTAAAGATAACTCGCCTACAATATATTTAAGCGTAGACATTTTGTTCCATTTAGTAGTGAATAGAAGCGTCAGGTTATCATTTCCCCGTCCTCATGATCAGTCCACTTAAGCTACACTCCCTCGAGCAATGCGGTCAATACTAATATCAAACTCTCTATCTGAAAGTTCAACGAAATTGCTGCATTGCTACATGGATGTATATTTCCTCTTTTATATGGAGACTAGGGTAATTGTAATATTTCAATTAACTCGTTTCGTTCGAAAAAGAACGCACATTTCTTATCCTCGAGACTAGGATAATTATACACCTAAAACGACACAATCCCTTGATTTTCAGTATGTGTTTCTTCATTTCTATTGTTAAGTTGCGTTTATTCCATTTCAACCCGCTCCTTAGTTTGAATTGTGAAATTGCATTTATATTAAAGTATTAAGCTTCAATACCATGAGAATATTTTTTTTCAATTTTCCTTCTCCTTGCTAGAAACCCACTGAAGATATGAAAAGAATTTTCCCGAAAGTTGACTCTGGGAATGTAATAATTAAAAAAATTATTATACCTTTGATTGGGGATGATTATGTTCTTTCTCACATTATGGCTTACCACAAAATATCTGCTACCATCAAGGAATTTATTAAGCTCCCTTAAATAAAAACTTTAATTACATCTCTATTGAATTATTTAACTGCAACATTTACAAAACCATACCACAATTAATTTTACAACAGCTGCTTTATTCATAAACTAAAGGTTTTACAATAGCCCGTATTTTCTTGCCTCAGAAAAGGTTTCGGAGACTTGCCACCGAAGCAAATGATTTCGTATTTATGGAGTCCCCGGTCCTCAATCAATTAGACATGTGTGTGGGTGTGTCTGTGGGTGTGGGGGGGGGGCGAATTCGAAACCCTGTGCTTAGAGCAGCGTCAAGTGTACTTTTTTTGTTTGTTGTTACTGTGGCGTCAATGTGAGTTAATAAATCCAATTCTTTCAAACAAACATTTCAAATTTACGTTCTGATCCAAACCGTAGGCTATATTGAAGCTTCACAGATATTCCTGGCCTTCATGTGCCCTAAATTAAATAAATTTATTTCGACGTGTTTCCACGCCGTTAGCCGGGACGATATGCAGGAGATCCCGAGAACATGAGCTGCAGTGATCAGTAGGTCACAACAAATTGGGGAATGACTTCATATACTTTGTCACGGATGCCAGATGGTTATTTTCGTTATTTCTGTACCTTAAATATCAAATTATAGGAGCATACACTAGCAAATGTAAGATTCATGCAAAAAAGGT
Organism: Gryllus longicercus; assembly: GCA_038098605.1. Taxonomy (NCBI): domain Eukaryota; kingdom Metazoa; phylum Arthropoda; class Insecta; order Orthoptera; family Gryllidae; genus Gryllus; species Gryllus longicercus. The sequence continues at coordinate 598,938 of JAZDUA010000412.1, read as the reverse complement.
CAAATTTTAAATATCCATACCTCGTGATTAGCATCCATTTCATTTACATGTATTACTACATTTTGTGACGAACTAAGTTCATTCAAATGGGATCTCCACTTTCTTGAATTCATTGTTGATCTAACAAGAAAACATCCCCTGAAGTTCGGCGCATATTGGCATGAAATATATTTTGGTGACATGTTTTCAGCCTATAGCTACATAAAATGATATTCAAAGCCACAATTTTTTCATATTTGGAATCAATAATTTGTTTTTTAAATATCAGATATGAACTATAAGTACTAGTACATCTACCCATTCACTCATGTCTTTTATTTTGTTTGTTTTATTTTAAAGTTGATAGCATTTGGGATCGCTGAACACGAATCTGGCAGTTTTTCCCAACTTCCGTTGATTTCTGCAAACAAATACGATGAAAGGAAAGTCGTGCCCAATGTTATTGCAACTGATAGTCAATGCACTGCTTCCAAATTTAAAATATGACTTATTGGTATCAGTTAAAACACAGTCAAACAAGGTAAGAACAGAACTACAATTTGGAAAACTTGTATTTTTTACTAATAATTAATGTCTTGCCTATTGTTTGTAATGTACATTTTCAATTTAATTATATTTTTTAGAATTAAGATATTTGGTACATTGTTATTTATTTACTACTGCTTATGCAGTAGAGAGAAAGTATTGAAATGCTGCGGGGAAAAAGTGGCGAATTTTCGACAGAAAAATTATTATTGCCTCGTATTGAAAAGGTTGATAAATCTTGTGCTTATTTATAGTACATTACTCTCTCTAACACGTTGTGTAATCAGAATCCATTTTATGGGGTCTTGATATAGAAATATGGTTTGACGGCAACACGCCTGTCTGTGCAACGCAAACCGCTAAACCGTACAGTCGATTTTTTTCCAAAATTGATATTCCCCAATCGATCTGACTGATTGCGTGGCCCTTTGAATTAGAAACATATTTAATATTTTGGGGCTGCTTTACATGACCTCCTGGAACATTTTCAAAATTTTCAAACAATTGGCAACCATTTTTTAAATTTTTTTCTTGTATAATCAAAGTACAGTGAACAAAATTATGCTGATCCCATTTTCGGAGCACTTTCTGTATTTTCGAAATTTGCAAACAAATAGTTAGTAACATTGCTGAAGTATAATGTTGAAGATGGTGTTTTTGTTACATGAAATCTGTTCTAAAAAATCAATTCTTAAAAAAACATTACAACTTTTTTTTAAATATGAGTAGCTTAGCGTAATCTCACATTTTTGAAATTGCATTTTTTTAATATCCCGCGTTTCGTTTAACGATAAAGCTTAAAATCAGTATAATTTCTTTTATTTCAATTCTTTGTTGGACATGAACATTGAACCTTTAAGAGGCTTTGTTTTATTTATGTAACGTCAAAAACAACTAAAAACTACTAAGGGGAGAAATGTTTTCTTGAACGTTTCCTTAAATTCTGCGATCCCAATACATGTTGAATTCTGAATGCAGATGAAACTGAGTGTATGTTCTGCAATTTGTAATGAAAATTTGAGCGAATTTTCTTAAAGGTGAAAACGTGAGGAGCGTGAGGCATTACATATTCAGACAAGAAGTAACGTGTAATTTGTGTTAAAACCTGTAGATTTGGAGAACATTTCAATACTCTAGTATTATTTAATAAATAATGTATTTTTATAACTATTTGCATTTCCTTGCCAGCGCTGTTACTACGTTGTATGTGCCAAACGAATTGCACATTGTTGCTTTTCACCGCCCCCGGCAACAATGCTCTCTAGCAAAACCCACCGCCACTATCACCGCCTCCGAAGTCGGTGAATCGTATATGTGTATATGTATTAACTTTTTTTTTTTTTACTTTCTCGAATGTTGCTTACGTAAACTATTTTAAGGCGCAACATACGCATCGGCTATGTTCGTGAATTGAATTCAATATCAGAAATACATTTTAATTTAAAATTTTAAAGTAAAAACATAATTTTTACGCTTCGAGGTAAAGTGAATTGTATGGTGTAAGGAAGGCAGAAATTGTAACAGACAGACCAGCCTTGAGAAAGACCACATCAAGATGATCGAATCGTCAGCACCCGAACAATCAAGAGCAATCACTGGATAAAATTCTGTTTTAGAAACAGAGATATATTGAAAACAGAAAAAAATCATTATACAAATTTGTTTGATTATAAGGATAATATTTTATAAGAGAACATGACAAGGGACATTTCTTTGATAGCTTTAAAATAAGGTAGGATATTTCATGTGTTGGTAAGAGCTTGATGGGATGAATGGTATATAACGAATTCTTTGGCAAAAAAAATCGCTAATAAGTGAGACATCTTTTGCCTTTATTGTTTCCGTAATACTACAAAATTTTATACATACATAATTGAAACGGAAATACAAATTCAAACAAATTTACTATAGACAATTATCTCAAACAAGTGTTATTAGCTCCAAAAAATGTTTTGTTACTTATGGAATCTTATCACTTACTCTCGAAGTACTATTTCTTGCTCGACTAAATCTTCCAATGTGTGATACGTACTCAGAATGTTTTTCAAAAATTATATAATTGCACACGAATAATTTTATTCCTTAAAGTATATAATTCTTTAAAATTATAAATGACTAAGATAAATCCTCATAGGGATGCCCAAATTTCTTAATATATTTAATCAATATCTATTACAATTTGAATATTTTCTTTATGGAACGACTGAAATATTTAACAGTTTACCATGGAGGATAGAATAAATTCTTATAATGTGTTTAACTCTGATAAACCTGCCATATAGGTATTAATTATTTAATTCTTTTGGTTTTAATTTAAACGCAGAGTCATTGTGTACCTGGTATCAGTGGCGTATGAGCATAACTCGAGCACCAAAATAATTTACCTGTCTGAAGATGCCTGATCCGACTCCAGCAACAAAAAATCAGAAATAGACCTCTTTATATGATTATAACTCTAGATCAATATTTATGAGTTTGTTTTCGTTTTCAAGCTATTTTCCCAATATTTATTAATTTAACAACATTAAAACTACCATGTGTACATCGGAGTTAATGGCACGATTCTAGTTCATCTCATAACATTCTGGAAACCTACGGGAATTTTTCTTGGTATGTACGAGGAGCCAATGAATAAAATTATATTTTTAAGTCAATCTTTATAGGTAATAATACTCAATAAAGGTTTTTTTCTAATTTTTTCAATAATACTATTCAATAACAGGTTTTTTTTAATTTACAGCCAGGATTGTTGAGTATTATGCCAAGTTTATAATTCTTGTTTGATGATTTTGGTATTTCGTTTTTGTTTTTTCGTTCCATTCTCTGAATTTTTGTGACATTATTTCGCGTGGTAACATGTTTAAATGCTACTTTTTTTGTTGCTTGTTTCGTGATCATCATTGTGACTCAGTAAGTTAGAAGTAAGCAGTAAGTTATTCCAGATTCAAATATTAACAATCTTAGCAGAGAAAATTTAAATTTCGGCATTTATTCTTACAGATATCCATTTTTTATCAATTCAGAAGCAAATGCAAAATCGTGAAACATAAATAATTAGCTAAAATGTTGGAAAAGCAGACTATTTGCCAAATAGAAATATCAGCATTTTATTCTTTCTGGTCGGGTAAATTATTATAATTCCGTACTACAGAAACACATGTTCAAACAAATACTAACTTTTCACCGTGGATTCTAGGTAGGGTGCGGTAGCTTACGAAAGTGGGTGAAAGAAAAATACTTAGTGTGCTACAGCGATTGAAGGTACTGTGTCTGGTGCGTCGCTGTAGTTTCACTCGTGCCTACACAACATCCCGCCGCTGCGTTGAGAAGAAAACACGCTGACGTAGTATGCACAATTACCGCAAATATTGTGAAAGGAATGCGACACCTTATGAAGGCATTTCGCGATGAATGCTTAACGAAAGAAACATTAGCATTAACACAAGGTGGAGACAAACTAAAATCAGCTATTTGGTTTAATTTCGGGTAGCTGTAGTGATCAAGTGGGCTCGTGGCCAGCGTGCTCGCTTTCCAGTCAGCGGCCCCGACTTCGATTCCCGGCCGAGCCAAGACTAGTGTGCGTTTTCCTACCTAGCGGTTTGTATCGTAAAACTCATTAAACCTCGTCCAAAGTGACGGCGCCAGCTCGGCCAAAAAGCAAAGTAGGCCAGCGCAAATCCCCGCGCCCAGAATAATGAAAGCCTCCACAAGGTGGCCAAGCGAGAACATAAGAGTATGCGAAGACGTTCCGTGTACTATGCGGCCCCAAAAATATAGCGAGTGGTTACTCCAGCTATCGGCGGAAGCTTTCTCGACAACGCCTGCTTGCACCAGCCTCATCAGAAGCCTGTCGTAGCGATCTGCCAGATCCCAGTTCTTCGCCACGGCGAAGGACACGAAAGCTGATGACCACATGCATTCCTTCATTTGCCTAAGTTCGACAGATTTCCACTTTTCTAACTGCGAAATTTTGATATGCGATTCGGAATCCATTCTAGGATATCGAAAATTTGCTACCACTTCTCTCGGCTTTTTATTGTCGAAAAGCGCGAACAGCTTCGGATGATCGCTCGTGTCAACTTTGCTCAAAAATGCCTGGCGCAACTGAAAGGAGGTGATAATGTAGTCGAAATGCTGCGTGAGTTCTTCCAACGTGTTAATCTCGTATCCTCGCTTGGGCACGGCGAGGAAGCTGGTGAAGACGCCGGAGAAGCTATTGAGGATGATAAGGCTGAAGATTGAGCCCCAGATCATGAGAGAACGACGACTGTCGACGAAAGTCCCAGTGAGAAAAGTCTCTGTTGCTTCCTTCACGGCTTGAAGGACGTCTACTTGAAAACCAAAGCTGCAACACGAAAGAGGTTTAACAGTTTAAACCTGGTGAAAGGTAATCAGTTTAAAGGGGAGGGGGTTCAGGCTTCAAAACGTCGATTTTTTGTGTTTTGTAAAAGCTGTGTAATTATATCTTTGAAACGAACCCAATTGTATTGACCTATGTTTACTGTAAGTATATTAAAAAGTATCAGGATGTCTTCATCCTGGTATATGGCATCCGCATTTAAATTCCTGGTAAAATTACCAGGATCCTGGTGCGTGTGGCAACATTGTTCTGGAGAAGAATTATATCGGCTCACTGCTCTCATTGGTAGTTAGTCGCTGTTTCTCCGATCTACAACTGCTGAATGACGGAGCACTACCCTAACCAAAAGGGGCCAATGCAATTTTCTCCTCCTACGCAATGCCCTATTCTCTCCCTTTTACACATAGATACACACACACACACAGTTGCACTACTACTGTCACACATGCCGGGAGACCAATCGGGAGTCTAAAGCATTTCGCGGTTGGGGCGGTGCTCCGCTGGAGGGAGATACCTGAAGAGGGAAAGTTCTCTTCAAACCAATGTGTCGGTCGGCTCCGGATCTCGTCATCCAGCGGGAAAGGTACACTGTTACCTCCGGCCATAAAAATGATTCCCCACTCTTACGGGACTAATGACATTAGCAGTTGATGTGCCCAATTAATCAAAGTTATATTTAAAATAGACCAACTAGAATTACCGAAGAAACAGGATGAACATCAGCAGATACACGCCGATGAAGATGTACACCTCTACCATAAACGCGCTGAAAATTTCCCGCTTCACGAAGCCTGCTCGCCGCATTATGAAGCAGATTGGATCTTGGGCGTGAGGGTACAAGTACCGCACGTGTCCCATCATATGCGGTGACCAGTACATGGCATGCCCGTAAACATGGTACTTTCCATTGGTGAGGTTGCCTAAAGGATCGTCGTGCAAATCCACCTGCGCACACAAATACCAAACATTTTATTACATTACTCCTTTTTTCTAACAACGTTTCTTGAAATTCCATCCTGACGTGACTCACAAAGGGAGTGTATCTCTATGTATCTCACTACCAAATGGGCATACCATGTGTAACTGAGTAACACTTGCTTAATTTAAACAATCTCTACATCCCCAACTACTCCATCTATAGAAAAGAAAGAAATGAAACAAAAGATGGCGTATTTATTGCAATATTATCACATATCATCTATTACAAAATAGACATCCTATAAACACTGGATGTAGAAATAGTAGCAATACGAACAACTCTAAATAAATTATTATAACAGCAGATAAATATTCCACGGCAAAAATCAAAGGCGCGAATCTAATTAACCAATAGCAATCGAACGAAAACATGATATTGCTAGGGGATTTCAATACCAAGTACATGTACGTTTCAATACAAGTACCAAGTGCGGCCACGTCAACAATCAAGTGACAGTATACTTTCCCAAAATATAATAAACAGTCTCTTAAAAATCATTACAACAATAGACCCAACATTCTACCCATGTGATCGAAGAAGTGACCTAGACATATTGGATACATGTATATCAAACACAAACATACAATTTCCCAATATCTGAAATTTATTGTGATCACATCCCCGTGCTGTTCTCTGCTCATCTTCCGCCCCTAACCAAAACATCTTAAAAATCAACTGGCAAAAATTCAAAATTTCTAAATACTGCAAAATAAAATCTCCAAATTCAAACAAAATGTTTTAGAAGTAAGTAAACAAGTGCCATTCACAACTGAAGTGGAAACTAAAAACATACTGCCCGGCGGCATCCCCGCGATGCACCAAGGGGTATGGTCGCACGTGCACCGCCATTTGATATGAATCTAGCTCTCGAACTTAACTCTGCTTAATTTAACATCTCTGCTCGCTCGGGTGCGGGCATTGGAATGAAGTATGAAGGGCATGAGAATGAAAATCCCATGAACAGGTCTGCTCAAGTGGGCGGGTATTGGATTGAAACATGCTCTTGAACAGGTCTGCTCATGTCAACGGATATTGGATTGTAATAAGATTGAATTAATTTGTTTTGATTGAATTGATTGTAATGATTGATTTTACAGGTCTGCTCAAGTGGGCGGATACTGGATTGAAACTAGCCCTAAAGTTGGGCTGCTCAAGTGGACGGTTCCACTCGATAGTGTGTGGGTATTTGAAGTGAAACTAGCTCCAGAACAACGGAAATTATAATTATAAAGTGCGCGGAAATTAGATTGACACACCCTTGAACAGGTCTGCTCAAGTGGTCAGATATTGGATTGAAACAAGCTCTTGAAAAGGTCTGCTCAAGTTGGCGGATATTGGATTGAAACTAGCTCTACAACAGGACTACACAAGTGGGTGGCTCTACTAGGTAGTGCTGAAACAAGCTCTAGAACAGAGTTGCTCAATTGGGCGGGCATTTGATTGAAAAGCCCTTGAACAGGTCTGCTGAATTGGGCGGATATTGTATTGAAACAATCTCTTGAAAAGGTCTGCTCAAGTGGGCGGTTATTGGATCGAAATTTGCTCTAGAACAGAGATGTTGAAATTGACGCTTCTACTCTCTCGTACGCGGGCATTAGAACGAGCTAATGAACAGAGCTGCTCAATTGGCCGGGTATTAGATTGAAAATCCCTTGCACATGTCTGCTGAATTGAGCGGATATTGGAATGAAACAAGCTCTTGAATAGGTCTGCTCAAGGGGACAGTTATTGAATCGAAACTTGCTCTAGAACAGAGCTGTTGAAATTGACGGATCTACTCTCTCTTGTGCGGCGGTTAGAACGATCTCTTGTAAAGGTCTGCTCAAGTGGGCGGTTATTGAATCGAAACTTCCTCTAGAACAGAGATGTTGAAATTGACGGCTGTACTCTCTCGTGCGCGGCCATTAGAACGAGCTCTTGAACAGAGCTGCTCAATCGAAAGTTCCGTCGATCACCTTCGCGCGCGCGCCTCTCACCTGCACGCAGCCGTCCACCTGGTGGGTGAAGGTGGCGAGCGAGTGGATGAGCTCGGCGTCGCGGCCGAAGATCCACCAGCTGCGCCGGTAGCCCTCGCGCGGGCACAAGGTGAGCGGGAGGTAGTCTACCATGGGCATGCCCCACAGCACGCGCTCCCGCGCCGGACGGCGGGTGCGCGCGGTGGTCGGTGGCGGGGCGGCGGTGGTCGCGACGGGGAACTGGGCATCCGGGAGCAGCGGGTGGCGCCGACTGCCTGCGTGGGTTGGTGGACCGGAGCTAAACAGGGACACCATTTCACTGCTAAGAAGAGTAGATTAAGAATCGTATTCATAGTCGTCACTTATAATGAGGAAAAGCTCTTAAGGCATTACTCAAACCTCTTCCAATTCATAGTTGCAACTTATCCGCATGCATAAGGAACTCTTTATAGCTGTAAGAAATGTCTGGCCTTTATTTACTATAGCTATAAGTGAACCGCATCTTATTGGATGGAAAATAGTCTGTGAAAAGAAATGGAAATGGGCTACGATATTGAACAGTATAAGAATGTTTATGGTGGTATATTTTTTGTAGATAACTAGCTATAATTACGGGACATGTAAAACCCTCCGGAAATTCACAACGATCAATAATATTTAAGAAAAGATATCGTTTTATCAAGAACAAAGTACACGTTATGGTAACGGTGGCAAAAAACAGTTATAACGAATAAACGTTTACCGATTTTCCACTTTGTAAGGCACTGTTTAAGATACTAGCACTATTTAAGTTATTGTTTAGGTTAGGTTACCCCACGGATGCCTACGGTCGCATGCATAGGCACAGAACATTAAAGCACTAGTTCACGGCCAGCTTGATGAGACGTTTCAAGCAGGATTCAAGTGGCTGTGAAATAGCAAATGTGCTGTCGCCACGCGAAACGCTGCTAGCGTTGAACATATGTTAAGTATCATCTATGAATTTCAAATGTAAATATCACAAGCATTTCATTATTAAAAGTAACTATTTAGAGTTAAATATTGTCTTATTCTATAAGTCACGACTATGAATACAGCCCTAAGAGTCATAAGGGAAGACTAAGTGTTTTTAAATGCAAAGATTAGAGATTAAAGGGATACATTGTGCTACAACTTTTAAGACGAACTCAACATTTCAGACAACTCACTGATTTATTATTAAAACAATCAGTTTTTCGCTTATTATACAAATTTGCTAACAACGTTTCGGGAAAGGTTCTTCTCACCTTCAAGATACAATAAAATAATAAAATCCGTAGACGAAAGCAAAAAGGTATTTTAAATAGACATGAACACTTTATCTTATCTAACTTCCAAAACTCTTTTAATTTCTTTCATATCAAATAGTAATGCAAGTTAGACAAGATGAAGTTTTCATGTCTATTTAAAGTATCTATTTGTTTTTTGTCTATGAGTTTTATTATTGTAATATAGCCTGAAAATGGGTAGAACCTTTCCCGGGACGTTGTAAACAATTTTTTATGTTTCAGAATGATTTTCTTAATAATAAATCAGTGACATAACAAATGTGTTAAGTTGGCTTAAAATTTGAATAAAAATATATCCGTTTGGTAAAAGAACACACAAAGAGCTTCCCAATGATAATATGCTAAAGATTAGTGATATTGCAATTGCATTTCCAGCAATTGTTTTACATGAAAGTCAGTGAATATAATTGCATGTGATATGTTTTTGAATTAAAATAGCAAGATTTCCTACTACATACATTCCTACAACATCTCTCGACCTAGGTAAATGTAAAATATTACAATTACGTTTTCAGAAAATATGTATAGCTCTCTGATGTCAGTGAATATTTAATATTTTCAGTAAATATTTTACATTTTTCCTGTTATGCATATCTAGTACTTTTCTGTTGTAACTTTTCTACAGCTGTTCCTTATATGTGATGTTTTCTCAAGGGTTCAGCTATTTATTACTTATGGCGTAAAGACGTACTGCCAAAAGGTTTCATTGGGCAGGACGTCCCCAATATCAATAAAAAATCAGGCGGGGTCGCTGACAAATCCCATCGTAATTTCATGCTATTTTAACATCATAATAACCCATGAAGAAAGTAACCACAGAATATTAGCCTCAAATACAAGAAGTTCCAGAATAAATGTTAAAGAACAACTTGGCGGCTTCGATGGTGTAACACATTGCGAACCCAAGTTCACTGATTCAATCTGATTGAAGCCGTGACGTATTAAGGCAGAAAAATCTTTCGTCCGCTTCATGCATCATGTGTATATATATATATATATATATATATATATATATATATATATATATATATATATATATATATATATATAAAGTTATCATAGTTTAAAAAATGTGTTTACATTCCTACCTCCAAATGACAGCAAGAAGAGCCAATACTGTTCTGAACACCACAGGCCTCATCAGGAAGATTTTTCCGGCCAGTATTCTAAATTAGAAAACTCATCATAGAATAGCGTCATTAGAAACAATTCATGCGCAGTATAGCGAGCCTTTGCACAGCATCAAGGAAGTTCAAGTATTATATGCCAAGCACCAACGCGTGATAAAAGCATGGGCATCCTCGGCAGGAGTCTGTATCTACCTGTCTGACCGGGAGACGGCGCCTCCTAAGAATTTGACTTTTGACTTTTCCATTCACTGATGTTACGGTAAAAAAATTGTTAGGTCTTTCAATTCAATTAAACCTTAAATGGAACGTCCATTTCAATGCACTGAACATTAAAATAAGTTCGTTATGCTACGCTTTCAGAATTCTATCAAATTCAGTCACTGCTCGTATTTATTTCGGGAATGTTCATTCCCGCCTGAGAATTCTGGGGAAATACATCTTATAGCTCCAAGAATTTTAGATTACAAAAAAGAGTTGTACGAATAATAAGCAAATCCCACCCACGTGATTCTTGTAAGCCTCTCTTTATTAATCTAGGTATTTTACCATTACCTTGTCCTGTCATATATTAATCAGTGTTTTTTGTCAAAAGTGGCTTACTTATGGGCTGGAATATATTTTCAGGAAACGCCGTTGTCTATAACTACAACACTCCACGTAGTAATCATATTCATCAAGTGACAGCATCAATAGCTCAATACAAAAATCACATATAATACATGTACATTAATTTACAACACATTTCCAAATTATATCAAATGATTAAGTTCGATGCAAAGGTTCCAAATAAAAATTTTTCTGCTGCACAACTGTTTCTATAGAATTAGAGACTATACCGAGCATCCAAAAGTAAAGTAATATTAATTTTAACAATGATATTTAACGTATTACTTACCATTTGGATTCTACAATTCTAAAGAACCTGTAACAAGTATTGTACTTCAGCTTCTGGGTCAATGACCCCCATCTCGATCAGGATTTCTCCCTTTTTCCCTGATCCTTGAGCAAATGCTGAGATGGCCCCTTGTTTATCTTCTGGACATAAATGTAACTTCAAATTAACTTCTCCCCATATCACGTTATACACAGTTTTTAACTGTTTTTGACGTAAATAAATAAATAAATAAATTGCATTTTGCCCTGATGAAGTTCGCATTTTGATGGCCGAAAGGTTGGCGTCGGTCGCGTCTCCCGGTAGCCAAGCAGATACCAAGGTCTCATCTTGCCCACCAGTCTTAAGCGAAATCGTTACGACAAAAAATATCGGAATAATATACTCGTGAGACATAGCAGGAGTTGTTCGCCAGATGAGTGACTTTGTCCTCGCCGTGACTTAAGCCAGATCGATTCGGGAATATTAATTTTGCAGAAAATAGACTGAACGGTTTAGCTGCTAGCGTTCTTCACAGACGGACAAACGTTTTCGATTTTTCGGCTTCAAGGTCCAACAAAACATTCATTCTGGCTACATCACGTGTTAGAGGATTTTGTTGTGAATTATACAACTCGGTGGACACCAATTTTTTTCTATCAAAAATCTATTAATGAATTTACCCGACTTTACCCTACGGCTCGACTCCTGGCATAATTTCTTAGTTCATATAATTGGTTCTTTCTTCAGCTCCATATTTTCCAAAATTCTACATAATAGATTTCTATTGCCACAGTCAGAAGTTGATTTTAAAAGTAAAAAGGTCATTAAGAAGATCCACAAAGAATAACCCTTATCTCCCTCTCACTGGCATAATTCGGTGCGTTGTATTTTAACACGTAATGTTAGCATGTGAGTTAGTAAGTTTTCAGGCGAAAGATAATTTAACTCTCAAGATAGTCAAATCTATATTCAGTCGTTTTTATTCACGAACTTTCGATCCTGGCCTGCACCGGACACGTGATATTGTCAGGCAAGATGTCTACCACTGTTCAGGACATCAGATGCTCTCGACGACATTTAGCAGAAAAAAGACACTCGCTTGACTGTTACAACTTCTCAGTTGAATAAAAATAGGCAATACTTGTACAAAGTAAAATAAAGAGATTATCAAGTACTTTACTAAACCGTTGAGAAGAATTGGCAAAGTTGTGTAAGTGGCGTAGGTCATTTTTTGTTTAAATTATAATTGTAATTACTTTTTCATGCATGGTGTTTTACTCCTGAATGCTCCTCGTATGTTGACTTTGCAGTTTTTCATTCGCATTCATTCAAGTAGTCTTTCAGTGTTAAAACCAATGTCTAGCTAAACACAGTAATACAGTACCGAATAAAGTTGGCACTTAGAAATTTGTGAACAACTCTGCCAGATGAAGTACAGTGTATGTAACAGTCCAAAAAATCACCAACACCTTTAGAATACCTTCGCCAATACCTTTTGAATACCTTTAGAATATTAAAATACACCAATACACGAGTACGGCGATAAACAAAAAGTACTCGCCTTCAATATCCTTTGTCCTAGACGTTATCTTTCTTGTACTAGTGTGTAGACCCATCTAGTGACTATTTCCTTATCATGATTGGTTCACTTAGACTGTGCTCTCTTGAGCATCGCGATCAATAGTCATATCAAACTCCCCACTTCCGTGTTTCATGAAATTGCTATTCATTGCAAAAAACTGCATTTCCTCTGCTCGGAAGAAAAATGGATAATTATTGAAACATTTCAACATCCCAACATTTTACTCAGTTCGTTTGAAGAAGTATGCACATTTTTGTTCCGCAGACTATGATCATCATTCATCTAAAACGATACTTTTTTTTATTTTCAGTATCTGCTTCTTTGTTCCTATTATTACCTCCCATTTATTTAATCTCATCATCTGCAGTTAAGAGGCGAAAACTGTAATGCTTAAGGAATGCACATGTCGTCACAGGATCTCTCTCCTCCTTTTTTTGCTCCTGATCGCCGCTGCATCCTGGGATTTTGCGAGGCGCGCACGGAGTTCCAGAGAGCAATTGAATCGTTTATTTTAGGAACCCGTCAAACGCCAAATTTCTCATTTCGAGAAAACTGAGAGTAAGTACCCCATTTTTTCAGATTTCAAAGTCATATTTAAGGAGATAATAAATGAAATTGTTTATACAAATAAGCACTAAACGATGTGTCTATCCCTCCTGGAACAACAATATGCCCCTAAAGCGGGTTTTGTAATTTGGCGTTTGAAAGGTTTCTGAAATACACGATTCAATTACTCTAACCTTTGAAAAGTTACATGTTATTACGAGTTACTTCTCGATAGTAGCAAGGATATGCCAGTCAAACTCAGTAATTTATAGTTGTGGAGATAAAAATAAATAACGAAGTAAAACACCTCTAAACGACCTCTTTACCTACAGCTCACCCCACACACATCAGGATTTTTAGTATAATGTGCGGTATGTACCAACAATCCTGCCAAGTTTCAAAACTCCTGGATTTTTATGGATTTGCTTTTCCGGGAAACTCGTTTTGTCTAATTCAACTGGCTAAAGGAGAAAAGGTGAAGTCAAAGGTGCTCAGGGAACGCTGGTAGCATCACACGAACTCTCGACTGCATTCCTTAGCTGATGATTTCCGCTGCATCTTAGGATTTGGCGGGGCGGGCGCTGGGTATCATTGAGTTGATAAGTGCAACCTTTGAAAAGTTACATATTATCACGAGTTGTTGTTGAATGTCAGTAGTAGCAATACAACTCAGTGATTTTTCCTGATATTATTAACAATTATTCTGACTAAACAATTTCTTCATCATAATATTAATTTTCATTTAATGATGTCGATGAAGAAATTTTATGTTCATTTAATATCCGTTCTACAAGAACGAGAAGTTGCGACAGCGCGTCTTTTTACCTTACGTTTGAATCGTATCATTCTCAGGAAACGGAACAAAGGAATATTAAATAAATAAGGTCTTCGTTGTACTTGTGAGCTAATTATTTTTCTTATGCTTTTCTAAAATAATAATTCATATTAAAATGTGCCATATTTACTTTTTTCTTCCCAGGAAAGTTCTGAAAATTAGTTTCACGTTGCTGTTGGCGGACATTATTCCTTGCTTTCATATTTGAAGGTGAGTATAGACAACAATATTTCAAAATGTTTGATAATAGTACCATATTATTTATGTAATTGTTGCCGATATAATATAAATACTACCAACTGGTTTTCAACGATGCATTTTCTACAAATGTTACTGTCCTGGCGGTGCGTTGTAAAGAGAGTTCGCGTTTAAATTAAAATGCGTTTAATTTACACACAACCTGAAGTCCTTCAGAGTTCAGTTAAGGGCCGGCCGTAACAAGTAAAGGATTTGGGTGAGATACATTTTGTAAGACTAATACGTTCAGGCCTTGCAAAGCCAAAGGTATTAGTACCAAAATTGTCGAAACAAAGGTTTTGACAGTTAAATATTAATTAAATGGGTGCCAATATACAGTTAAAAGAGTGATGTTCCAAATACCTTCTAAGTAGTTCTAACATGTACTTACAGAATGGGATCTATGTCAATAATACGAATTTATACAGTTTTAATTGATTTCCCGAAAAAAATATTTTGGCACTTCTCTCCTTTGACTTTGGAGGGCTTCATTTAATGCAATAAAATAACCAGATTACATAAATAGCCCATTACATAGAATAGCAGATTACATAAATAAAATGAAAGGAACAAAATAATCATATACAGTAAACACTATTGAGCCGTCTGGAAGAGAAGCAAAACACAGTGTTCACATATACTGATGGTGAAGATAATGTCCAAAATTGTGTCCAATAGCATTGCATGCCCGAGAAGTTCTGTAGACACTACGCAGACGTGCTAAGATGCTCGTCCCTGAGCGGTGAAACAAGGTCGCTCAATTACAAGTTCCGTAAGTTGCTGGCCTCACAAACTTCTAATTTTGATAGAAGTAAAACCAATTATGTAACTTTTCAACTTAATCCGCCTTTACTGCCAACACACATTTCACATATACATATTAACATTTAGAGGTCTTTGAAAAAATACTCCCCATTTTTGTTCGCAAAATGGTCAAAACTGCCTTTTTCACCTCATGCTCGTCTGCATCTTTTCTTCCCTGAAGGTTTTTCTTTAGTTTTGATAAGTGGTAGAAGCTACTGGGTACCCAATGTGAACAATATTGTCGAAATCCTTAAGTTCTTCACAATATTCTTCGCAATCTGAGTAGTAAGTGCAGATGCGTGGTCGCGAAACAGCTAAACATCATGAGGTTTCACGTATAGTATTCAACTCAAGAACCTCTCTTCACAAAACTGAAGGAGATGTCGACTGCAAACGTATAATAGTATAACATTTAAGGGTGTATAGTAAACTGCTCAGACGGTTGTGTCATTGATCAGCGATATTTTAGTCAGGCCTGAAAATTATGAAACCACCTATGTAACAAGTCTCGTGAAATGGAATAAGTCTCGTATCGCTATGCAAATGTTCATGGTGAACACTACCGGGCGGATTTCTATTATTTTGCATTTTTTTGTCTGTTGCAATAGCTAAGTGAAATATCTTGGAGTTTGGTTAGAAATGGATGCTACGTATATTAAAATTTTAGTGCATATTTGGCAGATTTTTCCCATTGCATATTGGAGTAATTATAGCGCATCCGTATTATGAATGTCTTGTTAAAATAAAGACTTATCTCTAAAACGTTTCATTTTTTCATAGAATTTACGTATTTGTAAGTATTAAATAAAATATTGATATTGTACGATGAAAATACATTGACATTATGCTACTGGATATCTTTTTTTCTATAGATAAAATAATTTTACGAATGTAGAGTTTTTCTTGATATCATATTTTTTTTAATCCACACACACACACACACACACACACGAAATGAAACAAACCTTGCAACGTTCTTCACTGAGGTGAATATTTACTTCGATTATTTCTCCCGAAAATTAAGGTTATACTATTAAGATTATATTATGGTTGCAAAAAAATATATATCTCACTCCAATCACCCTTGTCCTGAAATGGTATTAACGAAATATTGTTAAATTTAATTGGATCTTTAAGAAATTACGAGGCGAGCACTAAACAACTAAGCCAAGGCGTTGCATTGCACACTCTAAATTGCATACTTGTGCCCATCAAGAATGACGAGGGGAGTACTACATATCTTCGCCAAGCTGTTGTATTACAACTTCTAAATTGCACATTTGTATTTTAAGGAATCACAATGCAAGTACTACGTGCAATTAATACGCCAAAACACTACATTAAATTTGCACTTATTATTTACATGCTATCATTGAGTCGCTGTCTTCAACAAACATTTAATAACGCTACGTATGCTACAACGATATTCAACGGTGTGAGAAGATACGATTATCAGCAATGTCGTTTTACTTCCTTAGTGAGTGTAAGTCTCAGGCAGGCCAACCACCGAGCATTAGTACCGTAAGTGTAAAGCACCCTATGATATATATATATATATATATATATATATATATATATATATATATATATATATATATATATATTGAAACCCATAATATGTGTTTCATCACACTAATTAGATCATTAGTGTAAGAAACCAATTGCTATTTTGAACTGCGCGGTGCGCGCGCTGAGCGCGGCGCGCCGGGGCCGGCGAGCAGCCGCTGCCACCGCCGACGGTGCCACCGCCGCCGGGAGGCTAGCGTGTGAATTTCGGTTGGAACTGGGCACCGCGCACGTGCAAAAGTTCGTTAGGAGAATCGCGGACGAGAGCCGTTGGCAGAACAGCGAGCGGCAGACGTTAGCGGAGCGGCGATGAGTGCGGACGTGTGGCGGGGGCTCGCGAGTGATGCAAGGACGCGGGCGACACGCGGTGTAACTCTGGAAGTGTTAGAAACTGTATTGTAGCATAAATGTAAATAGGACATTGAAAATATTAGCAAAGTAACAGATTAGTGTTGGTAGAATAATTGATCACACTCCTAATAGTTGGTGTAGTGGAATTGCCATGGTAATTGTGTGGTACGGAACTGAGTACTGTGCGCGTGATCGGCGCGGGTTGAATAATCAAACCCACTGACGGACGGTGATTCAAGAGGGGTGCGACGCCGTGGTATCAAGATACTGGTCGGGGAAGAATTATCGGCGCATCGGCCGTGGACAACTGCCACGCCATCCACCGCCGACGGCCCGCAGCAGTAGCAGAGGTCGACAACCCTGTCGGCACGAGCGGCTCTACGCATATAATAGGTATTCGTCCGGGGCCCCGCAGGTATGAGAAATGCATTTCACTCTTAATCTTGGTACCAAGGCAGAGTGTAAAAACGTTGTCTACTGATGTAAATAACAAATTTGATTTAAAATAAATCTTGTTTGTAATTGTATTTCAATTTATGATTAACCACCCCAACGCTGCACCAACTTATCCAGGGACCCATTCACGTAAAAGATACCCTCTCTTAGTGTTGTATTGCAGTGAAAATACCCGGCACCACCAGGTATGTCACAGCTGGCGCCCGAACAAGTGGATAACGTATAATTAAGAAATGTGGCCCTAGGGAAGTTGGTGAAATGTTGGAAAACAATGTGCATGTAATTGTTGTATAGTAATGCAGGGCACAGATGAGAAGCAGGCAGTGTAAAGTGTATTATTGTAGAGAACAAAAAGTAACAATACATGTGTTAGCAAAATATGCATAAGTCAAGTAAACATAATGAAATGTTGATAATTACAAAAATGTTGTTGTGTCAGTAATTGTGGGCGGATATAGGAAATTATTTGAGAGTAACCTATATAAAGTTATTATTGTAGTATTGGGGGTTATGGAAACCACACATATACATATTACAAATAAGATAATGTAATAGAATTTCAAATTTTGTAAGACATATTAAGAGTATTTGAGTTGTTTGGCAACTTTTAATAACATGAAAATTAAAGAAATGGGGAAGTAGTAATAATTCTTGTGAGAATATAAAGGTGGTTAATAGTGTTGTACAAATTGTGCACAAATTTGTTTTTCTCTGTGCTGGGAACATTTACTCAGTAGTGCATTATCTATTGGTGATGGTAAAGTTTGGGGAATTTAATAGAAAAGATACCAGGTTGGGAAACATATACTAGCAGTGTGAATGTTTATTGTGAATATTCATATGATATTATTGAGGAAAATTCAGGGAGGAGATATGACATGTAAATGTGAATGATGATTATGTACATAATATAACAATAAGTGTGTTGAAAAGTAATTTCAATTAATAAGGGATTTATTATAATCTGAAAGCATTTATGTAATAGTGTTAATGAGTTTATCAGCAGCGTATATGTGTAAATGGTAATAATATATGTGTTGTAAGGAGTATGTTTATGCATTGGTAGGTGAGTGGAGATTTATATGGCTACTGAATTAGTGTTATTGTGTTTTTGGTGGTGAGTGAGGGTTGTTCGTCATCAATTAGCAATTGAAATAAGAGTGAATTAATCCATTCACGAAGGATATACAGTGTTGTGGCGGGTATAGTTAATTAATAGGACAACTGTTATATTGTTGTGAAGAGAGGTAAATGGAAAGATCGGGTGAACAGTTTGGAGTAGTTGGGGACGAACGTGAGGGTAAAAGTACTAAGATGGAGGAGCAAAACGTAGTATTGAATTCGGAGGGGAAGGCGGAGCAGGTAGGAGAGATAGATGAAGGAATGGGTAGTAGTACCTTATCAGAGAGCAGGGATAGTGGAATTGGAAGCAGATTGGATGAAACGTCGGGGGAAGGCTTTGATAGAAGAGTGAAAATTACGTCGACGCCGATGAACCAAGCGGCAGGAAATTTAAATCAGGGGGGTGGAGAAGATGTTAATTCAGGCGCTATGCAGATGATGATGAAGATGTTCGAACAACTGAATGGGAAGATATTGGAGGGACAGAGCAAAGCAGAAGAACGGGATAGAAAAGCAGAAGAACGAAGTAGGAAGGTAGACGAACAGAATAAGAAGATATTGGAAGGACAGACTGAACAGAAAGCATTCACAGAGGAGCAGAACAGGAAGTTAGCTGAAGAATTGAATAGGAAAGTAGAAGATCAGAAGAAGTTGGCCGAAGAACAGAATAGGAAGATATTGGAAGAATTGAATGGAAAATTTGAAGAGCAGAGTAGGAAATTAGACGAACAGAAATTATTCACAGAGGAAGAGATTAGGAAGCTGGCAGAAGAACAGAATAGAAAATTAGATGCAATAGGGGGGCGAATAGGACGCGCCGAAGAACAAATTGAGTTAACGAAGAATGAGATGACGAAAATCGCGGAGCGGGTAGAAAGTCACGAGCAACGGACCGCTGAAGAATTAGGGAAACAGAAAAAGGAGTTAGAATCCCAAGTAATCAATCTGGGGGGAGAATTAGAAAATAAGCTATATCAGCAATTAGATGTTAAAACCGCTAAGCAGGACGAGAAAATTGAAAGGATACAATCGGTAGTTAAGGAAGAAATGCAGGAGAATAAGCGGGAATGCGAAGAGAAGGTTGTGTTACTACGAACAGAGATTGAACAAATAAAAGAATGCAAGGCATCCCCAATTGCAGCAAGCGGGACGGTACCATTTACCCCCCCAAGATCATTAAAATTTTCAGGAGACGGGAAAGAAAATCCATGCATATTTATGAAGGCAGCAGAACGACATCTAGATGTTATCAATACTTCGGAAAGGTGTAAAATTCAATTATTATATTTAATGTTAGAAGGCAACGCAAGGATATGGGCCGATACATTCGATAAGTTTCCCGAATCAGTGAAGGCATTTAAAGATCGATTCCTTGAGCGGTACTGGAATGAGGAAATTCAAATTAATTTTAAAATCAGCCTAATGAATAATCATTACAACCAGTCAATGGGAAGTTTGCGGGAATACGCAACAAGGCGTATTATGGAATACAAAACGCTATCCCCACCGATGAGCGATCAGGAAATAATATGTGTACTGACAAGACAGTTCCCAGTTACGGTGCAGAATCTTTTACGTAGTGTGCAGCACACCGACTTGGAAAGATTCCAGAATGTGTTAGGAGGGTACGACTTGACATTTGCAGGCGTACCAAAGAACAGAAATGAAGGGAATGTTAATATGGTTAGATCGGAACGTAACCAGGGGCAAGGGAATGATAGGAGCAACGATCACCAGAGAAACCAACGCGGAAGAGGGGGAGACGGATGGAGACCAGAGCCGGGGAACCAGAGACCGGACTGGAACAGATCTAATTCAAACCGTACGGAGACGCGAGGCGGGGGCGGGAATGCACCCGACCGATTAGCACAGCCTAGCACAAGTAGTGATCAAGGACACTATTTAAACTAATAGAGTCCGCGGTGATAGGTGGCCCCATTGCGGACGCGGAAATCGATGACGTAAATGCGGTCTCCATAAACGCTATGCAGCCGGTAACCTACGATACCCAACCGTGGCGGAGATGTAAGAACTCAGCGGTCAGAATCAGGAAATGTCCCACGATATCGATAGAATGTGAAGGTATAATTAAAGAAGCTTTAGTGGATACAGGGTGCACGACTACAGTAGTATCAGAAGAAATGTATGAGGAGTTAAAAGCAACAGGAAAAGAAGTAAAGTGTTTGCCTATGAATAGGGCGTATGTGATTGGGGCAACTCAGAAGAAGTCAAGCCCCATCACAAAACAAATCATGTTTCAGGCCAGGATTGGCAACCAAGTATATGAGATGGTGGCCCTGGTAGTCAAAAAATTATTGTATTCGGTAATCATAGGGACGGATTTTCTGGTCGATCACAGAGCAAATATAGATCTAGAACGGCAGGTGGTAGAACTGGGGAGCCAGGCGGTAGGATTTGACCTGGGGATGGACGAAGAATACGAAGCGTGTACGGGCGTAATGGCAGAAGATTCATTAGAAGAACAGCTGAGGCAGCAAACGGAGAAGCAGATTGAGAAGTTTGCGGAAGAACAGAGCAAAGAATTAGGTAAACAGAAAAGATCCGAGGAGGAACAGAATAGGAAGGCGGAGGAACGGAATAGAAAACTAATAGAAGAACAGAACGGGAAGGTGGTTGAAGAACAGATTAAGAAGCCGGCAGAAGAAATGGGAAGAATCACAGAAGAACGGAATAGGAAGCTCGTCGAAATATGCGAAAAACCGTATGGGAAAGCGGAGGAACTGGATAGGAAAGATGAGGTGCTAAAATTTCAATCATGCCATCAAGTAGATGCTAGGGTAGCGGTAACAGATAGAAACGAGGGGATGACGAACCAAATCCATGAGGAAGTCAAGGCAGCGGAGGGCAAAACGGTGGAGGTCCAAATCGAGACCGAGGAGGATGTTTATAAAGTGAAAGTGAAAACGGAAGAATTGAAGTTAATAATGGAAGAAGAAATGGAAATGAAAATAGAAGAAATGGAGCGTATAGTAGAAGAAGAAATCGTGGAAAATATACAAGGGTGCGAATAGAAAAGAGTACAAGAAGAGTTTAAACAGGAAGAAGGCGGGAAAACGTCGCCAAGTGTCAAGTATGGGGTGACACAAATTATGCCTCCAAAGTCGATGAAATCTCTAGGAGATGGGGCGGAAAACCCTAAAGTAGTTCTGCGAGCAGAAGAACGGCACCTAGCATCAAACAACATATTGGAAGGATACAAGATCCAGTTATTACACCCAATGTTAGAAGAGAACGCCAGGACATGGGCAGAGAATTTTGGTATATTTCCGAAATTTTTGAAGGAATTTGAAGACAAGATTTCCGTACGAAAGCGGAGCGAAGAAACCCAAATAAACATCAAGAGCGACCAGAGGAACAGCAATTACAACTACATTACGGGAAGTCGTAGTGAATACAGAACGAAGAGCATTAAGGAACCAACAACATTATTTGCCCTTATAAAGTATCAAGGAATTAGTTGCATGTCAACGCGACAGTATTTTGTTACCGTGCAGAGCCTACGGAGCAGAGCAGATCATACCGATTTAGGAAAGGGTTTGAAGATATTGGAGGGGTACAACTTCATGTTTGCAGACGCCCCAACGAATGGGAGTGAAGGAGATGTAGGCAGGTCAAAAATGGAACGAAGTCAGGGGCAAGGGAAGAGTGATGGTATGGTCAACCATTGGTACAAACGTAGAAGAGGTCGTAGCTGGAAATGGGATGATACTTATCAAGATGTGTTCAACACGCTGGAAGCTATGTCCTACAACTGTGAGTCAGGAAATCACGGTCAGCAAAATGGGGATGAACTGTCGCACAAGAGACAAGACATAGTAGGACATTACAAGCTTCAAATCGGAAACCTGGTTCAACATGGATGGAAAATAGTGAAGTGTAAATAAGTGCAAGATTAGTGTTAATATAAGTAATCATATGTTAATTCGATTTTAGGTTATAAGTGTATATAGGGCGTCGAGCAATATGCAAACGAGTGCAACCATCGGCAGTGACGATGTTACTGGTGTGAATTTTTCCAGAAGCGGGAAAAATTCAAAAAAAGAAAAGGGGGGGGTGATGAAACCCATAATATGTGTTTCATTACACTAATTAGATCATTAGTGTAAGAAACCAATTGCTATTTTGAACTGCGCGGTGCGCGCGCTGAGCGCGGCGCGCCAGTGCCGGCGAGCAACCGCTGCCTCCGCCGACGGTGCCACCGCCGCCGGGAGGCTAGCGTGTGAATTTCGGTTGGAACTGGGCAGCGCGCACGTGCAAAAGTTCGTTACGAGAATCGCGGACGAGAGCCGTTGGCAGGACGGTGACGAGAGACGTTAGCGGAGCGGCGACGAGTGCGGACGTGTGGCGGAAGCTCGCGAGTATTGCATGGACGCAGACGACCCGCAATGGAACTGTGCAACTAGAAACTGTAGTGTAGCATGAATGTAAATAGGACATTGGAAAGATCAGCAAAGTAAAAGATTAGTATCGGTCGAATAATTAATCACGCTCTTAATAGTTGGTGTAGTGGAATTGTCATAGTAATTGTGTGGTACGGAACTGAGTTCGGTGCACGTGATCGGCGCGGGTTGAATAATTAAACTCACTGACGGACGGTGATTCACGAGGAGTGCGACGCCGTGGTATCAAGATACTGGTCGGGGAAGAATTATCGGCGCATCGGCCGTGGACAACTGCCACGCTACCCACCGCCGACGGCCCGCAGCAGCAGCAGAGGTCGACAACCCTGTCGACACGAGCGGCTCTACGCATATCATAGGTATTCAATCGGGGCCCCGAAGGTATGACAATTGTATATTACTCTTAATCTTGGTACCAAGGCGGAGTATACAATCCTTGTTGGATGATGTAGATTGCAAATTTGGTTTAAAATAAATCTTGTTCATAATTGTATTTCAATTTATGATTAACCACCCCAACGTTGCACCAACTTATCCAGGGACCCATTCACGTAAAAGATACCCTCTCTTAGTGTTATATTGCAGTGAAAATACCCGGCACCACCAGGTATGTCACAATATATATATATATATATATATATATATATATATATATATATATATATATATCATACATCATCATATATACTGATACGGGCGATATCGGTAGTACTCCTTCGCCAAAATTTTAGTTCCGGCGCCGCCCGACAAATCGGCTTCCTGTTTAGTCATGGCCCCCCACCTCCCACCCCCCGCATTGCCCTAGTGGGGCACAACCACAGCCACAAGCTCTACACTCCAGACTGGTCTCATGATATCCGTAATAGTTCGTGCATGTAAGTGTGAGTTTGTGTGTGTTAAAGGGCAGAGGAGAGGATAAGAATAATTACGCAATGCTGGCTTGCAGCCGTTTGTTAGCGTATTGGTCGGGTATGCGTGTGGTATATATAACAAACTACCAATTACAGCAGCCGATCGGTTGAATTCTTCTCCAGACAGTCGTTAAATTTAATCTAGGTTATCTGGGGTAGCTCACTGGTCGACGTGATCACTTTACATGACGTGGTCCCATTCCGCTCGGAGAAGATTAGCAATGCAAGCTTTCCTTGCAATATCCCAATGTCTGTTGCTGTGTGACGATGAGAAAGCTCGCTTCTAGGGTTGAGAAAACCAGAATCCGGCGTAGTAAAGTGTCCACACGCACTTTTTAACCCGTGGTCACAAGGCCGGAATGTCTGTGGTAGGCCTTGGCCGTGTCAGAGTCTGTTGGGCCACTACACACAGACAGTCAGACAGACAAAGACCGCTAGGGTGGAAAAACCGCCAACGCCCAGCCTAAAAACCTAGGACCGTATTCATAAAGTAATGTAATTACCGCTGAGAAAATGGCATCCATTAATTCGTGCGCAAAGGGAAATACATTGATGTGTCCTATAAAATACCTGTGAGTGCCTCGACAATAATTTTAAAACACTTAAACTCAAGTCTCGACCTATTACTGGGGTATCTATTGATGGCACTGTATTGCTTCTAATCAGGAGATCCTAGCTTCGAGTCCCGACAGTGACAAGATTTTCAACACTCGGTACATAGCTCGGTCGAATTCTGTTGCTGTCTGGTGGAGAATTCTGGGAATGCTGGTGAGGCGGAAGAGCAGGCTAAATGGCCTGAGCCTCGCCATCAACAAAGACATTAATTTATTATTTATTTATTTAATTCTAGCAGCCGGCTTCTTGATCGGCACTTTTTGTGGTCTCTCCGATTAATATCACGTGAATGCCGGAACAGTACATACGCTAACAAACGGGCCACGCACCGTGAAACTTTCCTTCCTCTTCCTTGACCTCTCCTATCCCTTGTTAACAAACACGCTTACATGCATAGGCGACTACACATGTCGTGAGGCCGGTCGCGCTCTGTCCTTGTCTCGGCGGGGGCAAAGATCCGCTCGTCGGAGTTACCTGGTTGGGAAAATTACCGCTATCCGACGATAGGTCGGCTCCGGACCGCACTGTACAGCAGGGCAAGTTCGCCCCCCCTTCTCGAGGACAAAACACGGACTACACTTACGGGACTATAACACGTATCAGTTGAAATTACTAATCAAACAATCACGCGCCCGAAATTACTATCAGTCAATCAAACTTGACTTATTGCTTGATGATTCTTAACTTTAACCTCGTCCAAAGAGACGGCGCCAGTTCGACCGAAAAGGTAATAAGACCGGCCCCAGCTCCGACTCCCAGAATAATGAAAGCCTCCACAAAATGGCCCAGGGAAAGCTTTGGGGGATCTGGGGGCGGGGCGGCTGCAGCGTACTTTTTATAATACAGCGAATAGTTTCTCCATTCGTCATTACCGGCTTTCGACACAATGCCCGCTTGGCCCAGCCTCATCAAAAGACTATCGTAGCGATCGGCCCCGGACCAGTCCTTTGCCGTAACGAAGGACACAAACACAGACGTCCACATGCATTCCTTTATTTGCCTTAGTTCGATATGTCGATCCATAATTAACCGCGCAAATCTGAAATCCATTTCGGTTTCTAAATCAGGATATCGATATTCATTCTTTTTCTGTACCGACATTTTACCATCAAAAAGCGCAAATAGCTTGGGATTATCACTCCTATCGACTTTACTCAAAAATGCTTGGCGCAATAATGGGGTGATGAATGCAAAGTCATAATGCTCTGTTACTTCCTCCAACGTTTCAACCTCGTATCCTCGCTTGGGCACGGTGAGGAAGCTGGTGAAGACGCCGGAGAAGCTGTTGAGGACGATGAGGCTGAAGATCGAGCCCCAGATCATGAGAGAGCGTCGGCTGTCGGCGAAGCTCCCAGTGAGAAAAGTCTCTATGGCTTCCAGCACCGCTCGGGTGGCGTCCAATTTGATAACGAAGCTGCAAGTCAAAAAAGGGAGCCAATTGTAAACAATTGAATTGATTAGAATTGAAATAAACCGTGTCCACTTTCCAGTGAAATTGATTATAATTGAAATAAAACGTGTTCACTTATCTTTTTTCATTTTTTTGTTTTGTTTTAAATTATAGTTTGTATGTACGTCTGTTTTGTGAAGTAACATCATATGTGCCAATCCACTTTGTACTGATTAATGATGACTGAAATGAACTTTTTAGATTTCAAACAGCATGTTCAGAACCTTCGTTGTTATAATTCTTAATAAGTGATAAAGTCAGCTCGTAAAATTGATTAATGTATGTGGGAAAGTAACATTACAGTACACGTATTACCAAAAAAGGATAGTGTTTGTCATTTCCAGAATTGGTGTCAGAAATATTATAAAATAAAGTACTGTCTGTACAAAAGTGTGGGAAAAGTGAACATAAAGAAGAAAAAGTAAATTTTAAAATTAATACCTTAGCAATCTGCACATTTGATTTATGAAATAGTGCAAACATTTATTTAAGTAATTAAGTTTTTTATTAAATTCCTTATGTTCCCAATTTTCTTTTTTCAATATTTTAAATATTTAATTTTTATTGAATTTTAAATAGAAATTAGTGAGATTAATCACTTAAACAACAAATATTCCAAAAGCGCACACGTTTCGTTGTATTTTAAACAGCTACCACTCACCTCCATTACCTCCATTACAAACCGTCCTTACCGAAGAATCAACATGAAGAGGAGCAGATACATGCCAATAAGAAAGTACAACCCCCGCACCAACGCCGAAAAGCTATTTCGGTGCACAGTCGCTTCCAATACAAACCGTCCTTACCGAAGAATCAGGATGAAAATGAGTAGGTTCAGGCCGATGAGGAAGTACACCCCCGGCACAAAGGCGGCGAAGATTTCCCGCTTCACAAAGTCCGCTCGACGAATCATGAAGCAGAGTGGCTCCGGTGCGTGAGGATACAGGTACCGCACGCGGTTGACCATTTGCAGGGCCCAGTACATTCCTTCTCCATAAACATGGTACTTGCCCTTGGTAATGTTCTCGTAAGGATCGCCGTGTGCGAATATCTGCGTGAAAAATACTTGCATCACTGTGGTAAAATGTATTGAATTGAAGCTTTATTTTAAGTGGCGAGACTCGGGCCATCAGGCCCGCTCTTCCGTCTGACCACGCATATTTTGCTAGCTTCTTTCACCTACTAGCATAGAAAGGAGGTACTTCTAGGGCCAGAAACAGACTATTTGAATTCAGCTTAGAGGCGTCATTTAGGCTTGAGGATATTTTACATTGAAGTAAATCTACTAACATGGGACAGCCGGAGTTACTTCCCCTCCGAAGGAAGGCGTACGAAGGAATTTTTCGCCCTTAAAAATCCACGGCTTCGATCAGGTTTGAACCCGCTGACTGGGGAACAACAATTGTACAGCGGAAATATTATTTTAAGAATATTAAAGAATAGTAAAATATCGTTCTTAATGGCAATTTTCTACAAAAAAATTGGCAGCCTGTTTAAAAAATATCGTTTAATCGCTGCAGTAAATTCCAAATTTTAAGCTCTTTTTCTCAGAAAAATTTTGAGTTTTCGAAAAACTGAATTTGAACTAATTTTAAGTAGTTTAACTCACAAATACAATAGTGTTTTCAAATTGCAGAGAAACTGAATATATCATAGAGGCTTGAAGGATGTTTAAAAAAATTTTTGTAATTTTTTAAGAAAAAAATACACCGAAATAAACCTTACGTTTTAATAAAAGAGTGCAATTACCAGTATCCGTTCGAAATCCTTGAATAAGACATTTGGAACAATTTTTAAGAAAATGGCGTTTGAACGTTTCTGAAAGATCGAATATTTGAGTTAGTTTTCACACAAAGCGGTAGAGTTTTCGAGAAACTTTATATAACATTCTTTAAAACACATGTACTTACAAATACAATAATGTTAACAAATTGCCGCAAATACAAATATTAACATGAGAGACAAGTCAAAAAATTACATTTTGTAATTTTTGAGAAAACTATAGATTTTAGATCTGATTTTTAAGATGAGCACTGAATTTTCGAAAATTTTGAAATTCGGAAATTTGTTGATAGAAAGTGTTTCTACAAATACAATTTTCCATATAGTGATTTTTTCTTCAAATGAAATTTGTTTCCGGTACTGAGTTTTTTCATTAAGGTCATGCAATTCGTTTTTTTGATAATTTTAGTAGATTTCGCGAAGTATTGTGTGAAAAAGGTGCAATTTAAAAAAAGAAATACAAGATTTTCTCAAAAATGGCAGGGATCATTCTAAATATACTCTATAGATGGCAGAACCATAATTTTGTTCATATCTTTTGTTTAGTTTTTGTTTAAATTTTTAAATTTTTTTTTTGAATTATCTCCCTGGTCGTTAATATTAACATAAGCGGCAGGTTGCTCCATTAATTATATTTATCGGTGCATGTGCTTTAAATAATGTCATATTAAATTTCTCAAAATCTCATCCTCATTCTGTGAAAACTAGCTCAAAATTCCGCTCTTACAGAAACGCCTAAACGCCATATTCTCCAACGCTACTCAAAATTTATTCTTCAAAGTTTTGTAACGGATAGAGCTAATTGCATTCTTTAATATGACGTAAAGTTCATTTGGGGGATTGTTTTGTTTTTTCAATAATTACTCAATTGTATTATTTTAAGATCTCTCTCGTCGCTGAAATGCACATTTCCAGCAATTTGTAAATACTATTTAATTTGTGTGTGAATGTGCCTAAAATTATTTCTAATGAAGTTTTTAGAACCTCAAAATTTTTCTGTGAAAATAAGCTTCAAGTTTTGAATTTACAGTCGCGCTTAAATGCCATTTTCTTAAAATCTACTACAAATTTTTCAAAGAAAATTCCCATTTAAGACGAGGTATTACTGTTCTTAATTATTCTTTGAATAATATTTCCGTTCTACAATTAGGAAACATTAGGAAAAGTTTGGAAAATGCACTTTGGGTGGGGATAGAAGCTGGCAAGACCGAATAGCTAGCCGAGACCAATGGAAATAGAATAGTATTACGTTTTCGTTTACTTAATAGTTTGATTTGGGTTTATTAACGTTCCTTAAATAGTCGTACTAGATAGTACTTGTGCATTCAAATTTCTTTATGACGCCAGACGTCAGTGGTGGATTTATCAAAAACTTCGAATTCAAGCACTGTATTAATTGAATCGCTTGACTTGAATTACTTGATTGAATGACTTGAATTAATTGACCAGTGAACGCTAAGATGGCATATTTTGGAAAGACCAATAAAACCGTTTTCCATCAGTCTCAATTTTTTCGGAGGAAGTTGATTTATTTTTTGCAAATAACAATACATTTAAACAACTTATATTAGAGAAAAATATAATATTTTACAAAAATACTTTAGAAAAAATATTGTAATTTATATTTTGCGTTCGATTGATTTCTGAAATAAACGATTCGATTACGATAATTATGGAGAAGTATTTTTTCTGTTTATTACAGTCCCATTTGCGCCGAGGTCATGATATTGGTAGGGTATTGCTTTACAACATACCTCTGTACTATAATGTTATATTTCGTGCAAGCGCAGAGGCTGACGGTATACGACATTGATTCCTGCCGTAGAAACTGTTCCGTTGTGGGCCCGTACCTGCACGCATCCGTCCAGCTGGTTGGTGTAGGCGGCCATGATGTGGATGAGGTCCGCGTCCCGGCCAAGGATCTTCCAAGGGCGGCCGGGGCGGCGCGGGCAACGGGTGCGCGGGAGGCCGGTCTGCCCAGGCATGCCCCACCGCACGATGGCGCTGGTGGGTGCGGTTGGCGGCGGCGGAGTGGGGGTGGGGCCGGGGGCGGGCAACCCGGGCAGAAGGGCGTGGCGCTGGCCGCCCGCCTGGGCTGGCAGACAGCAGCTGGAAACCGTTAAAACTAGGCAATGGAGAGTGGTTAATGTACAGAAGCGAGTAACGAGGGTGTTGGAAGAGACTTTGTAGAGGACCGTGGAGTTTCTCCAGTTGGGGATGTACTCACAAGACATTAATTTTCCCGTTTAGCAAAACGTTTTACGTGAACCTCATTCTGATCACTGCCCAATACTTATTGACAGAAATAATTAGAACCCAGTTCGATCATGAAGTTAGAGGAATAAATTGGAACAACTCATTGATCTAATACTATCCTAGTACTCATATCTAAAACGTATAAGTAGTACGCATTATAGCGACTGCAAAGCTGATAAATAATTTCAAAGTAATTATTAACGCCATCAGTCAACCCGACATTGTCGTTTGCCGAATGCTAAACCAATCCCAATAAACATTCGAAACTTAATTAAATCAGAGATTCACATGCTATTGAGTAATTACTCGAGGGCCAGACAGATATCAAAACGAAAGTAGATAATTAACAAAGCTTGTTACAACCCAAATTGTTAAATTACGTTTCTTAAGTTTCTATAAATTTAGAGCTGAAATTTATTGGAATTTGAGTCAAATCCGATCAATGGCACCTAGCCAAAGGAACAGAAAATATCCCATCACTGAAAAGAGGAAAGAACCTGTTATTTTCAGACAAGGAAGAGTACGAGTCTCCAGAAAGGGTTCAGACGTGTTTACAGTAATGGTGGCACACTTTAAAATTACCTTCGAACCTCACCCCGTTTCAAACGTACTATTTAACATGGAAATAGAAAATTTCGTCCACTTCTCTTTTCCAACTGCGCCGCATTACCCAGTAAATTCATTGCTCTACCTGAAAAACCTTTTGAAATCAAGCCAATGGAAATTAAGAAAGTGACTCGAATTAATGTCATAAATACCGTCTGTGTTGAAATGTTGAACAGGCGGTCTATTCCAGCCTTGACAGCACTCTTTGATGAAACGTTAAAGTTCCACTATTTTACCATAGGGTGGAAAAGCTGTAATAATTAATTTTTGAATAGAAGGAAAAGTCTAAGACATATTGAAATCGGCAGGCCAAATTGTCTATTGCAAATAATATCCAAAATATTTCGAAGATTGATACTGATTAGTCTTCATAAAAAATCTCTTCTCTTCCTTAATTGTAAGAACTCTATTTCATCGGTTTAATTGAGGATCAGGGCTTATCACTCAACAACACACCAACTACTACAACTGATTCAAACTATAGCGTAAGTTCACCACCAAAAAAAGCATATAGCAATAGTTTTACTGTCCATTAGGCACGGGTACGACAGAATTTGGCTCTCGGAACTAATATATAAAATGCAACAACTAGGAATTCCAGAGTACTTACAAAAGGTTATGGAAAGTTTTCTCACTAACAAATCGTTTATTGTAAAAATCAATACTTCGACCTCGAACTCGCCCGCCAGGACTGCAGGTGGATCACAAGGATAAGAATTATATTCCATTCTTTTTAACATTTTATCTATGGTGTCCCAACTGCGGATGACTGTAAAATAGCGTTGTACGCAGACGATATTGCGCTTTTCGCAACGCACAACGACATGGCTAAGGCAAAGGATTATAATCTAAACAGACTATACTAAGATCTTAACTTGTCTCAGAAATGGAGAATCAAAATAAACCCTTTGAAATGCCAAGCAAAAATTTTCGCGTTACGCTGTTCCAAATATCCTACCGAATTAAATTTTCATATCTTGGATCTCCTCACCAACAAAAAACTGAGGATTGTTTCTTGACGAATGATTAACACGGAAACCTCATACGCACGCAATAGCAATAACGCGCAATAACAATGCATGCACGCAATATGCACGCAATAACAATGTATCATCAAAAATATCAAAACTCTTCCTTCTAAATAATACACTTCATTGAAAGCCGTGTTGACTTCTGTTATGTAAACCTTTAAATCCATCATGACATACGTATTTCCAGAGGGAGAATGCGCTACCCTTCGCAATCTCCAGAAGTTTACAACCATTCAAACCATTTTTTAAGGAGAACTTTCAATGTTCCTGGTTCATTCCAAACATCCAGATTCGCAGAGAGCGATTCATAAGAGATCTCAAGCTTTAATTAAGAATTTACCCTAGATTACACATATTATACAAATATTCAATTCTATGATTACATGCAATTCATACCAACATATAAATTGTCAAAAAGTCTACATATTTGGGTACTTACATCATTTGAATGGATGCACATATTTATTTATTTATTTATTTTCAATACATATGCCTTTGATAATAAGACCATGATTGAAGGGTAGCGATTTAAATTTGTGAATAAGAAGCTTGATGAAGGTATTTCTTGCAAAAAACATTGCAATTTCATTGTAAATAGCTGAATTTCTTTATTTAATACTATCTTAAACAAGAATTTCAAGAAGGGGGAGTTTGGATCACTGCTCTTCTGAATCTTGATCCCTAACATGAGGTTTTGCATTCCTATCTGCTTCAAGTTTTATTAATAAATCTAGAGCATTTTTTTCACACCACGGCTCGGTATGGTTTGGTAAACACCTCTTAACATTGCTGTTAAAGCTGTAAAGTTATCCGTGTATATTGTGGCAATTATTAACTTACGTTTTGATAAAGAAACTTTGGAGTTGATATAGATTTGCTGAGTAATGAACATCTTGATATTCTAAGTTTGTTTTAATATTGGACAATGACTGATCGACATTGCGTTGAACTCTCTGAAGTTTCGAAAATTGCAAACTTAGAAACAATGCAAGAAAGTATGTGCTGTTTTAGCACCACTAGTTTCATACCAACTTAGAGTTCTTATTGGTGCTCAACCATTCAAAATCCGCTTGGAGTTTATCAGACAGAATATGCTTAAAATTGACTAAGAGATTCTTTTCAAAATTTTATTGTTTCCTCCTGGGTTGCCTGAGTATCATATGAACATTACATTATCCTGAGATATAACATTATTTTAATTGCTTATCTTACAGGAAATCTTAAATTACTTTGGAAACGAAAACATATTTCGCAGACTAATAGGTTCTATATTTCTCTCATAAGTTTATTTCAAAATCAGAACTAGAGTGAGAGAATAAAATGCTAATAATGCTAGAGAGTGTAAAATGCTAATATGAAAAATGGTTAATCGATGATATGAACAAATAAGATAATATAAGAAAGTGTTGAATTGTTAATATAAGCAAATGATTAATCATAATCCGTACCGTAATTAACCAAATTCTAAATATCGCAATATTCGAATTTGGAATACCTAATCCATTAACGTTAACAATATCATTTAATTCGATTTCTCGAAACTTTTATCGAATAATTTGAAATATTTTCTGGCACTTCAAGAAAGAGAATCACATGAAACAAACTATTCAAACAAAAATCACAACACTACGGGCAGGAATTCATCTTTCACAACAGATTCATAATAGTCTCATTTGCCGATTGAGTCTCGTAAATGGTACAAAAGAGTCATCTTTTAGAGAACTGGAAGATGGGATTCGAGAACTGGAAGATAGGATTCATAGTTATGTTTTTTCCACAATGGCTTATCGAGGATATTGCTACAGGCTAGTAGTGTCTCGCCGGCTTGGTGATATAAAGAATTTTCAGTCTAGTAGGCATTGTAATGGCTTAAAGGCCTTCGGTCTAGCCACATAGGATCAAGTAAGCTAATTTGTTTGTAATAATTACCTATTTAAAAAATAATAAATACAATAAAGAATTTTTCATTAACCAAAATTTGTAACTAACTTCGAATGTTTCTTTTTGCTTCATAATTTTGTTAATATGAATTTCCCACAATTTGAACTTTTCCGGGTCTCCTTAAAGTTCGTATTAAATTGTCGACTGTACGAATAATTATTCGAGTATTATTAAACTAAAATTCAACTGCAATACATTTATACTCAAAGCCATACGTTATTCACCATCGTTCGAGAAACATCGGTAAGAAGTGTGAGTTATATTACAAAGGAAAAATTAACTTCAAACTGCCCATCTGATACATGTAGCATTTATTCCGAAGTCAAAAGCTGAAATACTTGGTCAAGAAGAAAGGTCACTGAATATTTTATTGAACTTCTATTTTTTGAAATTTATATGCGCAGTCTATTTCTTTTCTTGAAATTTTTTCTGATTAAATTATTTAAAACATATTAACTATGTGTACGTCATATATGAATGTGTGTATGTACTTTGACGAAATAGCCTCCGACGAAGCCTGGACCAACCAGCCACGTCCCGCTCTTGCGGCAATTGGTTACGAGGTACGTGGGGTTAGCGCGTAGGCATCCGTACGCCGTGGTCTTCTCAACAAGAGAAGTGAGTTTTCTCTTCGGCGCACATCAACATATACTGGGACATTGCAAGGGAAACGCTCTCTATAATCTTGCCCGTCCGACATTAACTATATTATTACTAAAATAGTAATTACATAGAACTGTTTTTATATACAAATTAATATTATATCCATATTTAAATTCTGTCATTCTAATGTATTATTTATTTTCTCACTTGTAAAAAAATTGTGCTCTACGTTTTGTATTTGCATCATTAATCTAATAAATTAGCCGGTATCTTTTATAAAATTCACTATTGATCAATATGTTTCATCCAGTTGTCAATAACAATTAAAATTAACTTAATTTTCAATTATAAAAAGGGAACACTAAAAGTCAATCGCTGCAACGCCTAATTTATATTACTTTCAGAGGAAGTGTCTAACTTGAACCGCTTTTTTTTCGGGAAATTATGATAGAATAAAAATTAATTCTTATAATTCTCCAATATATGGATACTGTTTTGTTATCACACCTATTAAAATATCAAAGTGCTGGATTTAAATGTCCTCTATCATCCATACCTCCAAATGGCCGCTAGCAAAGCCAAAGCTGCTCCGTTGAAACAGTCACCCATCTGGTACGCCTGTGTCTATTCGCACGGAACCTTTAAAAACAGACTATACATTAAAATCGTCTTCAGAAAGTACTCGTATTAAAATTACCATGCACAGATGGTATATTTTCTGCAACAAATAAAATAAGTGTTCCACATAGTGGGTTTAATTAGAAAAGTGAAGAAGCTCTACAAACAGAAAGACAGTCATTGTTTTCTCTGTGCCTACTGCCTGGGCTTCGGATCCGTGAGACCGAAAACGCTGTCTACCATTTTACTGATAATTTCTTGGCCATCCTCTCTCGCATTTACAATTTTTACTTTTGAATAACCCCCTATTGTTCTAATACTTATACTTTGTTACAACACTATTTTTCTGATTTCCATGCCGACATCATTCTGTTGTTATTTTCCTTCAGTTATATCCAAATCTGGCTAATCGGTTTATCACCCTCCCTTTTTGGTATTTTTTTCTTCATGTGTATTCACTTGACATCCCACCTCGTAGTACAATAATCCCATGTGACAATTCCTGACCGAATATCCTAGAGTATAATTGGATCAAACGTCAACATTTAATTTTTTACAGAATCCTTCCACTAATCATACTCTTTCCACCAGCAAATCTCCCCACCCCCTGCGGCAAACATGTAAATATATTCATACATTTCTGTTTTATTCCTAAATATCTTCCTTAATATTCGCCATAATTGTCTCACCACGGAAACCATTTTGTTCCCTACTTTTCTCTGCACGTTTCACTAGTCCCCCTTTCTTATTAAACCCAAACGCAATCATTAAAATTATTTTATCTATTCAATTGGCGCTCTCTTCCACATTCTTGTCTATCTCTCCTACCTGCTTATGCACTTGCTAAACTGCACAAGCTTGCTTTCATTTCAAATTCTCTATAATTAGAGAATCATTTCAATCTACTTGCCACGTGATGCAATTCATACACATTCTCAGCGAAAGAACCATGTCATCGGCATCGTCAAAGACGCAATTCTTCTAAACACTCCGTCCTGTCCCTTTCTTAATTTTTCTTCTCACCCTGATGTACAAATATGGAAAAATAGAGATCATAGGAACATCCTTCCTTTTCTATGAAAAATATATTACTAAACTCTTTTTCTGTCTACACCTTAACGTTTGTGTCTAATATATTTTCTTAATGCATCAAATACATGGCTACCACTCTACATCCCAAGCTGTAGAAGACTCAAAACCAACTACATTTTGTAGTAAACCACACATTCTCATCAGTTATAATTACTGAATTTAATAATTATTACGAATGTTTGTCAAAGAAAGACATGTATCGACTAATTTACAAAGTTGTATGGGGCATCGGCAAACACTTTAGTTCATTTATTTTAATTTTTTGTTATAAATTTAAGTTGTATTTCTACTAGGTATTATTTATATCACATCTGTATGCTACTTGCGATTTTGATTCTCAGAATTCAAGTTGCTTGTGAGCGTTTACAGACTGTAGGGGAAGCAGGGGTAATGGAGGGTCACGGGGTAATAGGAATCATCGGTAAATAATCGCTAAATATTGTAACCAAACCTTTTGAAAGGCAAAAACATATTCTTCTACCTATCATCATTTTTGATAACTATAGCCAATTGATCACCGCAGGCAAAAAAAAGCTTAGACGTTATCGCGTTCGTATCAGGTAAGTGAATGGTTGATGATTGAAAGGGCTCCCATAAAATAAGGTCTTACTCACGTGAACTGGGAGATTTCTAGAAGAATTAAAATGGAAGTTTTAATTCTTTTTGTGTTTTATTTTTGGAAGGAAAGTACTTCATCCAAATCATTTGATACCAATGTCGAGTAATTTTAAACATTCTATGCAAATTTATGAGTAGTTATGATAAAATGTGCTTTGGGGGTAATAGTGGTCAGTGATTCTCATTATCGCAGTGTGAATGCCCATTGTTCCAAACAAAATCATTTATTGAACTGAATGAATTTAAATGGTCCTTGAGTGCTATTTACACACGTAGCAAGAATGGTTGGACGAATGAAGAATCCATTGAATGGCTCAAACACTTTGAAGGCCGTACTTGACTAACTGCTCGGGACCCAGTGCTGCTAATCTTGGATAACCGTGGGAGTTACATTACTTTAGACGCCTACAAGTATAGTAAACAAAGTATTTACTTTTTGAAGTACTAAAGTATTCATGTGCTTCATATTTCTATAGTGATTCCCATTACCCGCATGTGTATGTAATGGAGATCAAATACAGTTTTTTGGAAATTTGATATTTGAGAGGGTTTGAGATATTTTTTATTATATTTTGTAGTGAAAACACAATCTTAATCAATAATCTAAAATATAAAAGCACATTATTTTTCGACCAATTCTTACTGATTTATATCGAAAAAAGCGTTACCCACATTACCTCCACTTCCCCAATCTTGCTTGACACAAGAAGAGTAAAAAAGTACTCACACGAAAGGTTTCTCGTAGAGATCT
Source organism: Gryllus longicercus (assembly GCA_038098605.1). NCBI lineage: Eukaryota > Metazoa > Arthropoda > Insecta > Orthoptera > Gryllidae > Gryllus > Gryllus longicercus. Next base: position 561,614 of record JAZDUA010000412.1, on the reverse strand, counting down.
GTGAACAACTCTAGCAACTGAATTGATATACCTTTAACTGTTCGAAAAAATCAAGAAGTTTTCTAGTTACTTGACTCACTTATATCTTTCACTTACACGTACATAGTACATCGTAAGTAACGAAAATGTCTCACCTCTGTTTCTATACCATTAGAATCTAATACACAAACACTGGGGTAGAGAAAAATACTCGCCTAGAATATTGATAGACGTAGATGTTATAGTGTTCCTGGTACTGGTGAGTAGAAACATCAAGTGACTATTTCCTCACCTCAATAATCGGTCTTCTTAACCTGAGTTCGCTTGAGCAACGCGATCAATAGTCACATCGAAGTCCCCACTTGCATGATTCTTAAAATTGCTATTTATTGCAATGGTGTCCATTTCCTCTGCTCGAAGGAAATGCGGATAATTATTGTAACATTTTGGACATCCCCTCACTTATTGCGTCTGAATAACAGTGCACATTTTTGTTCCAAATACTAGGATCATCGTACATCTCAATCGACGCTACTTCTTTATTTTCAGTATCGATTTCTTTGTTCCTATTATTAACTCCCATTTATTTAATCTCATTTCGTCCGTGAGGTTGCTAGATAAAAGTATTAGGTTAAATCAATAAATTGAATATTTAATCACATCTGAATTGAATAATTTATTTGACTCGTGTTCAAAGTCTACAAAGCAATTAATTTAGCAACAACCTTACACTCACAAAAATAATATTTTTACTACGTCATCAGTATATAATTAAACCAGTGGTAATGTGGGGCATTCCGAAAAGTTTCCTCTTTATAGTATTATTACATAACATCACACAATTTTTTTAAATTGTTCATTGCGACATTTAAAGATCTAAAATTGATAAATAAACAAATTTAAGTGAGAAAGAAATCATGCATACTATGATCAGAGGTGTGGAACAAGTTCGAAAAATATTTGGATTTTTACAATATTCAAATCGGAAATATACCGTAGTAATAAATACACTTTCTTTTATTCAGACAAAAGTTTTAAAGAAATGATTTGTCGTATCTCAGAAAGGTATAAAATGCCACAGGGGGTTCATATATAGTAAGTCGAAAAATTAAAATATATTCCTTTCAAAAACTTCTGTGACAGAGTTATGCGTGAGCCATTCTTCAATCCATCCAATTGTTTTATTTATTTAGCCGTTATGTCCCGTAATGGGCAATTGGCCTCGGCGCCGTTAAATTCCGGGGTTGCTAGTCGCTCACCCATCCAGGATCCAGTGATGTCTCGAATTCGCTTAACCTTCGTGACGTCACGTAGTTAACGAATTCTACTAGGGTCGCCGGGTTCGAGGTCGTGGCCTTTTAGTTGAACCATCCCAGCATTCGCCTGGATGACCGAAGGAAACAACGAAAACCCCCATCAAGGTGACCGGCATTGGGATTGAATCCAGGCCTCCTGAAGTCAGCATTTTACACCCTTAGCCGCATCGCTCGGTAACCCATTCATACAGATATGTAAAGCTGCTGCGTGAGAGCTGTGGTAAGCAGTGACGCAATTATGCAGATAATTTACTCGGTACGCTTAGAATGGGAATATGCTGAATAACACAAACAATTATTTACATTTTTCAGTCAAAATCAAAACTTTCATTGTTTTGAAATAATTGTAAACGTTGTCATTGCCAACAAAAGTATTTAATATAAGAGCAGCTTTCGATGGCTTAGCCATCATCATCAGTTGTCTGATACAAGAAGAAAAAAACAAAACATTAGAACGTGAATACAACAAGATTATTATAAAGGTTACACATAATTTACAAATATTTTGGAAATAAATTTAACATTCTAGAAACTGGAAGAAAGACAAATGTGGGGAGGGTTAAGTCATTAATATTAAAGAAAAGCGAATGAAATAGAAATAGGACACGCAACATTTTTTATGAACTGAAAAACATAGAAATGGAAGTTGAGCCATTCCGTACCTGCTGGATGGAAGCCACAAAACGACTACGCGAGGTCGGGCGAGCCAAGGGGCTTAAGTACCTGGCCGTGGGGTGGAGGAGGGCAATGGCCTGGGTGCGGTGCGCTGTCACTGTGCCGCCCCGGCGGGGTGTGGTGTGTGAGTGGTGTCTAATAGTAATTTTAGTGAAGGAGAAGGACTATGGTTGATGTTTTCATTCAATAAGTTATTATTTCCAGGCGAGGTCGCATTCTAGGTACTTTCTTTCCGCCCTAAAGAAGGTCGCAGAATGGTGGCCAAAACGTGGGCACCTGCGCCTAGTACACGGCGATTCCCGAACAGCTATGTAGATACTCCAACACTGAAGCCTACGCTTTCTTCCATTCATCTTCTTTTCACGAAAGTTTTGGGAATTCTAATTTTTGTCCGAGGAAATGTTCTAATTAATAATTCGTAAACACATTGGCTATTCATCGCTATTTTAACTATTACTTTCATTAATAGAATTAGATATTCAGAAAATGTTTCATTATCAAAATTACTCAAGTTGTGAAGTGTAACTTTGAATAGAAAATTCTTTATCGCGATCTCTTACCTTGTGACCATATCGCATTGCGATCTCCTTCGGTATCCTTGTTCTTCTTTCAATGCTTTCCCCTCAATCATCTTCTGCCTTTTCGGAGAAGTTTGAGCTGTAAATCTTTTTTTCTTCTTCATATTTTCACGCATTATTGTTCTTTAGTGGACCTATTACGCTTTCCCATTAGCTATATTCTGCATTCATTTTCTTACATTATTTTACCGAAAAAAAGTATTTATCTAACAATTCTCTTCTCAATTGTTTCGTAACCGCATTTGTGACTCCGCCTTCTTTTGAGGCCTGTTCCCAACACGAGTTTTAGTAACCTTTGTCGAAATGTGAGCCCATGAGCGTGCCTCGTAGGAAACGTTTAATGTCATTGTTTGTGTTAGTTGCTATACTTGGATTTTATTTCTTGCGGCGTGGGGGCCTGTCTTCACAATGGAATATCTCACGGCATTTCGCGTCTTTCTCTATCCGCTGCTAGATGTCGCATGATTCCGACTGATGAATAAATTTGATAGATCTTTCATATTACACACTTTTTGACTAACACCTGTGTTTACTAGGGGACACTGCAGTCCCTACGTTCGGCATTTTGCGGCTTGCAATCTTATTCCTCCCCTATACTTGGAATTTTATTTCTTGGTTCGTTCACATCTCACTGCATTTTGTGTCTTTCTCCGTATCGATCAGTGCTGGTGATCATGCGGACATCTAGCGGTTTGTCATCGTTTAGAGGGAGCAACATTACAAATTTAATAATCCATTGGTGTGTGTTGTTATTAAACATTTTTATACATTTATTATACATTTAAAGTTTCTAGAGTTTTATCGCTTAGAGAAAGCAACATATTTATTAAAAGAATTTGATGTGTGAGTTTCTTTAGGTATATTGAAATCATTCAATGTATCGTCGTTTAGAGAAAGTTAAATGTTTCATAGAATAATGGTGGTACTTGAACTTAAACAATCTTTATTCACCCAAAATATCTTTACGATTTGAAATCTTCTTGAGTGAACAATGTCCATCTCTCGCTACGGAAAGTACTTGTGACGCGGACGTGCCATCCGCGTGCGTACGTTCTCCATGAGGGATTGTAGCCAAAATCTGTAGCGGATTTGCCGTTGCAAATAGTTTTTATTACTCTGGAGGAATATTTTTAATCAATTATTGCTATTCTTGCGAATGCTCATTTCCATATGTATTCAGAATTTAACTGATATATGGGCTATGGTATGGATCTCAGAATTTAAGAAAACATGCACAGAATACATTTCTCTCCATTGTTAAATCCCACACAGTTGTTAAATGTTTTTACATTCCCGTATTCATATATACAGAGTAATATGCATAGTATAGTGAAAGTTATGTAATGCTGCGAAAAATCGTTATCGAGATTTCAACGGAAATACACGTTTTGGAATCCCTTCATGCCGAAAACTGTTTGTTTTCAAAAAATTCGTCCGTCCGTCTGCCTGTCCTTCTGTCTGTCCCTCCCTCCGTTCTTCCGTCCGTCTCCTTATAAAGAAGTCATAGGACCAATTTTCACGGTTAACCTGAAATTTTTGAAAATTTCAAAATTTCTGAACTTTTTTAGTGCCTTCCTACAACTACAAAATAATAGATATTTTCCGCTCAAATGAAATTTGTTGTCCCTAATGTGTACCTTGATTAAGGTCATCTACATTTTTTTTAAATTTTAGTAGTTTTTGCGCAATATTCTGTGCAATTGTTTGCAATTTAAAAAAATTGAAAACCAAATTCTCTCAAAAGACGGCTCAATTTTTTTTCTTTAAACTTTTGGTTAGTATTGTGCTAAATGCACTCTACGAAATGGTATACGAGCCACATTGCTCTATTCTTTAGTTGTTGCTTTTTTCCAAAAAGTACCAAAATTTTTTTTTCCTTGTCTCGCACGCCATTAGTATTTACATTACTGGTAATTTGTTCACATTATTTCATTTGTAAGTATATGTGCTTTATATATTGTCATTTAAAGCTTCTCGAAAACTCAACCGTTTTCTGTGAAACTAGCTCTAAGTTTCACAATTTCAGAAACGCTCAAACGCCGTATTCTCAAAACGCTTCAAATTTTTTCTTCCAACTTTTTGAAAGATAGTGATAATTGTTCTCTTTAAAATGACGTAAAGATCATTTCGGGGTACTTTTTTGCTTTTTCAAAAATTACAAAAATGTAATTTTTTTGAAAGATCTCTCGTTCCGATATTATACACATTTCCAGCAGTTAGTAAACACTATTTCATTTGTGAGTTAATGTGCTTCAAATGACTTCAAATTAATTTTTTTGAAAAGTCAAAAATTTTCTGGAAAAATGTGCTTTAGATTTCGAATATACAGTTGCGCACGAGCGCCATTTTCATAAAAACCGCTCCAAATTTTCAAAGAAAATTGACATTTAGGACGAGCTTTTACAGCTTTTTTAATATTCTTGAAATAATATCTCCGTTCTACTATTAGGAAACCGAAAAATTAAGAAAATTTTTAAAAAATTGTTTGGGATAGATGGCAGCAGGCAAGTGTATGTGCTTGAATAGCTAGCCCAGACCATAGGAAAAATAAAACTAATACCGAAAAGTCTGTGTCATTCTGTAGCACGACAAGTTGCCATTAAATTAATAAAATTAAATTAATTAAATACATTAAATTAATTAAATATTGTGGCGATACCGATTTCTTTATGCCAGGAAAATTAAATTAAACAACCAGACTCGGCCACCTTGAGTTCTACTGGGAACAGATTGCGACATGGCCTCACGCGCGCAACCCTGCTTATCTGACAGCCGTCTCCGCCTCCGGCACATTAAGAAAGTCGTTACAGGGTCAGTCGTCGACAGATTTACTGTGGAGCACGTGTTCGCATGGCCAGCTGCGCGAACCTTCTAGATCGCTTTTGAAATCGACAAATTCTTTCACGGACAACGCCCGTCTTGTGCGAGCATGTTCTAGAAGGGCAAAGAAAATTCTGGACGCTCACAGTTATGCAAAGAGTCGGAACTCCATTCACTACTCCTGTCACCATTGGTCGAAATAACGTAATGCGCCATTTCTTTCGGCCAATAGCGACGCAACTATCTTAAGGAGCCAGAACATGCGAGAAAACGAGTGGGGGGTAAAAGTTAACCTAATAAGATTTTACTTATAAAATTGGCATTCAAAGCAGGGCAGTCGGGAGAGAAACTTCTCTGGGAGGGAGAGCTATTCACCGACCAGAGGCAAGTTCGCCTCTGATGGACTTAGAAAAAACTTCGGTGTGGGCTATTGTAATAGAGCAGAGTAACGTGGGCAGAGAAAATTCTCTGAAGCGGGAATCAGTTGCAAAGTGAAGCGAATGTGTCGCTGCAGGATTTCTAGACTTTCTAAAGTTGCAATTGTGAATAATCACGAGTATCAGAAGAATCCGTGACTGGTTACTACGCTCTTGAAATCGAGAGTGACTGCTGGCCGACCCCGAGCTCAACCAGACTGCCAGGCGCCGTTACAACGCCGCCCCCTCGGCCGTGCCGCCGCCTTCCCTCGGCCGCGCCGCCGCCCCCTTCGGGTGACGCCCTCAGACGCCAGACCAGCTGACGCGCGTGCCTGGGTGGGCACAAGGACATCGCCCCGGCCGCGCCCTCTGCGAAGGTTGCCGCCGCCTCCCCTCGACGGCAACGCGCCCGTTTCGGGCCCACAAAAAGAAACTTTACCAAGGCAATATAATTCAGGGTATTCATCCCTGCGAAAATCCTGTAATGCGGTGTCGCGCTAAGACACACTGATCTGTAATATTTGTTACCATTGTGATGCTAACTATAAGTCTTCCTAATTTCTAAGCTTTACACTGGCTACTAACTTTTCATCTTCTTATCTGTCCACCTAATTTTCAGATTTCTGATTATATTTACATGTGTAACTTCCCTGGGGCATTTTGAATTATTTTGCCCAGGAATAAAAGTGATTTTACCAGTGATCCAAGTGTTTCTTTCATGTTACCAGTATCTGTTTAACGATTCCTTCCATCACCGACTGAGCTAGTTAACCGGACCGCTTACCGGGCGTTCTCTCACGAGACGACCGGGAGTGTTACAATATATTATC